>CAUDMG010003694.1:10000-77500 GCA_958450375.1 Homarus gammarus | reverse complement strand
CTTCCCCCCAATTAGTATCGATTATCATATGACTCGACGATTGGTTTCCTGGCGCTGCTAGGACACCTCTACTCTCACCCCTCTCACTTCCCTCTCAACCCACTTCCCCTCTTACCCCACTTCTCCTCTCATTATACCTTCCACATCTCCCTCTCACTTTCCCTCTCATTATACCTTCCACATCTCCCTCTTACTTTCCCTCTTCTTTCTCCACTCCCACTCCGTCCCTCTCACTCTAACCTCCTGCCTATAGGGACCCTTTCACCCCAACGACCCTCTCCCCCAAGCAGTCCCCTATACGACCCCCACACGACTCCCTCACTTCCCCCATCACGACCCCTCACGACTCCCCCTCACGACCCCTCACGACCCCATTAGCTCCTGTTCACTTCACCTAAACCTTTAATTAGGCTTTTAATTCCCTCGTTTACCCTCCCCCCCCCCTCTCTCTCTCTCTCTCTCTCCTTAATATGTACAACCACCACTACCATTACTACTATCATGGTCGGTCTCCGCAAGTAGTCTCCATGGTCGGTCTCCGCAAGTAGTCTCCATGGTCAATCTCCGAGCGGTCAGTAGGTGAGATGTTTTCTACTCTTAGCCAGTCAGATGATGGAGATAAAGGAGACCACTAACCTCTCACAGTCATAGGAGATAATGGTCTAGGAGATGTCAGACTAAATATGTATTGGTCTGAGATACCCCGAGTGATATGTATGTATGTATGTATGTATGTATGTATGTTAAGCTGTATGTAAGCGCTTATACATGTGTTTATTGAAGCTTATAATTCCCAAGCTTATAATTTTTTCCCAAGCTTATAATTTTTTCCCAAGCTTATCACTTTTTTCCCAAGCTTATCACTTTTTTCCCAAGCTTATCACTTTTTTCCCCACATTTATCCCAATTTCCCAGCGATTATCCCAATTTTCCCCAAGTCGGTTGTAACAAAAATAGTGATTCAGTGTTTTGCATCTACTAAATTCCGGTTTTTGCAACGTTAATCCGGGTATCACTAATCCGGTAAAAGTCTGCCAGGCCGACGCGTCAGTTCCCACCGTCTTAATCAACCCTGAACTAAAACTCTCTAATGGAAGTGATTGTGTTGGTGATTCAAATTATTGTAACTTTTTTTTCAGCAGTAGAGAGAGAGAGAGAGAGAGAGAGAGAGAGAGAGAGAGAGAGAGAGAGAGTAACCCACGTATTATGGGAAGGTAAAGCTAAATCCAGTTTATTGACACTGTCCCGATAAAGCGTGGTGAGGGGGTGGTTGAGGGGTAAGGGATAGTGAGAGGGGGGTTAAGGGGGTAGAATGGGGGGGGGAGGCAGGAGGTGGAGAGCAAAGGGATGGTTGAAGACAGAGGGAGAGAGAAGTGGAGGAAGGTTTGTGTGTTTGTGTCTCTGTGTGTTCCTGTTTTGCATAGACGTGTTTGTAAGTACTCGGTTAAAACAAATCAAGGTGTCAACTCGGTCAAATGGAGGTAGAGAGAAAAGTCAAGGGAGTATGGTGAATTAGTCCAGTTTTTGTTAAGTTAATGGTTTACAGACGAAGGGGGTGACGGAGGGGCGACGGAGGGCATTGTACTGGAGGTCTTCCCTTTTTTACGGTGCTCGAGATAGTAACTTTTCTCTTCACTCATACAAAGGAGTGTTTTATCCCTCTTCTGTTACGGTACTGGGAGGGGTGGCTGGCAGGGAGGTGTTGAGTTTACAGTAGCTAGTGGGCTCCTCAAGGGCGAGTGTACAAGGGCGAGTGTACAAGGATGAGTGTACAAGGATGAGTGTACAAGGACGAGTGTACAAGGACGAGTATACAAGGATGAGTGTACAAGGACGAGTGTACAAGGACGAGTATACAAGGATGAGTGTACAAGGACGAGTGTACAAGGACGTATCGAGTAAAAAACAAAAACATTTAAAATCCTTGGGTTCGAAACCTACTGAAACGTCGAAAAAAATTAAGTTTTTTTTTTTAAGGTATCGAAAAAAATGTCTTCGAAAACTTTTGAGATGAAGTCGAGGTCATGTCTCATCGCATTAAATTGGGTCAGGTCGGGTTAAATCGGTACACATTGGATTAAATCGTTTCATATCGAGTTATGGTCGGGTCACATCAAATCAGATTGGGGGGGGGGGGGGTCAGGTTGGGTTAAATCGGTTTGCATCAGGTCAAATCGGTTATAGCCGGGTCAGATTTCTGTTACAATCGGATCAGAGTTGGATCACATCATATCAAATCGGGTCTAGTCTTGTTAAATCGGTTTAGATCGGGTCAAATCGGTCATATCAGGTCAGGTCGGATGAAGGGGGAAGAGCAGGGAAGAAGAAGGTGAGAAGAAGAGGGGGAAGAGAAGAGGGAAAAATGAGGGGAAGAAGAGGGTGAGGCGAACGGGGGGATGAGGGGAAGGGAAGGGTAGAAACTAGAGGGGAGGGGAATAGGAGACGAAGAGGGGTAGGGGGTAGGAGAGGGGAAGAGGAGACGAAGAGGGGGGAGAGGAAGAGGGGGAGCGGGGAGAACTGCAGCAGCATTCTTTCAATTAACCTTAACGACACTATCTGGCCCCCGGTTAACGCAGCAAATATCCGGCCTTTATTTTCCAGGGTTACGACACCTCCAATTACCGGCACACCCCCCCATAAACCCTGTCGCTAATGACCCAATGAGCCTTTGTGATGGTTATGACCGCGGGGGGGGGGGGGGGGGGGGGAGGGGAGGGACTTCATACCTGTTGCCCAGTATGGTAACCAGCCTACATAATGACCTCCTATAATTTGAGTCTATAATCTTGTCAGTCGTAAATTGCGCAGTTGTGTAGTTATGATCTAATCCTGTGTATTGGGTCGTAGGTTAGGTTAGGTTAGGTTAGGTCAGGTCAGGTCAGGTCGTATAATAAGGTTCTATAATTTGACCTTACGTTTTTTTTTATATAATCTGGTCCTATAATTTGTTTCCATAACCTGAGTCCTATAATCTGGGAACTAAAATTGGATTAATAATTATATCTCTTAGTTTGGTACAATAATTTGGTTTCTTAACCTAACCAACATTATAGCCAACACTCGAGCATTATAGCCAACACTCGTGCATTATAACCAACACTCGAGCATTATAGCCAACACTCGAGCATTATAGCCAACACTCGAGCATTATAACCAACACTCGAGCATTATAGCAAACACTCGAGCATTATAGCCAACACTCGAGCATTATAGCCAACACTCGAGCATTATAGCCAACACTCGAGCATTATAACCAACACTCGAGCATTATAACCAACACTCGAGCATTATAGCCAACACTCGAGCATTATAGCCAACACTCGAGCATTATAACCAACACTCGAGCATTATAACCAACACTCGAGCATTATAGCCAACACTCGAGCATTATAGCCAACACTCGAGCATTATAGCCAACACTCGAGCATTATAACCAACACTCGAGCATTATAACCAACACTCGAGCATTATAACCAACACTCGAGCATTATAGCCAACGCTCGAGCATTATAGCCAACACTCGAACAGTATAGCCAACACTCGAGCATTATAGCCAACACTCGAGCATTATAGCCAACACTCGAGCATTATAACCAACACTCGAGCATTATAACCAACACTCGAGCATTATAACCAACACTCGAGCATTATAGCCAACACTCGAGCATTATAACCAACACTCGAGCATTATAGCCAACACTCGAGCATTATAGCCAACACTCGAGCATTATAACCAACACTCGAGCATTATAGCCAACACTCGAGCATTATAGCCAGCACTCGAGCATTATAGCCAGCACTCGAGCAGTAACTCTTTTTTACTATAAGTCTCCTAAGTGTTATAAGTGGCTGTAAGTGACTTTAGGAAACATTACACAAAGTTGAAAAATAAAGTGGAAAATAATTATACTTGGAAACTCGAGTAAACGATGAAAGAGTATAATAAAAAATGAAATATACAAACAACAACAACTAAAATTACTGCTACATCGATTATTACTACTACTACTACTACTACTACTACTACTACTACTACTACTATTTTTTTTACGTGGCCTCCAGCCTCCCCCAATAGCCACACCTTCAACGCCATTTTATTACCTTAAAATTAAATATCCTACTACTACTGCTACTACTACTACTACTACTACTATTACTACTACTATTACTAAAATAAAATATATTTGTAAATTGTATGTTACGTATTTTTTCTTCTTTGTCGCTTTCTTTCCCTCTCTCTAGCTCACTTCCCTCACTCTCTTTTACTCTCCCTTCTCTCTTACTCACCCACTCATTCACGCTTATTTACTCTCTCTCTCTCTCTCTCTCTCTCTCTCTCTCTCTCTCTCTCTCTCTGTGAAGATGTATATATTCCTCCCAAAACTTTCACATTGTAGGGCATTGTTGGCTTACCCATCCCCAGAGAGAGAGAGAGAGAATTTGCTGTTACTACCACTACTACTACTACTACAACTACCTTAAACAATAACACTAAAACAACCATCAGAACAACCATTCCCGCCACCACCATTACGGACACACTTCTATGACCCGTCACTGTAGGCTCCTTGGCTTGGCTCCCAGGGCTTTACCTAGGTTCCAGGGTAGTTAAGGTTCCCCTGATCTTACTAGCACCTTGACATGGAACCTAACCCAACCTAACCTAACCTTACCTTAATAAGTAAACAAAGAAGAACGGTTCCTAAGGATGAGTCAAGCCTTCCCTTCCCTCTTCCATATCCCCTCCCTTCCCTTTCCCCTACCCTCCCTTTCCCCTACCCTCCCTTTCCCCTCCCCTACGTTCCCATCAGGTCCCAGGAGACAGGTAGTCGTAGGTCGCTTATATTCATGTTTTCATAATAGCTTCGAGTCTCGTTGTCCTTGGAACTCGACGTAGCGCCACCCAAAGGTACATCATTCTTGATTGTCCAGCTTCTCTGAGGCTGTCCCGAGGGGTGGTGGAGAGTGGTGAGGGTGGGAGAGGGCGTGAGTGGGGTAGTGAGTGGTTTGTGTGTGTGTGGGGGGGGGGGGGTGAGGGAGGGGTGAGGGATGGTGTGAAGGAGGAGGGAAGGTGTGAGGGAGGGGTGAGGGAGGGTGTGAAGGAGGAGGGAAGGTGTGAGGGAGGGGTGAGGGAGATGATAAGAGGGAGAACGATTTTTGTGGATTTTCGTAATGTGAAGTGATTAATAGACGGGTGTGTGTGTGGGGGGGGGGGGGGGGGTGGAGGAAGAAGTGCAGTACCTCAGATGAAAGGAGTGGAGAGCCTTAAAACATGATGGTATGAAGAGACAGCAAGACTCCCTCCACCAAGGTGTGCCACTAACACTACCCTCCACCAAGGTGTGCCACTAACACTACCCTCCACCAAGGTGTGCCACTAACACTACCCTCCACCAAGGTGTGCCACTAACACTACCCTCCACCAAGGTGTGCCACTAACACTACCCTCCACCAAGGTGTGCCACTAACACTACCCTCCACCAAGGTGTGCCACTAACACTACCCTCCACCAAGGTGTGCCACTAACACTACCCTCCACCAAGGTGTGCCACTAACACTACCCTCCACCAAGGTGTGCCACTAACACTACCCTCCACCAAGGTGTGCCACTAACACTACCCTCCACCAAGGTGTGCCACTAACACTACCCTCCACCAAGGTGTGCCACTAACACTACCCTCCACCAAGGTGTGCCACTAACACTACCCTCCACCAAGGTGTGCCACTAACACTACCCTCCACCAAGGTGTGCCACTAACACTACCCTCCACCAAGGTGTGCCACTAACACTACCCTCCACCAAGGTGTGCCACTAACACTACCCTCCACCAAGGTGTGCCACTAACACTACCCTCCACCAAGGTGTGCCACTAACCACTACCCTCCACCAAGGTGTGCCACTAACACTACCCTCCACCAAGGTGTGCCACTAACACTACCCTCCACCAAGGTGTGCCACTAACACTACCCTCCACCAAGGTGTGCCACTAACACTACCCTCCACCAAGGGTGCACTAACACCCTCCACCAAGGTGTGCCACTAACACTACCCTCCACCAAGGTGTGCCACTAACACTACCCTCCACCAAGGTGTGCCACTAACCACTACCCTCCACCAAGGTGTGCCACTAACACTACCCTCCACCAAGGTGTGCCACTAACACTACCCTCCACCAAGGTGTGCCACTAACACTACCCTCCACCAAGGTGTGCCACTAACACTACCCTCCACCAAGGTGTGCCACTAACACTACCCTCCACCAAGGTGTGCCACTAACCACTACCCTCCACCAAGGTGTGCCACTAACACTACCCTCCACCAAGGTGTGCCACTAACACTACCCTCCACCAAGGTGAGCCACTAACCACTACCCTCCACCTGTACACCAAAGGCTCGCCAACTCTTTTTGATGTTAATCAAAGGCCTTTGAAAGTTGCTGGGGAAAGTGGGTTGAGGAGAGAGAGAGAGAGAGAGAGAGAGAGAGAGAGAGAGAGAGAGAGAGAGACTTGTTGCATTTGTTTACCATAAACATTAAGGAGTTATGTCGTTACGTCGTGACGTAATCGTTTAATTCAAACTGTGTTTACAAGTTGAGTTATGTTAGGGTGTGTAGAGTTAGGTTATGGAAGGCTAGGTTTGGTTCGGTTAGGTCATGATAGGTTAAGTAAGATTAAGTTAGGATAGTTAAGCTTATGTTAGGTTAGGTTAGTTTAGTTAAGTCAGGTCAGGTTAGGTTAGTTAAGGTTAGGTTAGGTCATGTCAGGTGGGTTAGGTCAGGTTAGGTCAGGTCAGGTCAGGTCAGGTTAGGTTATGTCAGGGAGTAAACCTAAGTATTCCTCTGGTGAAACTTAGGGAGGGGGACTTAAGTTTACACCTAAGTCTTAAGTATTGTTAAGAACCTCACCTGGCTGTTGGGCTTAATGACGCGAAAGGTGAGTGAAGGTGAGGACACACACACACACACACACACACACACACACACGAGGTAATCAACAGTAATGGAAGAAATGAATTATACTGTATCTTTATTAAATGTTTTTGTATAGACTATAAGGGAGATGAACAGAAGGCGAGAAGTGACTCTTGAAGACGAGACCTGGCTAAATGACCTGACCTGACCTGACCTTATAGGATACACACAGGATATTCCCTATTAACTACAAGAGAGTTAACTTTAAACACAACAAACTACAGAATATGTATTTGTGTAACATTCCAATTACTACGGAGGTCTTGTGTGTGTGTGTGTGTGTGTGTGTGTGTGTGTGTGTGTTTATCTATACATTACTTATTTGTGAGTGTAGTGTTTGTTTTTGTGTACTCTTGTGTATGTGTATATATATTTTAATATTAATAATAATTAACGGTTTGTTAAAAAGCTTTGCAGCCGGTGGCTGAAAATATACATTGGACAAAAATGACTTATTACATACAGAGACGTGGGGTGGGTGGGTCGTTTAACAAAAGCTTTCATTACTGAAAGGAGAAGGAACAATGATTGAACATACAAATTATTATAGTTTACAGTTGATGGCCCGGGCCTGGGCTGGTCATGGAGACACCAGGTGGTGTGGTGTTCACGTAGTGTAGTAACTCGTCCTCGGGTGTTGATATGAAGGACCACGTGGTCATGGGGACACCAGGTGGTGTGGGGTGGTGTCACAGTACCTCGCCCTGCTGGGTGATGTTGTGTTGTCTCGTAGTCAGGTGCACAGCCGGCCGACCCTCTGTTGTTCCCAGGGTGGACTGATTAACACCTCCTGGTCAGAAGACGGCGGTCAGTTCCCAGGGGTGTTTACCTCACTGGTGGGTCACGGCTCTCACTGGTACTGTCTAGTGCTGAATTCACTGGCTTAAACACTGTTCATTACTGTTCAACACTGATCCCACTTCTTTCCGAAACGAAATTGTTACTTTTGATTAATGTAGATATCCCGGTGGTGAGGATGGGTCGGGGAGAGGGACTTGGGCCGAACATTAGCCAAGGGGGCCGCTGCTCAGCAGGAGCAGCGCCTGAATAGGTCTCGACCATACGGTGCTCAAGGATGTAGTGTATCTATGTATGTATGTATGAATGGGAGTACATGTAGGTATGTTTGTGTATATACTATGGGCATCACTAAGGGTAACTGTGTGTCTGTATATATGTAATCACGTTTACTTGTGTATGTATAGTGTATGCATGTGTATGTATATATGCGAGCGTGTGCGTATATGTGTACACTGTGGCTGTCACAACTTTTTACTCAGACAAGTTCTTCCCGAGAGGAACTGATGAAACTCTTTAAAACTTTTTAATCCGGAAAAAGAGGAAGACATTAAGATCTACTCTCACAAGGAGGAACTGTGAGGGGGTGTGAGAGGGGCGAGGCGGTGTGTGAGGGGCGAGGAGGGGGTGTGAGGAGGTGTGTGAGGGGCGAGGAGGGGGGACGGAGTGTGAAGAGGAGGGGTGTAAGGAGGTGTGTGAGGTGTGTGAGGTGTGTGAGGGGGGCGAGGAGGGGTGTGAGGGGCGAGGAGGGGGTGTGAGGAGGTGTGTGAGAGGAGGGGGTGTGTGTTGAGGGGCGACGTGTGAGGGGCGGCGTGCGAGAGGCGTTGGATGAGTGGATACAACATTCACCTCTTGTCCTAAGCGTCAGTGGTTCGAGTCGGAGGCACCCACTTTCAACCAAGCTGTGAATATGTACCGAACATTACAGTTGAGGAAATGAAGACGATCGAATACAGTGGTCTGCCATACTTAGCCCCTTGTGTACCGAAGGCTTCGTCGTCCCTAATGATGGCACCTGTAGTTAATGACCAGTTTCATTATAACTTGGGAGTCATTGTGGCTGCCATCTTGTGTGCCGTAGTTTGTGGAAGAAATGTAATACTTTTCTCATTTTCACTTGGGAAAGAATTTACATACAAATCCTCCAGGATACAACTTTATGTCTCAGCTTAAGTGAGTCAGTTAATGTGTTCTCACCTCCCGGTTTAAGAGAAATGTTCCTCACACACACACACACACACGAGAGAGAGAGAGTCTTTGAGAATCTGTTATTATACTGTTCCCTAAGTGACCGAGTTAATGGAGTCTTACACAAGGGTCATATAGCGGTGGTGGGGAGCAGGTGTTTATGTGAGGAGTGAGGGGTGGGTGGGTGGGGGGGGGGGTCTTGTTCCTGCCGCAGTTTTGTTGACCAGTCAGTTCTTCTTGTCCGAGAGGGAGACAGAGGGCCCCGACTCACTGTAAACATAAGGGATGTTACACCTCCAGGGCCCAGCTAGGAGAAAGAGGGCCCCGACACGTAATTATGGACACACTCGACTCGCCTGCCCAGACCGGAGGCCCTTGCATCCTACTCCTTGTCAAGTGACTTCTCTCGTCCACACGCCCTCTCCCCACCCCTACAAACCCTCTCCCCACCCCTACACGCCCTCTCCCCACCCCTACACGCCCTCTCCCCACCCCTACACGCCCTCTTCTCGCCCTCTCCCCACCCCTACAAACCCTCTTTCCACCCCTACACGCCCTCTCCCCACCCCTACACGCCCTCTCCCCACCCCTACACGCCCTCTTCCCACCCCTACACGCCCTCTCCCCGCCCCTACACACCCTCTCCTTATCCAGTGTCTCTCCTCGTTCCCTCACACATGCCCTCTCTTCGTTCAGTGCCTCGCCCCGCCCGCTCTCTCCCCGCCCGTCCTCTTCCCGCCCGTCCTCTTCCCGCCCGCCCTCTCCCCGCCCGCCCTCTCCCCGCCCACCATCTCCTCGGCGGGATACAAGTGGACGCTGGCAGGCAGGATAAGATAGAGGCAGGACGCGACTTACATACGGCGTCATTTGCACACGTTTCTGTTCTGCTTCGGGAGACTTGCATTCTTCCCGCCCGCTCTGGAGACACACAGTGGATACTAGTTTTGTTTTCATGCCTGTTTAATATGTATACATGCAGCTCCTGTGTGTGTGTGTGTGAGAGAGAGAGAGAGAGAGAGAGAGAGAGAGAGAGAGAGACCCACAACTAGACACACACACACACACACACACACACACGCACACACGCACACACACACACACACACACACACACACACACACACACACACACAAAGCCTATAGTATAAATATAGTGAAAATAAGAGAAAATTGATAATACTCAGAGGACTAACTAACAAGGGCGTACACAAAGGGAGTCTCTCTCTCTCTCTCTCTCTCTCTCTCTCTTTCGTTTGTTTGTTCGTTTGTTTCTTTCTTTCTCAACAACTAGACCGACCTTGTTCATATGAGTCTTGTCACTCCTGCAGAAGACCTTGGTAATGCCGGGGTCCTCACAGTCGTTTTTGGGCGGCGGCTGATGAAGGGAGTGAGAGTTCTTGTATGTGATCACGTGAAGATTAGCCCCCCACTCCCCTCCTTAATTTAATATATCTTAGAGATTAATTACCCTAAGTTAATCTGGTGTGACCTAACCTAACCTCATCATTGGGGTCAGTTTACCTCCCAGTGAGCAGTGTTTATGACCTGTGAGTGGAGTGAGGGAGGTAAGAAGTGTGTGTGTGTGTGAAGGAGGGAGCGAGTGAGGGAGGGAGGGAGGGAGGTAAGGAGGGAGTTTCACCTACACCATTATACTCTGGCTTCAATAATTACTTAACTGCTCCATGAAGGTTCGCTGTAAACAAGGAGAGATAAAAGAGGGAGGCGGAGCATTGTGCTGTTGAACGCTGTAATATTGGATCACAGGACGAGAGCCAACAAAGAGGGTCAGTAGCCGAGGTAAAATAACATGATCACAAAGGCTCGACCCAGGGCGTAACAAAGACACACACGTAGGCTGAAACACACACAGGTAGGATGAAACACACACACACACACACACACGCGTAGGCTGAAACACACACAGGTAGGATGAAAAACACACACACACACACACACACACACACACAGGTAGGATGCCACACACACACACACACAGGTAGGCTGACACACACACACACACAGGTGGGCTGACACACACACACACACACACACGCACACACACACACACACAGATAGGCTGCAATACACACGCACACACACACACACACACTGTTACGCCGTCTCTTAGTTTACTTTAATATCCAGGTTCTAGTCGTAACCAAACAAAAAGAGTGAAGAAAATTAAAAGGGAATAAAAATAAATAAAGTAAACCTTTAAGAATTTAATTAAATTAAATATTAACACAATAAAGAGCCTCGTAGGCTGTCACAACAAATTGATTCACTATCGAAACTTTTAAGACACAAATGATACTAAACATCGAAACATCAAAAGAACTGCTTAAATATATAGAATAAAAATAAAGCACTGGATTACGTTAACACTGCATAAACATATAAAATAACTAACACAGAAATTAACGATCGTGAAACAACACTGAATTACTTAAATGTAACTAAGCAAGCACTGATGGACACATAAGAGACATGAATAGGTACTCACATAGATATACCACATTGGTGGCCACAGGAACAACACACACACAGGTAGGATGCCACACGCACGCACACACACACACACACACACACACACACACACACACGCACACACACACACACACACACACACACAACACACACATAATCACACCCTAGATCATCGTTATCATCTGTGGCTGTCACTTTCATAGACTTCACCTCAGCCTTTAACTTAGTCACAACATAATCATCAACAAAGCTATCGACCTCGGGTCTCAGAGACATCTCGTACCATGGCTTATAGACTTCCATAGTGACCAACGCTAAGCTGTACACTTCCGAGGGGCTGTCTCCACTTCTTAGCCACTCACCTGTGGAGGCCCCCAAGGCATCAAGATGCGACCGCTCTGCTTCCTCATCAACGATGCCCTTACCTGACATAAACTATCACTGGAAATATGTCGACTATTCCACCGTTGGGATCAGTGTGAACAACTCGGCTCCAGCTCCCTCCAGAATATACTGGACAGTCTCCAGAATTGGGCCACCAACAATCACGTCACCATCAACCATACCAAGACTATGGTTATGTACACCAACCTCTTCTCCGACCTTGTCCCACCTCCCTCCATCACACTGGGCCCCAACACACTCCAGGTTGTGGACTCCATCAAGCTCCTCGGCGCCACTATACATAATGAACTGAACTGGAAAACACACGACAGTACAACCGTCAAACCTTGCTGCTATCGTCTTCACATCCTCCGTCGTCTCAAATCCAACGGAGTTCATGCGTCTGACCTATTGAGTGTTTACACAATATACATACTTCATAAGGTCACCTATGCTTCCTTCTCCTGCCTGGTCTTCTTCCTGCACAACGAGGACTCTTGGAGCGAATGCAGAAGAGTGCGTGCAGGACTATTCTCTCCCTCTCCAACAGATCAAGAGGCGCTCTGTACACTAACCCTCTCAACTCTCTCTAATCATCACCATGACCACATCTGTCAATCTGGGAGGACAGCTGCTACACCATCCTAGTCACCGTCATCTGCTACCACCTGAGATCCCTCGTCCACGATTTCCTGTTTAGTACCACAACTGCATCCAGCCCATAAGACCACGTAAACAACTTGTGTGTTCACTCCTTTGCCAGTCTCACCTTTGTGCTGTAACTGTGATGGAATTCCTTGTTAGATGACCCACTCCTTGGTGTACTGTACTATATATGTACCTCTTGTTATTTGTATAGTTCCTGCTTATGGCTCATATATTAGTTCATAAACGGTTCATTATTATTATTACATGTAGGTTGACACACACACACAGGTAAGGGGGACGGAGCATCACAATGAGAGAGACAGTGCCTGAAGCTGCTGAGTGCCAGTCAGGTGGTAGATAGCGCTGTGAACCGGAAACACAACAGCCCCCCACAGCGCCCTTTGTTCCCACACAGCAAGGAAGGATTTTTTTTATTTCAGTTCACAAAGGAAAGAAGTTTTCTTTTTCCCAATCTCAAACACGATGGGATTTTGTACAGCAGTGTTCTTAAACTTTTTTGTGGTAGGGATTTCTTATAGGAATTTTTTTTGTCTAGGGTTTTCTTGGAAGGGATTTCTTCATTTCGATTTTTTTGTTTTTGTTATAGAAATTAATATATTTTTTTCATGTTCATATACACATAGGGAATACCCCCCCCCCCCCCCTCCCCCCCCTCACACACACACACACAGAAGAGGAGAGATAGGCAAAGAGAGAGAGAGAGAGAGCGAGAGAGAGAGAGAGAGAGAGAGAGAGAGAGAGAGAGAGAGAGAGAGAGAGAGAAATAAATAAAAGAAGGTAAATTAGAATGGACAGAAACAAGAATAACAGGTTAACCTAATAACTGGCTCTGAGTGGTGGTGGTGGTGGTAGTGGGGGTGGTAGTGATGGTGGTGGGGGTGGTGGTGGGGGTGCTGGTGGGGGTGGTGGTGGTAATGGTGGTGGTAATGGTGGTGGTAGTGATGGTGGTGGGGGTGGTAATTTGATGATGGTGCCTTTTCTCACCACCCCCTACCACCACCACCACCCTTTTACCATCCCCACCACCACAACCACCACACCCCACAACTACAACCACAACACAACCACACCTTAACATCTTTAACATAAGGGACTGTGAGGTAAGAATTGGAATCAGGAAAGGGAAGGTGTTAAATTAGGGTCAACTTTTAAGGGAAGTAAGGGGGGAGGGGTAGGGAGGGAGGAGGTTACCAGTGGGGGGGGGAGAGGGGGAGGGAGTCAGGGAGGTGAGTGAAGGAGGGGGGGGGGATGGATTGCTTGAACCCTATGCATAATTTGAGAGAGAATGAGAATCTCTTTAATGGAGAGAGATAATATAGTTATAATGAAGTCAATTTAAATATTACCGTCGCGAATATTGGAATAGTTGGCGCCGCGAATATTATTTAAGTCTTTCTCACTATTCCAGCGTCTTTAGGAATTTGTGGTGACGAGAATTTAATGCTTGGACGTTGATGTGGCATTGGGGGGGGGGAGGGGGGGTATTTTTTGGCCTGTATAGTATTTTTTTTGAGAATTTACTCCAATTTATGCAAGTTTATGGTATTTGTGGGAATTTATGGTTTACATGTTTCAGAATTTAGTGTTTAGTGAGCATTAGTTTAAACTTTCCTAGTGTGAGAATTTAATGCTTAATTATGCAGAATTTAGTGTAGACACCCAGAGTATTTTTGACTAATAAGAGATGGAATTTATAACTAGGAATTAGATGTATAATTGAGAGTAGTTGTGACTGAGTGAGAATTTGGTGGATATTCAATAGTATATATGAGAATTTAGTGTTCAGTAACTAAGTAAAATTCTTATATCCTTGGCATCAAATACTGAGAAACTGGTTCTTATTTTACGGAATTTATAGAATTTAATTATTATTATTATTATTATTATTATTATTATTATTATTATTATTATTATTATTATCAACTTAACCAGAAATATAGCAGAGGTACTCAGACTGTTATGACGTAATCCCACCTATCTACCAATCACAGATTTAGGGTGTCCCAAGATATGACGTAATCCCACCTATCTACCAATCAAAAGCTCGAGTTGTCATAACTTGTGACGTAATCCCGATTATACCAATCACATATTCCAGTTGTTCTTAGAAATGACGCGATCCCGTTTTTCTATCACAGGTTCAAGTTGTCTCCGGGTGTGACGCATTCCCATCTTCCTACCAATCAGAACCTCGGAGTATCTACAGATGTGACGTCATTCAATTTTTCTACCAATCACAGGTAAGAGCCACCATCGACGTCAAAGCTTCTCGGCCAATTACGGTTCCTTAAACACATCAGAACTTCCCCCACTCCCTCGTGTTCATTTTTCCTCCTGCATTATGCATCTTCCTTTGTCTCCGCTCCCTCCTCCTTCTTCCTCCACCTACAGTTATTGTATTTTCATATTCTCGGTATCTCATTCTCTCTCTCTCTCTCTTTCTTCTCTTGCTCTCTGATTCATCGATCTTTCCCTGTTCATGTGTTCCGTTTCCTTGTTCTTCTCTCTCCCACCATAGAGGATAAAAATAATAATATTAATGATGAAGTAACTACTACTACTACTACTACTACTACTACTACTACTACTACTACCAACAACAGCAATAAACCAAAGACAAACACCTATCAGTAACCTCGGTCAATCACTACCCAGGTCAAGTGAGTAGGTCAATCACTATGTATATGACCCTGTGTACATCATGCACTCCAGAACGATGATGTTAATTTGGATTCTTCCTGACCATCTCTAGAGCAGAGGTCAGAGGTCAAATCACCCATCCCACCCTCCCCCCCTCCCCACTATGGAGCTCTTCCCCTCCACTATGAAGCCTCCCCTCAATTATGAAGCCCTCCCCTCAACTATGAAGCCCTCCCCTCCATTATGAAGCCCTCCCCTCCATTATCGAGCCCTCCCCTCCATTATCGAGCTCTCCCCTCCACTATGAAGCCTCCCCTCAATTATGAAGCCCTCCCCTCCATTATGAAGCCCTCCCCTCCATTATCGAGCCCTCCCCTCTATTATCGAGCCCTCCCCTCCATTATCGAGCTCTCCCCTCCACTATGAAACCTCCCCTTAATTATGAAGCCCTCCCCTCCACTATGAAGCCAACCCCTCCACTATGAAGCCCTCCCCTCCACTATGAAGCCCTCCCCTCCACTATGAAGCCAACCCCTCTATTATGAAGCCCTCCCCTCCACTATGAAGCCAACCCCTCCATTATGAAGCCAACCCCTCTATTATGAAGCCCTCCCCTCCATTATGAAGCCTTCCCCTCCATTATGAAGCCTTCCCCTCCACTATGAAGCCTTCCCCTCCATTATGAAGCCTTCCCCTCCATTATGAAGCCTTCCCCTCCACTATGAAGCCAACCCCTCCATTATGAAGCCTTCCCCTCCATTATGAAGCCAACCCCTCCATTATGAAGCCCTCCCCTCCACTATGAAGCCAACCCCTCCATTATGAAGCCCTCCCCTCCACTATGAAGCCAACCCCTCCATTATGAAGCCCTCCCCTCCACTATGAAGCCAACTCCTCCATTATGAAGCCCTCCCCTCCACTATGAAGCCAACCCCTCCACTATGAAGCCCTCCCCTCCACTATGAAGCCCTCCCCTCCACTATGAAGCCCTCCCCTCCACTATGAAGCCCTCCCCTCCATTATGAAGCCCTCCCCTCCACTATGAAGCCCTCCCCTCCACTATGAAGCCTTCTCCTCCACTATGAAGCCCTCCCCTCCACTATGAAGCCCTCCCCTCCATTATGAAGCCCTCCCCTCCACTATGAAGCCCTCCCCTCCACTATGAAGCCCTCCCCTTCATTATGAAGCCCTCCCCTCCACTATGAAGCCCTCCCCTCCACTATGAAGCCCTCCCCTCCACTATGAAGCCCTCCCCTCCACTATGAAGCCCTCCCCTCCACTATGAAGCCAACCCCTCCACTATGAAGCCCTCCCCTCCACTATGAAGCCAACCCCTCCACTATGAAGCCAACCCCTCCATTATGAAGCCCTCCCCTCCACTATGAAGCCAACCCCTCCACTATGAAGCCCTCCCCTCCATTATGAAGCCCTCCCCTCCACTATGAAGCCCTCCCCTCCATTATGAAGCCCTCCCCTCCACTATGAAGCCCTCCCCTCCATTATGAAGCCCTCCCCTCCACTATGAAGCCCTCCCCTCCACTATGAAGCCCTCCCCTCCATTATGAAGCCCTCCCCTCCACTATGAAGCCCTCCCCTCCACTATGAAGCCCTCCCCTCCACTATGAAGCCCTCCCCTCCATTATGAAGCCAACCCCTCCATTATGAAGCCAACCCCTCCATTATGAAGCCCTCCCCTCCACTATGAAGCCCTCCCCTCCACTATGAAGCCCTCCCCTCCACTATGAAGACCTGTAAGCCTCTCCTGACGAATAATTAAACTGGGTAGTAAGTTGAAGTCCGCGGCGCCCCAGATGAGAATAGTTAGAGGACTTGCTTGTAGACTCTCCCTTTATCCTCCCTTTATTCTCCCTTAGTGTCCCTTTATCATGTCCCTCAGTGTCTCTTTATTATCTTCCTTTAGTCTCCCTTGGTGTACGTATAGTGTCTCCCTTTATCCTTTTATTTTCCCTTAGTCTCCCTGAGTGTCCATTTATCCATCCTCCCTTTAGTCTCCCTTAGTTTCTCTTTATCCATCCTCCCTTTAGTCTCCCTTAGTGTCTCTTTATCCATCCTCCCTTTAGTCTCCCTTAGTGTCCTTTGATCCTCCTTACAGTCTCCCTTAGTGTCCCTTACTCTCCCTTTATTCACCCTTCATTCTCCCTCTTGTCTCTTTTTGAGGAGAAGTGGTGGTGGAGGGGCGGGTAGTGGTGGTGGAGGGGCGGGTAGTAGTGGCGGTGGAGGGGCGGGGAGGGGCGGGTAGTAGTGGCGGTGGAGGGGCGGGGAGTGGTGGGGGAGGGGCGGGTAGTGGTGGTGGAGGGGCGGGTAGTAGTGGCGGTGGAGGGGCGGGGAGTGGTGGGGGAGGGGCGGGTAGTAGTGGCGGTGGAGGGGCGGGTAGTGGTGGGGGAGGGGCGGGTAGTAGTGGCGGTGGAGGGGCGGGTAGTGGTGGGGGAGGGGCGGGTAGTAGTGGCGGGGGAGGGGCGGGTAGTAGTGGCGGGGGAGGGGCGGGTAGTAGTGGTGGTGGAGGGGCGGGTAGTAGTGGCGGTGGAGGGGCGGGGAGGGGCGGGTAGTGGCGGTGGAGGGGCGGGTAGTGGCGGTGGAGGGGCGGGTAGTAGTGGCGGTGGAGGGGCGGGAAGGGGCGGGTAGTGGCGGTGGAGGGGCGGGTAGTAGTGGCGGTGGAGGGGCGGTTAGTGGCGGTGGAGGGGCGGGTAGTGGCGGTGGAGGGGCGGTGGAGGGGCGGCTAGTAGTGGCGGTGGAGGGGCGGGTAGTAGTGGCGGTGGAGGGGCGGGGAGGGGCGGGTAGTGGCGGCCGTACATGGTGTAAACATAAACATGGTCGACCAACAACAAGAGGCCCGAGGCAACATCCGGTAATTACGTGAACCTGAAAGACCAAGGAAGAATACCTACCCGGGGAGAGGAGGAAGAGCAGCCGGGGAGAGGAGGAAGAGCAGCCGGGGAGAGGAGGAAGAGCAGCCGGGAAGAGGAGGAAGAGCAGCCGGGGAGAGGAGGAAGAGCAGCCGGGAAGAGGAGGAAGAGCAGCCGGGGAGAGGAGGAAGAGCAGCCGGGGAGAGATGGAAGACGGAAAAGAGGAGGAGGAAGAGCAGCTATCTTACCTGTACTGCAACTACCTAGATGGACCACCTTGAGACACACACACACACACACACACACAAGAAGAGAAAAGGTGAATAAAAGAGGTGAATAAGATGAAGGTGGTGAGGATAAACGAATGAAGGAAGTAGGGCAAGGGAAGAAGGGTTGAGAGAATGAGAGAGTAAAGGAACAGAGGGAATAAGAGAAGTGCATAAAAGCCGTAAAGGGAATGGAAGGGAGGGAAAGCCAAATTAGGGTAATTAGATAAAGAAGCGGAAGAATAAAGATGAAAGGGAGAGAGAGAGAGAGAGGAGGAGGAGGAGGAGGAGGAGGCAATGGAAAGGGTGTAAAGCATGTAGGAGGAGAATAGGGAGAGGCGGCAAGGGACGAATTGCATAGGAAGGGAAGTGGCCACAAGAGGAAGAGGTTCACAATGACTGGTTAACTAAGAAATACTAATAAGCTGTGTCAGTGAGGAGTGCTTAGGGGTACACACACACACACACACACGCACGCACACGCACGCACACACACAAATAGTTCATGTAGAGTCTCAGTGTAATTTTGATGCCATTTTTAAAGTTATGATTATCCTCTAACCTAACCTAACCCAACCTAACCCAACCCAACCTCACTTAACCTAACCTAACCTCACTTAGCCTAACCTAATCTAACCCAACCCAACCTCACTTAACCTAACCTAACCCAACCCAACCCAACCTCACTTAACCTAACCTAACCCAACCCAACCTCACTTAACCTAACCTAACCCAACCCAACCCAACCTCACTTAACCTAACCTAACCCAACCTCACTTAATCTAACCCAACCCAGCCCAACCTCACTTAACCTAACCCAACCTCACTTAACCTACCAAATAAAATAATTCTCTGGGTGGGCAAATCAGTCAACCACTCAAGCCTAACATTCATAGGGATGACTGACGCATCTCAAAGAACGGAGGAGGAAGAGGTAAAGGAGGATGATAAAGAAAGGGGGAAGAGAGAGAGAGAGAGAGAGAGAGAGAGAGAGAGAGAGAGAGAATAAAACAAATGCATCATAATGACAGGAAGAAGAGGGAGAGAGGGAGAGATACATTAGAATAATTCAGTGGAGACTAAAGATGAAAGAGTGAGAGGAGTAGGAAGCGATGGAGAGGTGTGTGTGAGGGAGAGGTGAGAGGTGTGTGTGTGGGAGAGGTGAGAGGTGTGTGTGAGGGAGAGGTGAGAGGTGTGTGTGTGGGAGAGGTGAGAGGTGTGTGTGTGTGTCAACGGTATGTCTCTGGGTACTACTACTACAGTGGCCTCCACCGTCCCCTAATAGCCTCACCTTCGCCGCCATCCTATCTGTATTGAGTTAGTTGAGCCGCAGGTCTATGCGGCATTCAGTGACTGTTGCCTCATAGTTAATATCTGCAACTGTTGTCGGCTTTGGGGCCGATGCTCTCGTTCCCCTGAGGCAGAGCAAAGCCTGCCGAAGGAGAGAGAAGGACAGTCGACATCTCATCCAGGCTGTAACATAACTTCTGGGCTGCTGCTTCTGTTCGGAAATCACCTTCGCGAGTCTGGCGTAGAAGCATCTTGCACTTGGTCCCATCCCACCAGAGGTTGTGGACACTAGAGGAGTGAAGCTGCCGTGATCAATGTTCTGAATTCTCTCCCCGTATGCCCTTATCTTGTTGTTCTCGTTCTTCCTGTGTGCAGCATCGAGAGCTAAGTTACGATGACATGCGGCCATGGGATAAAAAATCCTGATGTCGAAGAAGGCTCGCTGTCCCCGCGTCCAGAATCCTCGAGCACTGACGTGAACACGGGCTTCGTTGGATGTGTTTGGTCTCCTATGCTGGAAAATCTCACCGTCCAATGGAAGGAGGGTCGGTTCTACCCTGACATCACGGCAGATTTCCTTCAACATATTTGCTGTGAGATTCCTTACTTCGTCATGCCTCATGCATATGAAGCCCCCTTTCTTGCACACCATAGCGTGATCGACGTCATAGGAAGAGCCACACACACATTGGGAGGGCAAACTTTCTAATGGCCTACCGTACCTTAGAGCAATGGCATCTGTAAATTCTTGTTTATTGAGACTGAAACCATTTGCCCTTATCGGTAATGCAGTTAACCAGTTCAAGGCGCCCACCTCCTGCACTATATGTACTTTTTTTTTTTTTTTTCAAATTCTCTGGTACTTGCAGCATCAGTTGCTGCAACTTATCACTTTGGCCGTGCTGTCGTAATGGAGCTTCGAATCTTGTTTACTTCACTGGTATCCACCTCTTCTGTTGCGTTCTGAGCTATTATGTGGTCAGTGAGGGCTGCCGTGAACTTAACTGAGTTTTGATGTTCGGTGGCAGCAATCTCCTCTGGCTTGATCAATGTGTATTAGGTGTTTGTATTATGTGTATGAGTATGGTTAAATGTATAGTTTGTATTTTTTAGTTAATATTTATTGGAGTTAACGATATTTTGAGTAAATTGTTAATAATTGTATGTTAATATTATTTGTTGGGGAATAATATGAGTTGCAATTTTAATATATTATGTTTTGATAAGATTCCTAATATGTCTGTTGTAATAAGTATTTTATTTTACCTTATATAGTTAGTTTTGATGAATTAGTTAAGTCTCCCATATAATAAAGAGAGGTTTTACATTTTCTCTCATTTTTTATTTTTTTACGACAGAGAATATATAGAAAACGTGGCCTCAGGGATCTGTTTCATTGAATGTGTGATCTGTAAGCAGTTTTGAGAGTTCAGTTTATTGATATTTTATCCTTCTTCCTTGACTGACAGACGAGGAAGACAACAGGAAACAACAGTACTTCACATAGAGGAAGAAAAGGTGGAGGAAGAGGAGAGTTTGTACCAGGGTGAGTGCTGTTTACTCTCTGACGTCCACAGTTATAAACCATTCTTGACGAAACTTTTTACACCTGCTCGTATTGGTCAACAGGTAGGGGGGGGAGGGTTACTCTTTGGTCAATATTGGTGCAAGGTCATACCCAAGGTCACCCTCCATCATCTTCAACACCCCCATCAGTTCTGGACACACACACACACCTTCCCAAAACAGCATCGTGCCAACTTTGAACCCCTGATATGACCCTTTAAATTATGACGTCGATTTTCCACTGACAATCTGCCATAAGTCAATTCTCTCTTATTATCCCAAGATACGATAAAATCACTTACGAGTTTTGGGGAGTCAGGTGAGGCGACTTACCATAGACGGGAGGGGAGAGAGGGAGGGAGAGATGTGTACAGGGGTAGGTTTATCTGTTGACTGTGTATGAGTTGATGAGGCTTCTACGATAATCCTGTGCTTACTACTCACTCTATCTGGAGTGCGGTGGTCGAGTGGATACAGCGCTCGCCTCGTGTTCCATGTGTCGGTAGTTCGAGCCCCAGGTACTCCAAGTTTACAACTCTCGGAAGTGAATGGGTTCGAGTGCAGTACTGCGCCATGATGCCTCCTTGTGTACCGAAGGCTTAGTGTACAGAGTGCGTTGTATCTGCACTGTCCCTAACGAGCACTCATACTACTACTGGGCGTGAAATGGGAGGGGAGAGAGCGCATGGTGTTCGTGTGTGAGTCTCTGTTTATATGTGGCAAACGTATATATACTCGCAATAGGTAAAACATCAACACATCATTACAAACTCAGTCCTTAGTAGCGTCAAGCTTCTGATTTCTCCCATGATTACGAACATCACACACACACACACACACAAGAAAATAAATAGTTTTAGTGAGGAGGTGAAGTGAGGCCATCGGGAGGCGGGCGGGGCGAGTCGGGTTAAAATCCCCAATTTCAGCGAGTCTTGTGGCGGGCTAAAGGGGGAGGGAGCCTTTCCTGGTGTTTTCGGCGCCAGCGAGTCATCTGCAGTTTGAAGTATTTTTGAGCTAAGTTAAGAAGAGTTATAGGAGGTAAAACTCCACATTTGAATTATATTTCGCGTCCCTTTATCAAATCTGGAGAGGAAGTTTGAGCGGCGTCGTGTGTGGGGAGAGAGAGAGAGAGGAAGGAAGCAGTCTGGTGTTTTTCCATGTGTGGTGTGAGTTATGATAGATGAGGTGACTGATCCGTCTTGAGCCGCGCGGATGGAGGCCACGAAACAAGTGAACATCGGAGAATCGTGGCTGTGAGAGACTTCCATCACTCCCCCTGGTGGTAGAAATTGATGTTATATAAAGAATTCAATACCAAGGTTATACAAAATGGCTTTAACTTATTATTTATATATTCAATGTGTATTATTACTGGCTATAGGCATTTGTTAACATTTACACCAAACTTTCAGCGAATTGAGATCAGAATTCGATAGCAAAGTCATAGCAAGTATTGATATATAAATACTCACTATTCACATGACTAATTATAGAATCATCGAAATTTTGTACATTAATTGAAGGTTTGGAGCAACATTACTGACTCCGAGTATTAAAGGGCTTTTAAACCAGTGCACTCTCATCATGCATATTATTAATTATACATCTCTACCATCTCCAATCTCCATCATCTCCAACACCTCCATCATCTCCAACACCTCCATCATCTCCAACACCTCCATCATCTCCAACTCCTCCAACACCACCACCACCTCCAACACCACCACCACCTCCACCACATGTTTGGCCAAAAAGTATTATACGTCATTTTTATCACATTACTCTCCGGCGTTTGTACCAGTGTTTGTTTCATTGGTTGTACCGTGTTTGTTTCATTGTTTGTACCGTGTTTGTACCAGTGTTTGTTTCATTGTTTGTACCGTGTTTGTACCAGTGTTTGTTTCATTGTTTGTACCGTGTTTGTACCAGTGTTTGTTTCATTGGTTGTACCGTGTTTGTACCAGTGTTTGTACCAGTGTTTGTACCAGTGTTTGTTTCATTGTTTGTACCGTGTTTGTACCAGTGTTTGTTTCATTGTTTGTACCGTGTTTGTACCAGCGTTCGTATATCGTTTATTACGGGGTATTTTTAATAAAAGTCGATTAAAAACCGTAGGAGTGACGGAGCTTAACACTATCAGCTGCGACCAGTATGTGTGAGGGATGGAGGCTCACACAGTACAGGGAGCCTTTTACAGCTCGGCCAAACACTCTTTTGCAAGTAAATAGGTTTTGAGTTTAAGCCGTCGGGTCGAGCCATTCATTACGTTAATCAGAGAGCAATAGGCGTGGTCTGTTACACTGCCCTGCCGCCACTACCACAAGCCTGGCTACTATTGCTTTTTTTAACGTGGCCTCCAGCCTCCCCTAATAACCACACTTTCGCCGCCATTTATTTACCTTAATATTAAATATCCTAATACATAAGAAGCTATCCTAGCTTTGTTGAGTTAGTTGAGCCGCAGATCTATGCGGCATTCAGTGACTGTAGCCTCATAGTCAATATCTGCAGCAGTTGTCGGCTTTGGGGCCGAAGATCTCGTTACCCTGAGGCAGAGCAAAGCCGACCTAAGGAGAGAGAAAGACAGTCGACATCTCATCCAGGCTGTAACATAACTTCTGGGCTGCTGCTTCTGTTCGGAGATCACCTCCGCGAGTCTGGCGTAGAAACATCTTGCACTTGGTCCCATCCCACCAGAGGTTGTGGACACTAGAGGAGTGAAGCTGCCTTGATGAACATTCTGAGTTCTCTCCCCTTACGCTCTCTTCTCATCATTCTCGTCCCTCTTGTGTGCAGCATCGAGAGCTAGGTTACTACTACTACTATTACTACTACTACTACTACTATTACTACTACTACTACTACTACTACTACTACTACTACTAATAATAATAATAATAATAATAACAACAACACTTACCACCACTACCTACAACCACTTCCTCTCCCACTCCCCTGTCCCCTCTTCCTTCCTCCCTTCTACCTCTTTTTTCCTGGAAGCATCCTCCTCTCCTCCTCCTCCTCCTCCTCCTCCTCCTCCTCCTCCTCCTCCTCCTCCCTCCCCTCCTCCTCCCACCCCCCTTCCTGCCTCCTCCTCCTCCTCATCGATCAGATATAGTCAGGCATCACACAGGAACTTATCTCAGTTTTGTTTGTTTTTCATTATCCCCCAACTAGTGTGTGTGTGTGTGTGTGTGTGTGTGTGTGTGTGTGTGTGGGTTCCAATCATCAATTTCCTTTCATTTTTATTTCTTTATTAATCACTAAATCTCTATAAATCCCTACTCTAATTAACCCCCCTTTTTTAAATCCCAATTAATCCCATGTAATCCTTCAAAATACCTGTCATTTAATTAGATCTACTTTAAAATATCTTCGGTGTCAGGTAACTTACTTTATTTTCTCAATGTTTAAATCAGTTTCTAAATCGTTACTTTAAGTTTTAATAGTTTACTTTAACTTCTAATTCATTTACTTTAATTTCGTGTAAGTTACTTTTTTATATTTCCAGCTCTTTACTTAAATTTCTACTCGCTTACTTTAACTCTATCTCTCTACTTACATTTCTACTCATCTACTTTAGTCTCTGCCTACTTAACAGCGGGAGCCTCAGCAGCGGGAGCCTCAGGAGCGGGAGCCTCAGGAGCAGGAGCCTCACTAGACCAGGTAAAATTTCCCCTCCAGCCTCACTAACTCGTCCTGATTAATTAAGAGGAACCTTGAGTGATTTTCCTTCCACGAGTTGGTTGCCTTTTAATGATGTACCTGGGAGGGGGAGGGGCAGGAGGTGGGGTGCGGCAGGAGGTGGGGTGCGGCTGGAGGATGGAGTGGTGAAGGGTTAAGGGGGGGAGGAGGGGTTGGGTTAGTGGTGGATGAGGGGAAGTAGTGGAGGAGGTGGGGAACGGTTGGAGGATGGAGTGATGCCCAATTTGCTCCCCCATAAGGTCACCCCACCCCACCTCACCTCACCCCACCCCACCCTCCTTCCTTCTTGGTTTTACAGATATACAAGGGTAAGTAAGTTCTTCGCCAGGCGTAGACACACCTTCGCCAGCCCAGCAGGTTCCACAATAACATTTCCTGTGCGTTATAAGAGAGAGCGTGGCCACTGGCGGGTGGTCGGTCTGGATGCAGGTATTTGAACACGACTCAACCCAACCAAACTCACCCTAATCTAACACTACACTACACACTACACTACACACTACACTACACACTACACACTACACTACACACTACACTACACACTACACACTACACACTACACTACACACACTACACACTACACTACACTACACACTACACTACACACTACACTACACTACACACACTACACACACTACACACTACACACTACACTACACTACACACTACACTACACACTACACACTACACTACACTACACACTACACTACACTACACACTACACTACACACTACACTACACTACACTACACACTACACTACACACTACACACTACACTACCTACACTACACACTACACTACACACTACTACACACTACACTACACACTACACACTACACACTACACACTACACACTACACTACACACTACACTACACTACACACTACACTACACTACACACTACACACTACACTACACACTACACACTACACTAACACTAAATATTCTTTTTTACGACGAATTAAGAAAATTTCTCCGGGAAAAAACTACAAACATTTTTTGGACCAATTTAAAGATAATTTAATCGCGGTAAAGTCTGTAGTACGACCTGGACCACGATATTGGGTGTGTGTGTGTGTGTGTGTGTGGGGTCATGAAAATTATTTACCCTGGGAAGATAATGGTGACTGGGGGGGGGGGGGGAGGTAGGAGGGAGAAAGAGGCAGAATGGGAGGATGAAAGCGAAGGAAGAGGGTGTGAATGGAACAAAAAAAAAAAGTAATGATAAGAGAAATGAATAATTAACTTCGTATTATCCCACTCCTCACATTTATCAAGTTAACCATTACTACCAAACAAGGCAATTATGTTCACATCAGCCTGATTGGGTCGAGAGAGAGAGAGAGAGAGAGAGAGAGAGAGAGAGAGAGAGAGAGAGAGAGTTTTTTGTGTATCGGTAAAAACGTCAATTGTCAACCACTGTCCAACTACCTCGGTCATAATTCGGTTGACGACCATTGTGTGTTTTTCGGAGTTGGGAGGGGTGTGAGGAGGGGGTGAGTGGGGGTGAGTGGTGGGGGGTTGAGGGGAGGATGGGGGGGGGTGATGTAATTATATCTCATTATCGTAGTGGAAGCTAGAGAGAGTGTGGGGAGTATTATAATTGTTTTTGTGTCTTCTGTTTGTTTGGAGGCTGAGGGAGGAGGAGGAGGAAGAGGGAGAAATATCTCTTAAGGAGGGGGGAGGGGGGAGGAGGGAGGTGACAGGGAGACAAATGAAGGGTTAAGGGAGAGGTAAAATAAAGACGCATGCCACAACAACAGGGTGTGTATGTGAGGTGCGCCCTGATAATTTTATTGGTGATAATGGCTCTCCCTTCCCTTCCCTTTCGTTTCCCTTCCCTTCCTTCCCTTTTCCTCACTCCTTCCTCTTCCCTCCTCTCCGTACCCTTTCTTTCTCGTGGGGTAGGTCTGCTGGGGTCTGCTGGGGTCTGCTGGGGTCCTGTTGCAATCCACCTACCTCTCGACTCATTCTCCCACACCCTCTCTTTTTCACCCACCCTCTTCCCCACCGACTCACTAACCCACCCTTCTCAATCCACCCACCCACCCCCCACCGACCCAACCCACCCACCCACCCACTCACCCACCAACCCAGGGTGCGGACGGAGGTGGGGGAAGGTTAATTAATCAGGTAAGAGGGAGAGAGAGGGAGAGAGAGGGAGGGAGACGGAGAGAGAAAAACAAGGGAGGAAGGAGAGGCGCAATTACCGCTCCACGATGAAAACAAACTGCTCGCTCCACTCTCCTCTGATCTGACTGATTCCGTGGTGCTGGGTGAGGGTGTTATAGAGAGAGAGAGAGAGCGTATCTGATCGATTGATAAAGAGAAAAATAAATTGATAGAAAAGACGACAGACAGACAGACAGACAGACAGACACACATAGACAGGGGGACTCCAAGACGGTGGTAATGATGTTTGGAGTTGAAAAAACACCCCTCCAAATGATATATGAACTCACCATTACTACCACCGCTATTACTACCACCACTACCACCACTACCACTACCACCAACACCACCACTACCACCACTACCACTACCAACACCACTTACGACAGTCTAATTAATTCCCTGAAATGATTAAGGAATGAATCCAATCCTGTGTGTGTGTGTGTAGGAGGGAGTTGGAGGGAAGTGTAGGGAGGTGGAGGGAGGTGGAGGGAAGTGAAGGGGGATAGATGGAGAAGGAAGTGGAGGAAATATGGAGAAGAAAGAGAGGAGGGGAAGGTGGAGGAGGAGGAAGGGAGTGGAGAGAGGATCTGGAGGGAGAGATGAGGCAACACTCCTCCAAATGCACCAGAAATGCCGTCTAATGCCCAAAAATGCCCCTAAATTCCCCAAATGCCCCAAAATACTCCTCCAAATGCCCCAGAAATGCCACCAAATGTTCCAAAATGCCCAATCTTATTATAAATAGTGGTAATAAGACAGTCGCCTACAGTCTCATGCTCAGAGCCTTACTGGATATAGCAACACCTCTCTTTAACGATACAGTATATAATATGTTAAAGGGGGGGGTGGGTCCTCTCTTCCCCTCTCCTTTCTTTCTTTCCTCCCTTCTCTCTTTCTCTTCCCTGTCCCTCCTCTTCTCTTCCTTCTTCCCCTACCCCCTCCCTTCCCCTCAACTCCCTACCCTTATTTTTATCCCACTCTTCTTCCCTCCCCCGCTCCCCCTATTCCTCAATCCCTCTTCTCTCCCCTCTCCCTCTCTCCCTCACCCTTCCCCCCCTCTCTCCCCTCTCCCTAAGTTCGACACTAAAAAACCTCTCTCTGTGTAGTGGCGTCATAAATAAAGTTATTCTACATCATCAACCAACACCACCGTATTGGAAGGTGGTGGTGATGGTGTGGGGGGAGTGTTCATGCCGAAGGTGTTCTACAGGAGTGTTCTTGTTCACTTTCGATCAATATTATGTTCTCCCGGAGTCTTTTTGTTCATTTTAGTTCATCCTGTGTTGTTCAGGCGTGTTCTTGTTCATCGACACACCTGAGGCGAGAATTAGTTTGTTAAATTAGCCTTCAGTCTCATTACCAACAGGTGTTTCAGACTGTAATAATAATAATCTCTTCAGTCTGAATGGTTCTGTCAGTGTGGGCTTGACAGTCTAATTGCTACCAGTCTATTCTTCTTCTTCTTCGGTTCAACAGTCTTCTCCTCCTCCTCCTCTTCTCCTCCTCCTCCTCTTTCCCTCCACCTATCCCACATCTTTCCTCCTCCTTCTCCCTACCACCTCCCTCCCATCCCTCCTCTCCTCCACCTACCTCTCCGCTCCTCCTCCCCCGCCCCACCTCCTTCTCCTCCACCTGCCTCCCCACCTCCTCCTCCCCACCTTTTCCGCCCCACCTCCTCCTCTTCCCCTCTTACCCCCTCCGCCCCACCCCATCCGCCCCACCTCCTCCGCCCCACCTCTTCCTCTTCCCCTCTTAACCCCCTCCGCCCCACCTCCTCCTCCCCACCTTTTCCGCCCCACCTCCTCCTCTTCCCCTCTTACCCCCCTCCGCCCCACCTCCTCCGCCCCACCTCCTCCGCCCCACCTCCTCCGCCCCACCTCCTCCTCTTCCCCTCTTACCCCCCTCCGCCCCACCTCCTCCGCTCCTCCGCCCCACCTCCTCCGCCCCACCTCCTCCTCTTCCCCTCTTACCCCCCTCCGCCCCACCTCCGCCGCCCCACCTCCTCCTCTTCCCCTCTTACCCCCCTCCGCCCCACCTCCGCCGCCCCACCTCCGCCGCCCCACCTCCTCCTCTTCCCCTCTTACCCCCCCCCCCCCGCCCATCACCGTCACCATAAACTGACAACATAAACTGTCAGCACATCATCCTTGGCTGCCGCTGACGGTCGGGATGGACTAACTCAGCAGCACGTGTTCTGCACATTAACTCCCCCACGTTTCACCACCACCCTAGCTGAGGCGCCCGTAAATACTCCCAAGCGGCTGGAGGAGGACCTTCCTGGAGGAGGACCTTCCTGGAGGAGGAGCAGCTTCCTGTAGGAGAGCTCCTTCTGGAAGAGGAAGATGGTGATTTAGAAGGAGGAGCTTCCTGTTGGAGGAGGACCGTCTTGTATGGGGGTCTTATACTACTGTAGACAGAGGAGATGCCAGCTCTGCCGTCTCCTCCCGTCAATGGTTATGCCGTGGACAGTAAATCAGTTGACTCACACATAATGGTTGCCCCTCGCGTAACGAGGATGGCCGGCCCAGGGGCTACCTAGGCGTGAATTTGTTTAAGGTGTAGAAGCTGTTGCTAACACAACAACCACAACCTAAGTTAACGAGCTATATGACCCAGTGTCAAGGAATAGTCCGAGCAGACCGGACAATTCGCCAACCCATAGTTTCACCCTGCCCGAGGATTGATCGATGACAACCCCTCAAGTACGATTACAACCTCTTAAGTACGATAACAACCTCCTGAGTACGACGACGTAATCCTTTAAATACGAGGACCTATTCTCTTAAGCAAGATTACTTTGTATTCAAGGGGTTAAGTTGTACTCAGGGGGTTTAAGCATCGTACTCAAAGGGTTAAGTTGCACTCAAGGGGTTTAAGCATCGTACTCAAAGGGTTAAGTTGCACTCAAGGGGTTTAAGCATCGTACTCAAAGGGTTAAGTTGTACTCAAGGGGCTTATCACCTCATCAGAGAGTCAACACATTTCCTGGTATAGTCGTCATTCACTCGTAAATTTACACATATATTTGACGTCACTTTACCTGATTGGAAACTTGATTGAAAATGACGAGAGTAATTTTGAGGAACGAACTTAAAACATTACGACCAAAACTGTCTGGCGTTAGTCTGGCGTTAGTCTGGCATTTGTCTGGCGTAAGTCTGGCGTTAAGGTCACCATCATTACAGCCCCTTCACATTAATCTCTCTCTCTCTCTCTCTCTCTCTCTCTCTCTCTCTCTCTCTCTCTCTCTCTCTCCCCCCGCAATTATCACCTCACCTGACCACTTTCACACACCCTCTTAATCAACCTTAATTAGCCCATATTACATCCTTATAATTTTTACCTGGCGACGATGTGGTGGTGGTGATGGTGGTAGTGGTAGTGGTGGTAGTGGTAGTGGTGGTAGTAGTGGTGGTGCTCAACAACAACAACAACAACAACTAAACGTGATATCTTTAATACCAAGAAAAAAAAAATACTGAACAATTATCTCAACAAACAAACATTAAAAACACGAGAGAAATAAAAACACAATCATATGTTGAAAAAAAACACAAGATGAAACACTGAAACATTTGAGAGAGAGAGAGAGAGAGAGAGAGAGAGAGAGAGAGAGAGTATGCGGGTCCCTCTGTGTGTGTGTGTGAGACAGACAGACAGACAGACAGACAGACAGACACTCTAGCAGGCTGAGAGAGAGAGTGTCAGGAATAATAACTGAACTGGTGTGTGTGTGAATATTTTATCCTGATGCTCAGTTGTTTTGTTTGGCAGATTCCTGAGTGCCAGAAATGCTTTTAGCCACTCAGGTACTCGTGCCAATCAGAATGTGGGGCGATACAGCATTTATTTTTTTTTTTTTTTAGTCATTCAGGTTAGGTTAGGGTAGGGTAGGTTAGGTTTGGTTAGGTTAGGGTAGGTTAGGGTAGGGTAGGGTAGGTTAGGTTAGGTTTGGTTAGGTTAGGTTAGGGTAGGGTAGGTTAGGTTAGGTTAGGGTAGGTTAGGGTAGGTTAGGTTTGGTTAGGTTAGGGTAGGTTAGGGTAGGGTAGGTTAGGTTAGGTTAGGGTAGGGTAGGGTAGGTTAGGTTAGGTTAGGTTAGGGTAGGGTAGGTTAGGGTAGGTTAGGTTAGGTTAGGGTAGGTTAGGGTAGGGTAGGTTGGGTTATGTGTAAATCGTGTTACCTGTGTGAGCAACGTCTTGAATGGGGTGTAAGTATAAGTTAACCAGACACTCACCTGTCCCTTATACCTTATATTTGATGAGGTACAAGAGAGATAAGGTCCCTCATCCCGCCCCTCACACCTCATGAAGGGAGAGGCCATGTTCCCTCCCACCACAGTCCTCACACACACACACACACACACACAGACACACACACACACAGACACACACACACACACACACACACATACACACACACACCCCTTACCTTTATGAGGGGGAAGAGAATAAGGAAGAAGAAGAAGAAGAAGAGGAGGAAGAGAAAGAGCAGAAGATGGGGGGGAGGGGGGTGGGGGAGGAGGGGGGAGGGGTGGTGGGGGGAGGGGGTGGTGGGGGGGAGGGGGTGGTGGGGGGGGAGGGGGTGAAGGGCGTGACGAACACCTCATAAAAAGTCTTATACTTTGGTCGTGAATATGAGGGAATGGAGGGGAAAGGTGAGTTATAAGGGCCCAAGAGCCATAGTGTGAGATGGTCGAGTTGAACGTTACTTATAATACGGTGGATCGACTCTCTTGTCTCCTGGGGGTTAGCATTGTCTTGGTCTGATTCATTTATTTATTTATTTTTTGTCGCATCGAAGTGGAAAAATTTACTCCTCTAAGAAATGGATTTGATGGATGACGTGTGCGTGTGGTGGATGACGTGTGTGTGGTGGATGACGTGTGTGTGGTGGATGACGTGTGTGTGGTGGATGACGTGTGTGTGGTAGATGACGTGTGCGTTTGGTGGATGACGTGTGTGTGGTGGATGACGTGTGTGTGTGTGGTGGATGACGTGTGTGTGTGGTGGATGACGTGTGTGTGGTGGATGACGTGTGTGTGGTGAATGACGTGTGTGTGGTGGATGATATGTGTGTGGTGGATGACGTGTGTGTGGTGGATGACGTGTGTGTGTGGTGGATGACATGTGTGTGGTGGATGACGTGTGTGTGTGTGGTGGATGACGTGTGTGTGTGGTGGATGACGTGTGTGTGGTGAATGACGTGTTTGTGGTGGATGACGTGTTTGTGGTGGATGACGTGTGTGTGGTGGATGACGTGTGTGTGTGGTGGATGACGTGTGTGTGGTGGATGACGTGTGCGTGTGGTGGATGACGTGTGTGTGGTGGATGACGTGTGTGTGGTGGATGACGTGTGTGTGTGGTGGATGACGTGTGTGTGTGGTGAATGACGTGTGTGTGTGGTGGATGACGTGTGTGTGGTGGATGACGTGTGTGTGTGGTGGATGACATGTGTGTGGTGGATGACGTGTGTGTGTGTGTGGTGAATGACGTGTGTGTGGTGGATGACGTGTGTGTGTGGTGGATGACGTGTGTGTGTGGTGGATGACGTGTGTGTGTGGTGGATGACGTGTGTGTGTGGTGGATGACGTGTGTGTGGTGGATGACGTGTGTGTGTGGTGGATGACGTGTGTGTGTGGTGAATGACGTGTGTGTATGGTGGATGACGTGTGTGTGTGGTGGATGACGTGTGTGTGGTGGATGACGTGTGTGTGGTGGATGATATGTGTGTGGTGGATGACGTGTGTGTGTGTGGTGGATGACGGGTGTGTGGTGGATGACGTGTGGGAGTGTGGTGGATGACGTGTGTGTGGTGGATGATGTGTGTGTGGTGGATGACGTGTGTGTGGTGAATGACGTGTGTGTGGTGGATGATATGTGTGTGGTGGATGACGTGTGTGTGTGTGGTGGATGACGTGTGTGTGTGGTGGATGACGTGTGTGTGGTGGATGACGTGTGTGTGGTGAATGACGTGTGTGTGGTGGATGATGTGTGTGTGGTGGATGACGTGTGTGTGTGGTGGATGACGTGTGTGTGTGGTGGATGACGTGTGTGTGTGGTGGATGACGTGTGTGTGTGTGTGGTGGATGACGTGTGTGTGGTAATGACGTGTGTGTGGTGGATGACGTGTGTGTGGTGAATGACGTGTGTGTGGTGGATGACGTGTGTGTGGTGGATGACGTGTGTGTGGTGGATGACGTGTGGGACTGAGTGAATGAGTGAGTCAATCACTCAGTCAATCAGCCAATGAGTCAGTCAGTCAGTCAGTCAGTCAGTCAGTCAGTCAGACCCAAAACCTAAAAGACACAAATACAGAAAATGACAAAAAAAATTACAAAAAATAAAATAAAAAATAAAATAATAATAATAAAAATAACAATAGAAATAAATAAAAATATATAATAAAAATAATAGAAATAATAATAAAAAATAATAGAAATAATAATAAAAATAATTAATTCCCCTCTTTTTTTCCCTTCGAGGTTAAACTACACAGAGTAATAATAATAATCTCTTCCTGTTGTCTCTTGTATTTCCTTATAGTCATTCAATAAAACTTTTTTCAATTCTCTTTTTTTTTTAGGTCATAAAAAAACAAAAGTCGAATATTACTTTTTTTTTTAATGTGGTAATTTGAGGTTTAGTTATTAAGTGAAGTGTGTGTGTGTGTGTGTGTGGTGTGTGTGTGTATTATTTTTTCATTTATACGTGTGTCTGTGTGTTTTTATTTGTTTTTTTGTTTGTATGTCAGTTTTTCTGTTTGTTCGTTTGTCTGCTGTGGGTCTGTTTGTCTGCTGTGGGTCTGTTTGTCTGCTGTGGGTCTGTTTGTCTGCTGTGGGTCATTTAAGTTAGGTTAGATTAAAATAAGTTAAATAAAGTTAAGTTAGATTAATTAAAAATAGAATAAATCGCCTCAAGTTATTTTCCAAGTCTGAGTTCTAAGACTCAGTAAGTTGCTGCCCGAGGTGTAACTTGGCTAACCTAACCTAACCTAACCTCACCTAACCTAACCTCACCTCACCTCACCTCACCTCACCTCACCTAACCAACCAAACCTAACCTAACCTCACCTCACCTCACCTCGTAAAATGTGCCAATGATTGACTTCCTCACACTCCTATTACAAGACTGTGTTTATGGCAGATGGGAGACTGAACTTGGCGAGATGGCGGCTTAGTCTTGAAATGGCGGCTTAGTCTTGAAATGGTGGCTTAGTCTTGAAATGGTGGCTTAGTCTTGAAATGGCGGCTTAGTCTTGAAATGGTGGCTTAGTCTTGAAATGGTGGTTTAGTCTTGAAATGGCGGCTTAGTTGTCTTGAAATGGCGGCTTAGTTGTCTTGAAATGGCGGCTTAGTTGTCTTGAAATGGCGGTTTAGCTGTCTTGAAATGGCGGCTTAGTCTTGAAATGGTGGCTTAGTCTTGAAATGGCGGCTTAGTCTTGAAATGGCGGCTTAGTCTTGAAATGGCGGCTTAGTCTTGAAATGGCGGCTTAGTTGTCTTGAAATGGCGGCTTAGTCTTGAAATGGTGGCTTAGTCTTGAACGTGGAGGAATTTATTATATGAAAGGAGTTAGTGAAACGTGGGTGAATATATCCGTAGAGTTTAACCCCAACATTATAAAATACTTCACAGGTTAGGTTAGGTTTGGTTAGGTTAGGTTAGGTTAGGCTAGGTTAGGTTAAGTAAAGTAAGGTTTGGTTAGGTTAGGTTTCTTCCTGTGGCCTTCTTACCCTCACTGTTATTTCCATTCGTTGTTATTTTTTTTCTTTCTTCGTTTATTTTTGTATTAGTATAACTTTTCTTTAACATTTTCCTATAGTAACGCATTATGGGAGACCTCTATTGTGTCATCTCTAACCTAAAGTAACAAGAAATTTGTAATAATCGTCTTATTTTCCTAAACAAACCACAACTAAAAATATGTCCTCTTTCATTTCTATTACCTAAGTCGTGTGGTCGTGTGGCTGAGACGTAGTTTATTCCTCCCTAGTCCCTGAGATGTAGTTTATTCCTCCCTAGTCCCTGAGATGTAGTTTATTCCTCCCTAGTCCCTGAGATGTAGTTTATTCCTCCCTAGTCCCTGAGATGTAGTTTATTCCTCCCTAGTCCCTGAGATGTAGTTTATTCCTCCCTAGTCCCGAGACAGTTTCTTCAATTGCCTTTATGGTTACATCAAGTGAGCCATAATGTGGGGCGCCCTGGGTGACGTACACTCGGCGGCCCACACAACGCCCTCCCCATCTTCTTATTACACTGAATTTTACCGGCCATCGTTTTATTTATTAGTTCTACATAACAAACGATATCCGGCCGGCATGATATACATATCCGCCCGCCGCTCTGTGCAGGTTTATATATGGCCGTATATCTGCTGGTCCGGTCTGGTGGTCTGGTAGGGTCCGTCCGAATTCTCAGTCGTTCCTCAGTTCAATATTTCCCGGAGTCTGTATAGCTAGGACAGCCTTATTCAGCAGCTGTTAATGTACTGTAGATTCAATAGGTCAGTTGAAATGTGTTTTTTATCTTTATATTATGAAGAAATTCCTTAAAAAATTTCAGAATTCATCTATGTGCCGTAGCTGAAGTGAAACAATTAGATACACTATCATATCTCAAGTTACATGTAAACCCGTCTTTCGAATCCACTAGCCATCCCTGATATAAGCATTTACATTCACCAAATTCTCATAAAAAAAATCTTAATTTATGAACAGTTAAGAATGCAATGTAAGTGAGGCATTTCAGAAAAGTCTTAACATCTTAGGGGAAAATACAACATTTCGACCATTTTATAATCCAACATGTTGTTTATACTCAGGGTCACTCATCACGATGGTCAGTTGTAAACAAACTCTGAGAATTATGCTGACAGAAACAATGATATTAAGAATTTTCAAATATGGAGATGAGGTTAAAATCTTTATAGAAATGTTACCTCTGATTCAGGGCCGTTGTGTCTTGTTTACTGAACCTTATATAACGTTATTGTTGTTGTTTACCGTCATCAATTTACTCAAACAGTATTCAGATTCTTAAGAAAATACTAAGAATAGTAAGCTTGAACACTTTTATCACACACTATGCCTTTATGCCACAGCTTAAAGCTTACGCGGCTCAGCTATATTTGATCCGCTGTACGAATTTCCCAGGAGTGACGACGACTCCCTGAGACTTAGCCACTCACAACTACGTGGTGTGTGGTGTAACCTAACCTACCCTACCCTACCCTACCCTACTCTACCCTACCCTACCCTACCCTACCCTAACCTACCCTACCCTACCCTAACCTAACCTAACCTAACGTAACCTAACCTACCCCTCTCCTTCCTCCTCCCCTTCCTAATACCCTTCCTCCCCACCACCCCTACCCCCCACCTCACCCCCTACCCCCCACCTCACCCCTACCCCCCCTATCCCCGGTAATTGGTGATTCGACTAAACACTCGCAAATCTCCTCACTTAAAGCCGACACAAAGATGGCGGGAGTAAAATGGCCTCGGTATTACACTATGACTCCTTGAGGCTTAAGAGTGAGTTAGTCTTATTATTATTATTTTTTTGTTTCTCTATTCTTGTTTTTCATTAATTGTTCATTCTCCTTATTTCCTTCCTTCCTTATTTCCTTCCTTCCTTATTTCCTTCCTTCCTTCCTTTCTTATTTCCATCCTTCCTTCCTTATTTTCTTCCTTCCTTCATTATTTTCTTCCTTCCTTCCTTATTTCCTTCCTTCCTTCCTTCCTTCCCTCCTCGTAAACTATCTCAATTCCTGTCTTTATCTTCTCTCCTTATCTATATTTCATTTCTATCTCCTTTCTCCTTCCATATTCCTAAGGAGGAGGGAGGAGGGAGAAGGATGGAAGAGAGGGAAGGAAACCAAGGAACATAAGGAGGGAGAAAGGAGGAACTCTTACCACCCAACCATGTACATAAGGAGATGAAGGAAGGAAAGCGGAGGGAGGAATGGAAGGAGGAGACCAAGAGAAGGAAGATGAGAGAGAGAGAGAGAGAGAGAGAGAGAGAGAGAGAGAGAGAGAGGTTACTTGTAAACTATGTGCGAGTATTCAGGTTGACTCACTCTGGCCCAGACCACACTCCAGGGAGGGCCTTAGTGGGTAGGAGGAGGAAGAAGGGAAGAGAGTGGAGGAGGAGGAGGAAGAGGAAGAAGGGAAGAGAGTGGAGGAGGAGGAGGAGGAGGAGGAAGGGAAGATAGTGGAGGAGGAGGAGGAGGAGAGGACTACTTTTTAAGAGGAAGATCATGAAAAAAGTTGTCTAGGAGGGAAGGAAGGAGGAAGGGAGAGAAAGAAGGAGGGTTGGGGAGAGAGTGAGGTGAGAGGAAGGGAGAAGGAGAGGGAGGGAGGTGAGGGAGCAATGTGAGGGAGCGGTCTACTACCCTCCCTCCCCTCTCCTACCATTAGCCCCTCTAGTAGCCTAACAACACACACAATATAGTCCTGGTGGTATAGTCTCATATAGGACTATTTTGTCTGTACTTGTTCACATATAGTCATGGTGTTATAGTTACACCACACACAGTAGCCATGCTCACCTGCGGGGGGGGGGGGGGCGGTAGAGCCTAGCCTAACCTAACCTAACCTAACCTACCCCCACTCTCCACCCCCACCCCCCACTCCACAACCCCCACTCCCCACCCCCACTCCCTACCCTCACTCCCCACCCTTACTCCCCACCTTTACTCCCCACCCCCCACTCCCACTCCTCCACGTGACCTGGCATAGACACTTTACGACATATTTGACCAGTGGTAATGGCACAGGTCATCCAATTGACCCTCGGTATGACCTCTCCATGACCTGACCTGACTCAGACTTCATGAGCCAATAACCCGGCCACAATATATACGATTCAGTGGCGGTAAAACCTCTTGAAATATTCCCGTGTAAACTGTGTGTGTGTGTGTTGGCTCGTGTGTGTGTGTGTATGTATGTGTGTGTATGTGTGTGTGTATATGTGTGTGTGTGTGTGTGTGTGTGTGTGTTGGCTCGTGTGTGTGTTGGGGGGGGGGGGGAGGAGGTGTCTACCCTCCCTCCTTCCCTCCCTCCCTGTCCACCCCTCCTTCCCACCCTTTCCACCCCTCTCTCTCCTCCTTCCTCTTCTATCCTTCCATCTCCCCTCTTCCCCCCCTTCCCCCCCTCCACACCCCATCCCAAACAGAACTATATAATTAAACCAACAGAAGATAAATAAGAGACAAACGAAAATATACATAAAAAAGAAAAATATAAATTACTGTTGAAAAAATATATATTGATACACCTAATATTATATTGCCATTGTGAGGGTCATTACACACCTGTCTAGTGGGGGCTACACCTGTCTAGTGGGGGGCTGCACTTGTCTAGTGGGGGCTACACCTGTCTAGTGGGGGGCTACACCTGTCTAGTGGGGAGCTACACCTGTCTAGTGGGGGCTACACCTGTCTAGTGGGGGCTACACCTGTCTAGTGGTGGGCTACACCTGTCTAGTGGGGGGCTACACCTGTCTAGTGGTGGGCTACACCTGTCTAGTGGGGGCTACACCTGTCTAGTGGTGGGCTACACCTGTCTAGTGGTGGGCTACACCTGTCTAGTGGGGGGCTACACCTGTCTAGTGGGGGCTTCTTTATGACCACGTGTATATACAGTATATTAGGGCGGTCCTTTATTTGGGGCAAAAAACAAAATTTGCCATGTTTTTGTCACAGACCCTGGCAAAAGTTTCCATTTGGGTAGAAATATTGCCTGTAAAATACTTTTTTTAAATATCTTAATAATTAGAGGTTGCTCAAGTCAAATGAAATTTAACAATATTATGTCTATGCTTAATGTTCATAACACATCATTTCCTAGCCCCCAAGCCTGCCCCCCCCCCCCCCACTTAGTCTAAGTGGGTATTAGCTGCTCAAGGCAGGGGTCGCATGAGGACCAGTCTCACTCTTTGTCTGCTTGAGGGCATTAGGGAATGATTTCCTGTGGTCATCAACTGCCTGCAGTAGATACTACAGTTGCTGTTCGTCCTTGGTGATGCGGCCTGAGAAATCTTGGCCTAAGGCTACTCCTCTTTCTGCATGATCATTGATCACAGACAAAGCTTGTACACTGGCTTTTGCATTTTGGAAGCCAGGATCATCTTTCCACTGTTCTACTGGGAGGGCCAGGAAATCTGTATTCAAGTTGAGCTTTTTGAAAAATGACTTTGTGTTCTTTGTCGTGAAATCATATAGGTTCTTCATTTGGAGTGTGTCTGGATTGATTGTAACCCGTTTGACATGCTTTTCTTCTCCAATAACGATGTTCATAGCTTCCAACATGCGGTCCTTCACTGCTGGGAGAACATCGTCATCAAAGAAGGCCAATGCAACCAACTCTTCTGACAAGTACCAGAGGTGTCTCATCATTTTGTGGAAAGTTGCCTTTGATATGGCATCGCTGATGGTACTGTAGTCTTGTAGAGCTTTAAGCAACATCAGATCTCCTTTTGGTGCCTTTGCAGCAAGTGGAGCAGTTGTCCAAGCCTTCACATATATTAGGGCAAAGAAAATGCACAAATCTCTTAGTCCTCTGTTCTCCTTTGGAGTAAGCTTATACTGAGAACGGAATAACCACACTTTGAAGGAATAAATGGTCTTTGCCATCCATCGTGCTTGGTGCATTGCACCAGGAGCAGAAAATCGTACTCCCCGAGAAGGTGATGTGCCAAGGAAGATGGAGGCCGGCTCTAGCAGCTCTCGATAATCATCTCGAAGCTGTGTCTCCAATAGAGCCTTCTCAGTGAAGTTGGTCACATCGTCCCTAACAACCCTGACCGATTCTTCTGCCAGATCGTCGGTGGAGGAGTCTTCAAACTTCTGCTTGTCAATTTGTTCCCATTTGGCTTGGAATCTTCTGAACAGCTGTATGCCAGGAGCAGCTGAGTGCCCCATTACAGCTTCAAAAGCAGCTCCAGCTACAAGTTCTAGTACATGGTGGCGGCAGGCAAAATATAGCAAATCACGACCCAGCAACTGCTCAGTTTTGACACACGCACCCTTGTGGTGACCAGTATTTGGGCTTGTTGTATCAAAACACATGCCATGCACGATGTCTGCAATGTGCCATTGCTGCAAAGCCTTCACAACAACTTTTGCTTGTTCATCACCGGGACCAGAGGGAAGTTTTGGAACAGCAAGAAGTTGGGAGGTGCCATTGCCTGAGGCAAGAACTGGGAGTCTGTCAACATGGCCCCCATGCCCCGTCAAATCAGGCATCAATTTACCATACCAGTGAACAATTAAAACTGACTCTGGTTTGAAGTTTGAAAGAATTTCAGCTGCCCTGCTACTGCGATGATGCTGACGTTTCCTCCTGATGCTTGATCGATTCAGAATCAATTCACTGACATCATAGCCCAGACTCCGAGCAGTTTGGGTGACAATGTGCATGGCCATTCTATCTGAGGACTTGGTCCGATCTAATGCTGCAGAAAGTTCTGGAGTTAGAACTTCTTTTCGCCCAAGCTTCTTGACAGTAGGTGGAGTTTGAAGTGCTGATGGGCCAGGAACTGGGTTGGATTCCTCAGAAGAAGACGTACTACTGCTGTCCAAGACAACGATGGCCTGGCCTTTTTTGGCTTCTTCCTCTGCACTGTCTGCAGCCAACTTTCTTTTCATTGCTTTCTTGAGAGTTTTTTCTCGTCGTTTCTGTCTTTTCAGGAATACTTTGTCAAGAGATGACATTGCCCCACGACGCCCTTTTTCTCGTTGCGCTATTAAGAAATCCTTATCCTCCTGAACTGTCATCATATTCAACCATTCACATGTGCAATGTCAAAGAGATCTTCAAATGTATCAGTGAACTCTTTCTCTTTCTGCTTTTGAGTTTCTGTTTTTCTTGAAGAGTTCTTTTTCAAACTACTACACTTGTCAAACATTTTGTGCATTTGATTCACACAATATGGTTTGTGGTGTGTGGGAATGTTTGCTTTTGTCCAAAATTGAAGAACTTTGTCTGTGACTTCCCCAGCTGCCACTCTGATGTTTTTTTCTGTATGCGATGCAGGCTTAAAAAATACTGTAACACTTGCCTGTTTGAAGGTAACTTAGCCCCTGTAATGTCATCACATAATGTCTTTATCAAATACACATTTTCTCGTGTTTTTACTCCTGCATTAGCCATATTGACCTGAGGAATAAAGAAATTAACTGTTAATATGAATTAATAATGAGAATACTCTGCAGAACTGTTTCTAATTTCCCCAATCATCAATCACGACCACCAAAAACTCACCACAATCGTGCCAAATGCGACGCACTAGTGGTGGGCGTAATCGGCTTCAAAGTAATAGACTACATCGATTACTTAATTTTTGACAACTTTGAGCAACCTCTAAATATTAATATATTTAAAAATAACTGTACACACAATGTTTTGTCCTAAATGGACACTTTTAGCATGGAATGTGGTAAAACATTCCAAAGTTGAAAAATAAGGACCACTCTAATATATATATGTACAGTATGTATGTATGTATGCATGTTGGCCAAGGAGGTGTGAACTGTGGTGGTTACATGATCTATATACTGGTAGCGGTGGTGGTAGTTAGGTTAGGTTTACAGAGATGTGTTAAGGTTAAATAAGGTAAGGTCAATTTAGTTAAGGTAGGAAGGTAAAGTTAGATTAGGTAAATTAACATTAACGTAACGTTGGGTAATTTTTTTTTTATTATTGTTGTTGTTGTTGTTGTTGTTGTTGTTGTTGTCGGTTAATAGTCCACCCGGGCACAGGTCATCAACGGGGCCTGGGGGGCGAAAAAATACGAGAAAAAAAAAACAGAAAAAAAAGGTTATATTAATCTACACCATACACGAAGATCCTGGAAAACCAGCATTTTGAAGTGAGACAGATTGTATGAGTATGGAAACACAGAAGAAGGCAGAGCATTCCACAGTTTGGCTGTGTGAGGAAAGAAGGAGGTACTATAACGGGTTATTATAGTGTGACCGACATCCACAGAGAAACGGTGGGCACCACGGGCAAGACGTGTGTTACGAGCCCACGGCCTTGCCGGCAGTACACAGGATGCCAAATCCACCGAACATTGCCCGTTAAAGCACCTGTAAAAGAGAGAAAGAGTGAAGCAACATTGAGGCGAAGAGAAAGGAAAGAAAGATTATCAACTAAAGGAGGAGAGTTAATAAGACGAAATGCCTTAGAGCTAATTAAAGTAAGGTAAGGTAAGTTAAGGTCATGTTAGGTTCTTTAGGTAAGGTTAAGGTATAGTTAGGTGAGTCAGGCTCAGTTAGGTTAGGTTAGTTATTTAGATAAGGTTAAAATAATGTTAGGTTAGATAGTTAAGCTTGAGGTAGGGCAGGTTAAGGTAACGCGACACAACACTACACCTGTCCACGCACACACACACACACACACACACGCACACACGCACGCACTCACGCACACAAACACACACACACACACACGCACACGCACGCACACCCTCGCTAAACCGAGAATTTCAACTGTGACAAAAAATACTATTCTTTTTTTTACAGGATTTCAGCTTATTTTTAGACCATGGACGCTCACCCCCGCCCCGCCTCATCTCCCCCGCCCCGCCTCACCCTCCCCCGCCCCACCTCACCCTCCCCCCGCCACGCCCCGCTCCCTCCCCCGCCCCGCCTCACCCTCCCTCCGCCCCGCCTCACCCTCCCTCCGCCCCGCCTCATCTCCCCCGCCCGCCTCACCCTCCCCCCGCCCCGCCTCACCCTCCCTCCGCCCCGCCTCATCTCCCCCGCCCCACCTCACCCTCCCTCCGCCCCACCTCACCCTCCCTCCGCCCCGCCTCATCTCCCCCGCCCGCCTCACCCTCCCCCCGCCCCGCCTCACCCTCCCTCCGCCCCGCCTCATCTCCCCCGCCCCGCCTCACCCCTCGCCCACCTCACCTCCCCGCCCCGCCTCACCCTCCCTCCGCCCCACCTCACCCTCCCCCCGCCCCACCTCACCCTCCCCCCACCCCGCCTCATCCCGTGTTAGTTCATAGCCTTACCTTGCCCAAGCCCTCACGGCGACGCGTTCATGGTGGGACAACAAACACATTTGTATACTGTAACTGTATTATATAAATGTTTTTGTTTTTTCTACTCTCTAAGGTTATTTTGGTGCTGTTTTTGTGAGTATGTTTTTTTCTTATAAACTTTGGGTTGTATTTTTTTTTTTTACATTTTTGTGATTGAATATTTTTTTTTTTGGTCCGATACAAAAAATAATAAGAGTTTTGTATATTTTTAGGCAAGTTTAGACCTTTTGTGAATAGCTTTAAAACATTGTAATTTTCTTGCTCTAGTAAACTATTACAGTGTGTGGTGTGTTTTGTACCCGTGTATACCTACTGTAACCTGAGCACACACACACACACACACACACACACACACACACACACACACTACTACTACTACTTTGCTGTCACTCGGAGTCGAGTATGACGATCATCCAGCTATGATACAATGATATGAGTTATTAATGTCACCTAGGTTGGTAAATTTTGGGGTGACTAAAGACCCCGATATGGGACCGGCAGAGTCGTCCACATTCTTTGCACATGTGGAGGGCTGCATCTAGTGTCTTTCCGGCGTTGGCGCTTGTCTATCTCGTTATGAAGTCGGGCTAACTCGAAGGTATTGAGACCTTCTCGCGTGGTCCTCCTCCAAGCGTTACGGTGTGGAGTAATCGTCTCCCAGGTGAAGGGGTCGATTTATCACCTTTTCAGGTTTGTCTTAAGACTATCCTTATACCTTTTCAATTGCCTGTCGGCGTTACGTTTACTATTCGTTAGTAGCTGCTTTGGCAATCTACTGTCGTCCATGCGGGTAACATGGCCAGTCCAGCGTAGTCGTTCGTGGCTAATGGAGCCTCGATGCTCCAACAGTTGGTGTCAGCGAGAATACTGGTATTTGTTGGTGAAAGTTTTCAAGTGACTTGATGTGCCTCCCGTATGTGACCCACGTCTCACTGCCATATGGCAGGGTGGAGAGGACTACTGCACACACACACACACACACACACATCATACAGTCGACTGAACTTCCGGAGTATTACAAAACAAGGTACGCACCACCGCCTGGAATGCTGCTTCACCTCTCCTGGAGTGGACTGGAATCCTCATCTGGAAGGTTGTCGCTGTTCCAGCCAGTTGGATTATATCGCCCAAGTCGGTAGAGACCCGAGGTAATAGGAATTGTTAACACTGGCCTTTGATTCCTAGATTTTCCCGGAATGGTTGAGGAGTGTGAAGTTTGGTGGTGGTGATGGGGATGGGGGTGATGGTGGGGAAGGTGGTAGTGGTGGTGTGGGTAGTGGGGGTGATGGTGGTGGTTGTGATGTTGTTGTTTTTGTTGTTGGTGGTGGTGGGGAATGGTGGATGGTGGTGGTAGGGAAGTGGTGGGGGTGGTGGTGGGGGTGGTGGTGGTAAGGAAGTGGTGAGGGTGGTGGTAGTGGCCCCCACCACATCACATCCTCACACCCCCAGTCCCCACCACCTAACACCCCAACCACCCCACACCCCCACCACCTCACACCCCCACCACCTCACCCCCCATCTCACCCCCCTCCACCTCACCCCCACCTTACCCCCCCACCATCTCATCCCCCCACCATCTCACCCCCCACCATCTCACCCCCCACCATCTCACCCCCCCACCACCTCACCCCCCTCCACCTCACCCCCCTCCACCTCACCCCCACCACCTCACACCCCCCTCCATCTCACCCCCCTCCATCTCACCCCCCATCTCATCCCCCCTCCACCTCACCCCCATCTCACCCCCCCACCACCTCACCCCCCACCACCTCACCCCCCCACCACCTCACCCCCCTCCACCTCACCCCCACCACCTCACACCCCCCTCCATCTCACCCCCCCACCATCTCACCCCCCACCATCTCACCCCCCCACCACCTCACACCCCCCACCACCTCACACCCCCACCACCTCACACCCCCCTCCACCTCACCCCCCCTTCACCTCACCCCTACCACCTCACCCCCATCTCACCCCCCCACCACCTCACCCCCCACCACCTCACCCCCCCTCCACCTCACACTTCAGAGTAAAAAAGAAAAACACACAGTAACACAAATCGTTTAGCCTGACCAATTAAACCGAGAGGGAGCCACCAAATAAGGTCAAAGGTTAAACACAGCTTGACCTTACCACCTCATTAAACGCTAGAGGACCTAATATAAACACCGCGTAAAACACTCCCTTAATCCCCTTGATTGCTCCGAATAGCTGATCACTGGCGGCATTGATTGGGAACCATTTTTTTTTTTTTTGCTCTTTCTCACATAATGACACAATGACTGTTATTGGCGGCTTTCAATATATACCTGTCAATCACCTGTTGTCTACCATCATAGGCTGAACAAAAAACGAATTTGCACCAGGATAGAAAAACAACAAGAACAATGATGTACAATGAGCGTGGCTGGTCAGTGATACAAGCCCCGGGAGTTTTAACACAATACCTGGTGTTTATCGGCTGTACAGGTGTGTGTGTGTGTGTGTGTGTGTGTGTAGATGAATACTGTATGTTTCGGCCTTTATACGAATTTTGTGTATGTACAGTATGTAGTATGATGGTGAGTGTATTACGTGTGTATGGTCACAGAGACACTCGGGGGTTCTACTGTAGTATGTGGTCTACCGAGTTGTGTCTACCAGGATATTTACACTGTATCAGCCATTAACTAACACAACCAAACCTAACCTAACCTGACCTAACCAAACCTAACCAAACCATACCAAACCTAACCAAACCTAATCTATCCTGAACAAACCTAACCAAACCAAACCTAACCAACCTGACCTAACCTAACCAAACCTAACCAACCAAACCTAACCAAACCTAACCAAACCTAACCCAACCTAACCTAACCTGACCTGACCTGACCTAACCAAACCAAACCAAACCTAACCTAACCTAACCTAACCTAACCTGACCTGACCTGACCTGACCTGACTTAATTATGTGTCAAGTATAATAAGACTTATTAGACTCAGGGTCAATTATATGTTCAAAAGGTCTTATTAAATGGTAATGGTAGTCTCCATTAATGAGGAAATAATGGATGAGTGAGTGAGTATGTGAGGGAGTGAGTGAGCAGGTGAGGGAGTGAGTGAGTGAGTGAGCATGTGAGGGAGTGAGTGAGCAGGTGAGGGAGGGAGTGAGTGAGTGAGCATGTGAGGGAGTGAGTGAGTGAGTGAGCATGTGAGGGAGTGAGTGAGTGAGTGAGCATGTGAGGGAGTGAGTGAGTGAGTGAGCATGTGAGGGAGTGAGTGAGTGAGTGAGCATGTGAGGGAGTGAGTGAGTGAGAGAGCAAGTGAGGGAGTGAGTGAGTGAGTGAGCATGTGAGGTGAGTGAGTGAGCATGTGAGGGAGTGAGTGAGTGAAAAGAGGGTCAGAGCCAAAGAGAGTATCAGGTTTTTAAATAATAATAATAATAATAATAATAATAATAATAATAATAATAATAATAACAATAACATCCTTCATAACCCACTCTACGTCATAACAATAACACCTATATCAACAATTAACAATAACACCTATATCAACAATTAACAATAACAACAATGATAATAACCATAACAACAAATAACTCTAACAATGATAATAACAGCATAAGCCAGCGGTCCCTTTAAGGCAGTCATCCCGATAGCCACGCAGCAATGGGCTATTGACCACTCGGCTAAACGAAACTTTTATCATCACATACAAAGATAATTAACACATTAATTAACTAATACACAGCGCTTGACAAAATAATTACATCGTATAATTAATAGAGGAAATATAACAGTAAATGATTATATGATATAGGAGGTGTTTGGGAGGGGCTAAAATATACTATGGTGATTAGGAGTAGTATGGTGATTAGGAGAGAAGTTTACCTCATAAATATTATTAACAGCCGATGTAAACAAAAGGATTTAGGTGTAATTGTTTTGTAATTGAAATCTAACCTAACCTGACCTGACCTGACCTGACTGAGAGAAAGGGTGGCACTCGTCATAATGTGGCAACAACCAATCGACACACAGCATGCCCGTACACGCGTGTATTTTGCCGTTTTTTTACATCTCGTTCATTGGTGGTCACAAGGGTACCTATATGACTGAGTAAAGGTGTGTGTGTGTGTGCGTGTGTGTGTGTGTGTGTGTGTTTTGAGGGGGAAGAGCTCATTAATATTCTAAACCTCATCTAGCCTAAACCAAACCTAACCTTAGCCTCATCAAGCCTTAACCTAACCTAACCTCATCTAGCCTTAACCTAACCTAACCTTAACCTCATCTAGCCTTAACCTAACCTAACCTTAACCTCATCTAGCCTTAACCTAACCTAACCTAACCTTAACCTCATCTAGCCTTAACCTAACCTAACCTAACCTTAACCTCATCTAGCCTTAACCTAACCTAACCTTAACCTCATCTAGCCTTAACCTAACCTATTATAACATTAACTTAACTTATCCTAATTTAACTTAATCTAATTTAACCTAACCTAACCTATCTAATCAATATTGAGCCTTATTTAATCTACAACCATACCATATACTTTAAGTACCATTAACCTATTCTACCAATAACCTGAGCATATTTAACTTAACCTAATCCCATTTTTAAGGAGTTTGGTGGTTGAGAGGATAGATCGTTTCTTTGTGACGCTGGTTCGATCCCAAGGTACTCAAGTGTACAAGGTGAGAGGGAGGGAAGACGGTCGAGTACAATGCTGGCCTCGCTGCCTCCTTGTGTACCGAAAACTTAATGTGCATTGTGTTGAATCCTCTTTGCTTCCGTCTACCCCCCCCAACCCCTCTTGAGACGCCAGGCATGTAAGATCCACATTCAAAGCCTAACCTAATCCTAACATATCACTAACTTCAACTAGCCTTTCCATAACATAATCTAACCTATCAATATTTAACTTAGCTGGCATCTAACTTAACCCCAACTTGAGTCATTTACGTGTTAAAAGCGAAAAAAAGTTACACCACCACCACCACCAGGGAAACAGGTGCCAGATATACACAAATAAACAACTACAAAGCTTTTAGCCAAGTTCCTGCCTGCCTGCCTGTCCCTACGGTAGTCCGGGTGTAGCTAGGCTCAGGACAGACGCTGATTGACAGGTTGTGACGAGAGAGAGAAACATCGGAACAATTATAAAGATGATGGAATAACTGACCATACTAGAGCACTGATGTATATGGAGGTCACTCGTGTTGGCCCGCTCACTACTGGAGGTCACTCGTGTTGGCCCGCTCACTACTGGAGGTCACTCGTGTTGGCCCGCTCACTACTGGAGGTCACTCGTGTTGGCCCGCTCACTACTGGAGGTCACTCGTGTTGGCCCGCTCACTACTGGAGGTCACTCGTGTTGGCCCGCTCACTACTGGAGGTCACTCGTGTTGGCCCGCTCACTACTGGAGGTCACTCGTGTTGGCCCGCTCACTACTGGAGGTCACTCGTGTTGGCCCGCTCACTACTGGAGGTCACTCGTGTTGGCCCGCTCACTACTGGAGGTCACTCGTGTTGGCCCGCTCACTACTGGAGGTCACTCGTGTTGGCCCGCTCACTACTGGAGGTCACTCGTGTTGGCCCGCTCACTACTGGAGGTCACTCGTGTTGGCCCGCTCACTACTGGAGGTCACTCGTGTTGGCCCGCTCACTACTGGAGGTCACTCGTGTTGGCCCGCTCACTACTGGAGGTCACTCGTGTTGGCCCGCTCACTACTGGAGGTCACTCGTGTTGGCCCGCTCACTACTGGAGGTCACTCGTGTTGGCCCGCTCACTACTGGAGGTCACTCGTGTTGGCCCGCTCACTACTGGAGGTCACTCGTGTTGGCCCGCTCACTACTGGAGGTCACTCGTGTTGGCCCGCTCACTACTGGAGGTCGCTCGTGTTGGCCCGCTCACTACTGGAGGTCACTCGTGTTGGCCCGCTCACTACTGGAGGTCGCTCGTGTTGGCCCGCTCACTACTGGAGGTCACTCGTGTTGGCCCGCTCACTACTGGAGGTCACTCGTGTTGGCCCGCTCACTACTGGAGGTCACTCGTGTTGGCCCGCTCACTACTGGAGGTCACTCGTGTTGGCCCGCTCACTACTCATTGTTAAACGAAACATAAACAAATATTAGATCTGTTTACTTTTTACTTTACCTTCATCCTCCTCGCCACTGATCGGCTCGTTAACCGCTTGGACGATCGGTCACGTCTCTGTTACACACTGTTGGCAAGTACTGGGCTTGCACCGGCTCCTGAATGTACCTGAACCTACCCCAGTGTTGGTCAAGTCTGGTCTTGAAAGAGCTCACACTCGGTGCCGTCACAACACTCTCTGGTAGATTGTTCCAAGAGTTCACAACCCTCACTCCGAAAAAGTTTGCCCTCACAGTTTTCTGGACTTGCAGCTTCTTCAATCTTGAGCTGTGACCCCTTGTGGGGCGAGCGTCCGCCAGCTCCAGATAAGGAGATTCGACAGAGTAGTGCCCCCTGAGATGCTTATACACCTCAATTAGCACCCCCCCCCCCACCTCCCTTGCCCGTCTTTAGTTAGTTGTAGGCGGGCGCTCTAATCTCTCTGGGTAACCAAGGTGCAGGCACCAGTCTGGTGGCCCTCCTTTGTTGTTTATAAGATCGTCTTATTTAATTATGTATCATTTAAATAGCTTTTATTATTTATCTTATTTTTGGGTTGATAAAAACATATCGATAGCGTACTAAGGAGTGACGAACACAAGTAAACCTAACCTAACCTAACCTAACCTAACCTAACCTAACTGAAACAAATTTAACTGAACGTAATTTTACTAAACTAATGCTAGTAGCAATTCACTTGTAGTTCCTGTCAGACTTAAGCGAAGGCCAGACTGGTTCATGTTGTCGTCTTTACCTTCTGAATAAGTGACCTCCTCTGCTGGTTCTGTTCCTGGTATTTTTTCCAACCTTGTACACTTTGGGTGATGGGTTGGCGGGCGTCGACACCGTGTCCTCAGATCTCTACTGCGTGTTGGTGAGTATTTTTTCCACGCAACTGCCCCCTCCCCCCCCTTGACGCACCACGACACCTGCCTGACCTTGTAACACCTGTTTTCACCTGTGTAAATATGGGTTGTTGATGTCGATGCTTGTGACTGCTTGCATCTGTGGTGTATCCAAGGTGCCAATTGTTATTTATCTCAGCTTTTTTTTTTTACCTTCAGCTGTTATTTTATTTGTTATGTTTTAATTGTTATTTATAGTTATTCATTAGTTTTTGTTTTTTTATTGACGATTCTTAATTGATGCCACTCGTAATTAGCAGTTATTGACGTCATTCATTACTTACATACATGGCCGTTGGTTTATACTTCCCCCTACTCCTTTCTTCGTAATTCAGTATTATCTATACTTCCCATTTACATTTCTTTCATACATCTTCCATTATCACCTGGTCGTTAATTCCAATATAATAATTACCATCGTTTCCCCAATTACATTTTAGTGTCGTATCCCCTTTGAATATTCCTCTCTGTCTGTGTTTCTTTCTTCCTCTTTATCCAGGTTATCTCTCTCATCTATCTCTATTATCGCCTGGTCGTTAATTTCTATATTTCCCGGGATTTCTCAGCTATAGATCTCAGCAGCCTCTCCTCTCAGCTTCCTGTCATTATCCATACATCATGTCTGGCTCTTCCCTAACGCCTCTTTCCTCCCTCCCGTTTTCTCTCTTTTGTAATTCTTCCGTTTTTTTTTTATTCCGTTTTCGTCTGTAATTTTTATTCTTTTAATTTGTGGATTTTTTTTTCTGTCTCCTATCCCTTGACAGATGTGCGTGACAGTTTTGTTTGACAGTTTTAACATGACACTTTTAACATGACACTTTAACATGACACTTTAACATGACACTTTAACATGACACTTTTAACATGACACTTTAACATGACACTTTAACATGACAGTTTTGATTTACATGATTCGTTACTATAAATTTATTTGAATGAATCAGTTACCGTCATCTTGCCTCCACCACACCTCCACCTATCTCCACCACACCTCCACCACACCTCCATCTTCCTCCACCACACCTCCACCTATCTCCACCACACCTCCACCTATCTCCACCACACCTCCATCTTCCTCCACCACACCTCCACCTATCTCCACCACACCACCTATCTCCACCACACCTCCGTCTTCCTCCACCACACCTCCACCTATCTCCACCACACCTCCACCTATCTCCACCACACCTCCATCTTCCTCCACCACACCTCCATCTTCCCCCTATCCCCCACACCCCCTCTCCCCATCTCCCTTATCACTCCCTACCCCTCTCCCCTACCCCTCTCCCCCTACCCCTCTCCCCCTACCCCTCTCCCCCTCTCTCTAATCACTTCCTACCCCTCTCCCCCCTTCCCCCTCTCCCCCCCTCTCCCCCTCCCCCCTCTCCCCAGGGTGTTCAGAGAGAGACAGAAATTAGCGCAGTCATTCTCAGTCCGAAACAGACAATTCTTATGCTGGCGATGATTCTCCAGTCTGGCGCTCCTCTGATAACCCCTTCTCCCTTCCTTTACTCTCCCTTTGTCTCCCTTAGTCACTCCTTAGTTATTCTTATTCTCTTCCTAGCGGCCCTTAGGGAGAGAGAGAGAGAGAGAGAGAGAGAGAGAGAGAGAGAGACTGGGCTGTGTGTGTGTGTGTGGGTGTGGGTGTGTGTGTGTGGGTGTGTGTGTGTGTGTGTGTTTGTGTGTGTGTGTTTGTGTGTGTGTGTGTGTGTGTGTGTGTGTGTGTGTGTTACTGGTAGAATTGTTTATTTCATCGTAACTTCCGGCAACTCAACACCACCACCACAACACACACCACCACAACACAACACCACCACCACAACACAACACCACAACACAACACCACCACTACACCGCACCACAACACCACCCCAACACAACACCACAACACCACACAACAACACCACAACAACACAACACCACGACAACAACACCACAACACCACCACCACAACAACACCACAACAACCCGTAGTCCGCCAGCAGCACTAGTATGTGTGGCATTTGATTTTTTGGCTCTCTCATGTGCCTTTGTAGCACGTGACATTTATTGCTCACATTGTCGTGGGTCTGAGGATGGAGGCTTTTGCTGTAGATATATCACCTCCCTTCCTTCCCCTTCCATCCCCCTTCCTCCCCCTTCTCCCCCTCCTCTTCCCCCCCCCTCTCCTCCCCTTCCACAACTTCAGCGCCGCACCTAACCAATTTCTCCCGACAGTCGTGCGTCTTTGAATTCGTTTTGAGTCATAAATATGGACCAACCAAGGAATCTATAAACGAGGATGTCTTTTTTTTTTTTGTGGTGAGGATCCTGACAGCTCCTGTGGTCATTGTAGTGAAGGATGGTCGCGTAGGACATTGCTCTTCGTCCTGTTCTGGTTTTCCATTTCTTCTTTTCTCTCTTTTCTTTCTTTTCCTTCTTTCTCTTTCTTATTTACTCTCTATATCTTCCTTCTTTCCTTCTCTACTTGCCTCTCCCTTTTCCCTTTCCTCCTTCCTCCCTCTCCCCCCCCTCTCTTTCTTACTCTCTTCCTTAATCTCTACCTCCCTTTTCTTTTCCTTCCTCCTTCCCCCCCTCTTCCTTCAACATTTTCCTTCCTCCCTCTTTCTTCCTTCCCCCTCTTTCTCCCCCTCTTCCTTCCTTCCTCCCTCTCTCCTTCCCCCCTCTTCCTCCCTCTCTCCTTCACCATTGTCCTCTCATCATCCGTCCAGTTAGATTCGACTCTCTCTCTCTCTCTCTCTCTCTCTCTCTCTCTCTCTCTCTGACCATTTCTCACTCACCTGTCCACTTGTGAAAGATGTTCCTTTTTACAGCCTCGCCTGAACCATTATGCTCCCCTTATGCTCCGCTACTGTCCGTTATCAAGAAATGCTCCACTTATGCTCCGCTACTGTTCGTTATCAAGAAATGTTCCACTATGCTTCACCATGCTTCAGCACAGTCCATTATAAAGAAATGCTCCACTACTGTCTCTTATCAATAATGCTCCACTATGTTCCACTATACTCCAACATACACCACCTGAAGAATGCTCCACTATGCCTCTCCTCAACCAGTATGATCCACTATGACATATGCTCCACCCTCAACGTCTCCTTAACTCTGCTATGCTCCAACTGTGTCTTCTTGTTATGCTCATGTTGTTCCCCTGTAGTGGAGGTGGTGGTGGTGGTGGTAGTGATGGTAGTGGTATTGGTGGTGGAAGTGGTAGTGGTAGTGGTGGTGGTAGTGGTAGTGATGGTAGTGGTAGGTGGTGGTAGTGGTAATGGTGGTAGTGGTAATGGTGGTAGGTATGGTGGTCGAAGGGGTTATGGTCGTTGAGGTAAATACACTGTTAGCATACAAGGAGCACCTGAAGATTAACCACCCCCCACCCCCCACACCCCACACACACACACACACACACACACGAAACGATTACAATACCCTTTCTCTCAGCCAGGAGGCCAAGGGGAGGGGGGGGGGAGAGGGGAGGGGAGTTAACTCACATAAACTAACCTGAAAAATTTGTGTCTGCGAATTGTTGTTTACGAGGCCAACTTTTCCCTCGGTCTGGTGGAGGAAGAAGAAGAAGTGGCAACACTGTGAAGGTCTCGTACAGGAAGTGGCAACATTGGGGGGGGGGAGATGAGAGAGAGAATATGGCAATAGACAATCACTGTCTATCTTTCAGACGGCTCTTGACGTTTATATAACCTACTAACTCTATTTTTAATCGTGATAACGCTGCAAGCTGTGTCCATAACGGGGTAGCAGAGTGTGTGTATATCTTGGTGACTCAGCGGCCTAACGACAAGCATTCCCAGGCTGGTGTTCTTCCCATAATGAACAAAAGAAATATTTACTACAGAGAAAATGCATTCTGGAGGAGGGAGAGGGCCGGTTCCAACACTCCGCCAGCCTCTCATATCGAAACAATGCACGTTGTCCCATAACTCTTTTGAAATATACCACCAAGCTTTCAGGGGAAGCTCGAAATATGTAAATTGAGCATCACATCTGCATAATAAGATACAACGTTATCAATTGGTTTCAATATTTATCAGCGGGGCGTCAAGTTACAACCCGGTCATAATCCAAGTGATAGCAGTTAAGTCTCCATCAAGGTCCTCCTCACGGGCGCCATATCAGGGTATTATCCCTTGTGTTATGACCCGCTCTTCCGCCGTGTGGAGAGTAATACAGCGTTCCCCTCCTGGTTAGGTTAGGTTAGGGTGCTAGGTTAGGTCTAGGTCAGGTCAGGTCAGGTCAAGTTAGATTAAGGTAGGTTAGGTTAGGTTTGATTCGGTCAAATTAAGTCAATTCAGATTAATGTTAGTTTAAGGTTAGTTAAGGTTAAATTAAGGTTAGTTTAAGGTTAGTTAAAGTTAGTTAAGGTTAAATTATGGTTCAATAGTACTAGGGCCCCGTGTCACCAGCTCCCGGTGAAAAGCCCTTCTCGCTCTCATACCGGATATTTCTTTCACTCATTCATTTAATTAATTAATTCACAAGTTCCACCGAAACGGACAGTGTATAAAGAACACGTACAGGATAATGAAGGCCCGCGTACGTTAATGAAGACCTGCGTACGTTAATGAAGGCCTGTGTACGTTAATTAAGGCTTGCGTACTTAATTAAGGCCTGCGTACGTTAATTAAAGCCTGCGTACGTTAATGAAGGCCTGTGTACGTTAATGAAGGCCTGTGTACGTTAATTAAGGCCTGCGTACGTTAATTAAGGACTGCGTACGTTAATGAAGGCCTGAGTACGTTAATGAAGGCTTGCGTACTAATTAAGGCCCGCGTACGTTAATGAAGGCCTGCGTACGTTAATGAAGGCCTGTGTACGTTAATTAAGGCCTGCGTACGTTAATTAAGGCCTGGGGACGTTAATTTAGGCCTGCGTACGTTAATTAAGGCCTGCGTACGTTAATGAAGGCCTGCGTACGTTAATTAAGGCCTGCGTACGTTAATTAAGGCCTGCGTACGTTTAATGAAGGCCTGCGTACGTTAATGAAGGCCTGCGTACGTTAATTAAGGCCTGTGTACGTTAATTAAATGTATATCATCTTGTGCGCTGGAAGAAAACAAAGACGGTTAATTATTTTTGTTATTAATGAGTCAGCCATTTAATTTAATCTTTGACTCACTCACTCACTCACTCCTCACTCGCTCACTCACTCACTCACTGAGACCTACAAATTCTCTCTCACCTCTTACCCCTCCTCCTTCCCGCCCCCCTCCTCCCCTCCTTCCCTCCCCCCTCCTCCCCTCCCCCCTCCTACCCTCCCCCCTCCTACCCTTCCCCCCTCCTCCTCCCCCTACCTCCTCCCCCTCCTCATAATCACCTCACGCCTGTCTTGCCAATCAAAATATTCGATAAATTTTAATTATCTAATAAAGGCTAAAGAATAATTCCTGTCACGTTAGGTTCTCAAGGAGTGTTGGCGTATATCGGGAGAGTGGTTTAGTGTATATCGGGGGAGTGGATTAGCGTATATCGGGGGAGTGGATTAGCGTATATCGGGGGAGTGGATTAGCGTATATCGGGGGAGTGGATTAGCGTACATCGGTGGAGTGGATTAGCGTACATCGGTGGAGTGGATTAGCGTACATCGGTGGAGTGGTTTAGTGTATATCGGGGGAGTGGATTAGCGTATATCGGGGGAGTGGTTTAGCGTATATCGGGGAGAGGATTAGCGCATATCGGGGGAATGGTTTAGTTTATATCGGGGGGAGTGGATCGGGTGGTGCTCCTCGCTTCTGGTCCTAAATACCTCCAGTATCTATGAGTTATTTATTACGTGTTTGAGCTGGGTTAGATTAATGTGTTGGTTACCATGGTGACGGAGTTATCGGGGTTATGGTGGCGATGTATCTTATTAATAGTAGTAGTGGTGGTGGAGGTGGTGGTGGTAGTAGTAGTAGTAGTAGTAGTAGTAGTCGTGGTGGTTGGGGTTGTGGTAGTAGTAGTAGTGGTGGTGGTGGTGGTGGTAGTAGTAGTAGTAGTAGTGGTGGTGGGGGTGGTAGTGGTGATAGTAGTAGTAGTAGTAGTGGTGGTGGGGGTGGTAGTAGTAGTAGTAGTAGTGGTGGTGGTGGTGGTAGTAGTAGTAGTAGTAGTAGTAGTGGTGGTGGGGGTGGTAGTGGTAAAGGATGATGTCAGGGCAGCAGCAGGGAACCTACAAGTGTGTGCTGGCCACCAGGCTGGCGGGGAGGCGGCCATTCACGCCATGAGATTGATATTTGAGCAGCGTGATTGTGAGGCCGTTCTCCTGGTGGATGCTTCAAACGCATTCAACATGCTTAACCGCAAGGCTGCACTGCACAACATCAAGATCAAGTGTCCAAGCTTTGCGATATATGCTGAAAATTCGCATAGGAATCCATCAGACCTCTACATAGTAAACAACAAGGCCCTAAGAGGTGATACCATCCTACAGTCAACCGAGGGAACAACACAGGGGGACCCTGTTGCAATGGCAATGTATGAAATAGGCCTATCAGTGCTCCAACAAGAAATAAAATTTGGAACAACTGGGGTCAAACAAGTGGCATATGCTGATGACCTTACAGGAGCAGGAAAAGTGGAGGGCATCAAAAAGTGGTGGGACTTGGTAACATCGCGAGGTTCCACAAATAGAGTACCACCCAAACGCCAGCAAGTTCTTCCTCATCGTGAAGCCAGAACATTATGAACGAGCATTGGAGGTTTTTGGCGGAAGTGAGGTCAAAATAACTAAGGACGGCCAAAGACAACTAGGCGCAGTAATTGGCACTACGGACTTCAAGACCGAGTACGTAGCGGGAAAGGTGAATGAGTGGGTTAGTGAAATCCAAGCTCTGTCTGAGATTGCTAACAGAGAGCCACATGCGGCCTTTGCAGCATTCACTCATGGAGTCAAGCATCACTGGAACTACCTGATGCGTACTATCCCTGATATCGGACCCCTCGTTCACCCCCTGGAAGAAGTTATCAATGTCAAGTTCATTCCCAAATTAGTGAAACACCCTGACCTAACCCCAGCAGAAAGAGCACTTCTTGCACTTCCACCAAGACTGGGAGGGATGGGACTAACAAATCCAGAGGAGATTGCTGCCACTGAACATCAAAATTCACTTAAGTTCACGGCAACCCTCACGGACCACATAATAGCCCAGAATGCAACAGGGGAAGTGGATACCAGCGAAGTAAATAAGATTCGTAGGTCCATTACGACAGATCGACAGCACTGCCAAAATGATAAGCTGCAGCAACTGTTGCTGCAGGTACCAGAAAATTTGAAAAAAAAGTAGCTATAGCGCAGGAGGTGGGCGCTTCGAACTGGTTAACTGCGTTACCGATAAGGGCAAATGGTTTCAGTCTTAATAAACAAGAATTTACAGATGCCATTGCTCTAAGGTATGGTCGGCCAGTAGAAGGTTTGCCCTCCCAATGCGTGTGTGGCTCTTCCTATGACGGCGATCACGCCATGGTGTGCAAGAAAGGGGCTTCATATGCATGAGGCATGACGAGGTAAGGGATCTCACAGCAAATATGTTGAAGGAAATCTGCCGGGACGTCATGGTAGAACCGACCCTCCTTCCATTGGATGGTGAGATCCTCCAACACAGGACTTCAAACACATCTAACGAAGCCCGTGTGGACGTCAGTGCTCGAGGATTCTGGACGCGGGGACAGCGAGCTTTCTTCGACATCAGGATTTTTGATCCCATGGCCGCTTGTCACCGTAACCTAGCTCTCGATGCTGCACATAGGAGGAACGAGAACGACAAGATAAGGGCATATGGGGAGAGAATTCAAAATGTTGATCAAGGCAGCTTCACTCCTCTAGTGTTCACAACCTCTGGTGGGATAGGACCATGTGCAAGATGTTTCTACGCCAGACTCGCGGAGGTGATCTCCGAACAGAAGCAGCAGCCCAGAAGTTATGTTACAGCCTGGATGAGATGTCGACTGTCCTTCTCTCTCCTTCGGTCGGCTTTGCTCTGCCTCAGGGGAACGAGAGCTTCTGCCCCAACTCCGACAACTGCTGCAGATATTGACTATGAGGCTACAGTCACTGAATGCCGCATAGATCTGCGGCTCAACTAACTCAACACAGATAGGATAGCTTCTTATGTATTAGGATATTTAATATTAAGGTAATTAAATGGTGGCGAAGGTGTGGCTATTGGGGGAGGCTGGAGGCCACGTTGAAAAAAAGAAAAAAAGTAGTAGTAGTAGTAGTAGTAGTAGTAGTAGTAGTAGTGGTGGGAGTGGTGGTGGGGGTGGTGATAGCGGTTGTGGTGGTGGTAGCGGTGGTGGTGGTGGTAGTGCTGGTGGTGGTGGTGGTGGTGGTAGCGGTTGTGGTGGTGGTGGTGGTGGTTGCGGGGGTGGTGGTAGTGGATGTGGGGGGGTGGTGGTAGTGGATGTGGGGGGGTGGTAGTGGATGTGGGGGGGGTGGTAGTGGATGTGGGGTGGGGTGGTGGTAGTGGATGTGGGGGGGGTGGTGGTAGTGGATGTGGGGGGATGGTGGTGGTGGTGATAGTGGTTGCGGGGGTGGTGGTAGTGGATGTGGGGGGTGGTAGTGGATGTGGGGGGTGGTAGTGGATGTGGGGGTGGTGGTAGTGGATGTGGGGGGGGGGTGATGGTAGTGGATGTGGGGGGTGGTAGTGGATGTGGGGGTGGTGGTAGTGGATGTGGGTGGGGTGGCGGTAGTGGATGTGGTGGGGGTGGTAGTAGATGTGGGGGGCTGGTAGTGGTGGTGATAGTGGTTGCGGGGGTGGTGGTAGTGGGTGTGGGGGGTGGTCGTAGTGGATGTGGGGGTGGTGGTAGTGGATTTGGGGGGGTTGTAGTGGATGTGGGGGGGTGGTGGTGGTGGTGATAGTGGTTCTGGGGGCGGTGGTAGTGCTGGTGGTGGTGGTGATAGTGGTTGCGGGGGTGGTGGTAGTGGATGTGGGGGCGGTGGTCGTAGTGGATGTGAGGGTGGTGGCAGTGGATGTGGGGGGGGGGGGTGGTAGTGGTGGTGGTAGTGGTTGCGGGGGTGGTGGTAGTGGATGTGGGGGTGGTGGTGGCGGTAGTAGTGGTGGTGGAAGTGGTGTTTTTTGTTGTTGTTTGTTTCCTCAGTTCCACATCTCCCTCGATTCTCTTTCACTGGTCAAAAATTATAAAATATATCGTATATTTCACCTAACCTAACCTAACCTAACGTCGGGCTTAGAATAAAATTAAAGGTTTTTCAGTGGTGAGATATCGTGGGGGGGTGGAAGGGGGGAGGGGTGACCGAGACGATTGAATATTCAGTGGCACCGGGCACCATTACGGGTGACTGGCGTTCTAATATTACCTTCTAATTACCAGCCGTCAGTTGGGGGGACGGGGGGGTCCTTTCTCTCTCCCCTGACCCCCCAAAAAAATGTTTTATGGGGTCATTTTCCCCCCATAAAACATTTACTTGGGGTCTCTTGTCGAAGGATAGGTCTCAGGATCCCTCACGATATCCTATTCTGATAATATCCTAAATCCTGGTCCTATTAAGCACCTCCAGCCAGCTATCAAATACAGGTAGTTTTTTCTGCTGGCTCATTGACAGATAATTAGCAATTAGTATAATTTTTTTTCGATCCGGTCGAATAAAGTTGGCGCGGCTGTATTGAACTTTCGCCCTGATGATGCTGGATAATTTAGATACGGCTGGATAATTTAGCTAGGGGTTTGGTAATTTAGCTATGGCCTGGATGATTTAGCTAGGTGCTGGATAATTTTGCTAGGGCCTGGATAATTTAGCTAGGAGCCTGGATAATTTAGCTAGGAACCTGGATGATTTAGCTAGGTGCTGGATAATTTAACTAGGAACCTGGATGATTTAGCTAGGGCCTGGATAATTTAGCTAGGAACCTGGATGATTTAGCTAGGTGCTGGATAATTTAGCTAGGGCCTGGATAATTTAGCTAGGAACCTGGATGATTTAGCTAGGGCCTGGATAATTTAGCTAGGAACCTGGATGATTTAGCTAGGTGCTGGATAATTTAGCTAGGAACCTGGATAATTTAGCTAGGAACCTGGATGATTTAGCTAGGGCTGGATAATTTAGCTAGGGGCTGGATAATTTAGCTAGGGCTGGATAATTTAGCTAGGAGGTAGAGAGTTTAGCTTGGATCACGATAATTTAGCTAGGGCTGGATTATATAAATAGGATATGGATTAAATAAGCATCAAGACGAAAAGGCCAAAATGGTGTGGATGGTGCACTGAGACTCTACCTTAACTAGATGCCCTCAGATTGTAAGTGAAATCAGGCAAATTCTCTTATTAACATTTAAGAATTGGTGTTCGTGTGTTGTTTTCCAGAGTAATGGTGGAAATTCCGTGGTACGAGGTGTGAGTGGGCCTACGTTTGTGATCCTCTTGGACATGGGTTCTGATCCTCTGTCACACGCGAGACAGAGGATCCAATGACACGATCTAGAAGCTTAGTGATCCGTCAATCTCGGTTTGTGTACACGAGTAGGAGGTCATTTCCTCTATTGTGGCGTCTATACAATAAACAAATGAAAATCGAAACAAAATATAATCGTGTGTGATTCCTCCCCCTCGTCCAGGTAACATAGAGGCTTTGATTATAAGTACATGGAGTTAAATCCTCTCCACCAGTAGCGCCAGATAGAGGATTCGAACCTACACAACTCAGTCAAAACCTCTTAAATGGATCTCTTCTATATTAAATAACACTCTTTTAATCCTCGAGCGGTTCCATACTCTATACACGTGATATCACAAACTTTTAAGCCATAGTGGAATTAATTTAAAAACTAGAACTTGCAATTTAGATTTTCCTGGTAATTTAAGGTTTATTGTAATGAGTATGGAAAAATAAATTACGAGCTCGGTTAATGTCGTCCGTTTGTAGGAGAATTTTCATATTACGACGGGGGAAAATATTTGTACCACTCATGTGACGTTTTTTTTAAATTATATGCCAAAAAATAAATATTTACGAGGCTGGATTACATATTATGAGTCGTAAATTTGAGGAATATCGAGCAATAACTCAGTATTTTGACCGATTGTGGTCATGTTACCCGAGCGATAATACGTCACACGCTCCTGTTCGCTACACAACACCGCCCGTTCTTCCCTCCCGCCCTACACCCACACCGCCCGTTCCTCCCCCCCGCCCTACACCCACACCGCCCGTTCCTCCCTCCCGCCCTACACCCACACCGCCCGTTCTTCCCTCCCGCCCTACACCCACACCGCCCGTTCTTCCCTCCCGCCCTACACCCACACCGCCCGTTCCTCCCTCCCGCCCTACACCCACACCGCCCGTTCCTCCCTCCCGCCCTACACCCACACCGCCCGTTCTTCCCTCCCGCCCTACACCCACACCGCCCGTTCCTCCCTCCCGCCCTACACCCACACCGCCCGTTCCTCCCTCCCGCCCTACACCCACACCGCCCGTTCTTCCCTCCCGCCCTACACCCACACCGCCCGTTCTTCCCTCCCGCCCTACACAACACCGCCCGTTCCTCCCTCTCGCCTTACACCCACACCTCCCGTTCCTCCCTCTCGCCCTACACCCACACCTCCCGTTCCTCCCTCCCGCCCTACACCCACACCGCCCGTTCCTCCCCCCCGCCCTACACCCACACCGCCCGTTCCTCCCCCCCGCCCTACACCCACACCGCCCGTTCCTCCCCCCCGCCCTACACCCACACCGCCCGTTCTTCCCTCCCGCCCTACACCCACACGGACACCCAGCACAACCCAAATGACTAGGTTGGGCTAGGTTGTGTTGTGTCGTGCTTAGTTAGGTTAGGTTATGTACGCTTCGGAACCGCATCAGTGACTCTGTGGCTACTGGTCCATATTGATGGTACATCTGTTAACACTGTTACTTGAGGTTTCATCTGGTAACAGTGTGGGAATATTGTCTAAGGCTTCCTATTGATGTGTGTGTGTGTGTGTGTGTGTGTGTGTGTGTGTCATCATTTTATATATTGCATATAAATTTAAATTTGGACATATTTATGTAACAATAAATATAGATAATTCACAAATAACTATATATGTATTTGATATATATATTTTTTAGCACCTTCTGACTGGCCATACACTATAGGTTGAGCATCATGGTACATATGAATGAAACGTTTCATAAATAGACCTAACCTAACCTAACCTAACCTAACCTAACCTAACTTAACCTAACCTAACCTAACCTAACCTAAATTAAACTAAACTAAACCAAACATACCATTAAGTTGTACCAATAAAAAGAAAAATATATATACAGTGTCACTTACCCAGAGTCCAGAACATGTAAGGACACGTTAATATACCAGCTGTCGACTCACAAAGTATCCAGCTGTTTGTGAGACAGGTGGTGATGACTCATGGCTCATATACATATAATATAATTTCAGGCAGTTTTATTCCACCTGTGTGATTTGTTCTCGTTATTTTGCCAGCTGGGGTCAGATTGCTTTGATCCTGGCGTGAATAAAATCCCTTTTTTGTGTGTACCAGCGCTGTGAAATGCATTTAATTGAGTACATATGTAATGTTTTGGTAGTACTCTCTCTCTCTCTCTCTCTCTCTCTCTCTCTCTCTCTTTGATGGGCGGACCTTGTGTATGATTGACTTCTCTATATATATGACTGACAGAGGCGTGACGTCACCAGTGCACTACCTGCCACCAGATGTCACTGACTTCACTGCCATAATATTCTCCCGTTCCATTATATTTTTTTTTTCTTCCAATTTACTGTATGTCCGGTTGTGTTAGTTTGGTATTTAATTTCTAGTGTTTAAACGTTTACTTAGAAAAACAAATGTCGTCTTGATGTGTCTGTGTGTTTAACTGTTTGCTTGTTCGTCTGCCACAGCTTTGGGAGCTTGAGAGTAAACGGAAGGAAAGGCTGCGAGGAATCGTCATACGCCCGCCATTACTGTGGTTCAGCTGGACGATGACGACGCCTGAACACTGTCGACCTATCCAAACTGTCGTACTGCAATGAGGCGAGGTAAGAATACTACCTCTTCAGATTTTAAGCCTTTTTCAGGTTAGGTTAATTCAGGCTACTTATCCTTACCTTAACCATCACATTTTATGGCATCGGGGTAATGTTTAAGGCGTCCCAGCATAAAAACCACATTTAGGTTAAGGCCGAACTGTGTCCAAGGAAACTATCTTAAAGTTTCTGTCACATAAACACCAATACTTCTCACTTGTAAAGGATTCAAACACCAACCAAAATTGCACATAAAGAAACAGTAAATTGAGATACGCCACTTTTCTTATTGTATTTCACTACTGGGAGTTAAATACGTTTATTACCGAGCTTCATTTGTTTCTGTCTTCTTTTAACATCAGATAAAGGTAAATAATATTCTGGTGTCTATAATCTATGCAAACTACGTTAATTATGTTTATTTCTATTTTGTTTACCATCAATTCGTAGTGAAGTTAAGAGATATAAACAAATTAATTTATATGAAATCTCCTGACTCGAAAAGCCTTGGAAATGACAACTCCTTAATTTAGCGCACCCTGATGTAAATTATGAAGACAATAATAATAATAATGATTTAAGTAACTTTCTGCCTGGGAGTTATAAGAGAAAATTTAATTCTTGTGCAAAGGTAAGTTACATAATGTGTTTATTTATATTCCTTGCCTCAGGGAGAGAGACTGATAGAATTAATTTAGACTCGACTTTGCAATATTTTGATCAGTTAATTTTCTCTAACACTTATTTACAAGGAAGATGAAGCAAAGTTGATTAGTAATACATATACATATAAGTACACATACACATATTACTACATACAAGTACACATATACATAAAGATATTCATAATACGTAATTATTTTAAGTCATATACACGTACAAATGTGTAGAGAGACCCGCGTAGCTAGTCGGGTGTGTTTGTGTACAGTTATCCTTAGGTGTACAGATGAATAATTGAATATATACTGCACACACACACACACACACACACACACACACACACACACACATACTACTACTACTACTTTGCTGTCGCTCGGAATCGAATATGACGATCATCCAGCTATGATATAATGGTATGAGTTATTAAGGATGTCACCAAGGTTGGTGAGTTCCGAGGTGACTAAACAGGCCGATGCGGGACTGGCAGGGTCGATTACAGAAGTTGCATATGTGGGGGGCTACATTTAGTGCGGGAGGAGCGGCGGCAGCGTCTTTCCGGCGTTGGCGCTTGTCTGCCTCGTTATGCAGTCGGGCTAACTCGAAAGTATTGACACCTTCTCGTGTGGTGCTCCTCCAAGCGTTACGGTGTGGAGTAATCGTCTCCCAGGTGAGGGGGTCGATTTGGCACTTTTTCAGGTTTGTCTTAAGACTATCCTTGTACCTCTTCAATTGCCCGTCAGCATTACGTTTTACTATTCGTAAGGTGACTATAAAGTAGCTGCTTTGGCAGTCTACTGTCGTCCATGCCGGTAGCATGGCCAGTCCAGCACAGTTGTTCGTGGATAATGGTAGCCTCGATGCTCCTACAGTTGGTGTCAGCAAGAATACTGACGTTTGTTCTCTTGTCATCCCAACGAACTCGGAGGAGGGAACGTAGACTACGTTGATGAAAGCTTTCAAGTGATTTGATGTGCCTCCTGTATGTGACCCATGTTTCACTGCCATATACCAGGGTGGGGAGGAGCACTGCTCTATATACGTGTAACTTTGTAGATAATTTCAGCTCCTTACAGCTGTAGACAAGGTTTCAGAGTCTGCCAAAGGCTCGAGATGCACATTTGATCCGATGCTGAATCTCTTCATCTATGTCCGCGGTGGTGGACAGGTGGGAGCCGAGATACTGAAAGTGGCTAACATTGGAGAAGGTAGTACCGTTAAGATGGAAGGATGGTGGAGGTGTGGCTGAACCAGAGGCAGGTTGAAAGAGAATCTGAGTCTTACGTTCATTCACCTCAAGGCCCAAGTGTGCATACGCATCTGCGTAGGTATTCAGGATCTCCTGTAGGTCGCGTTCAGTGTGAGCGAGAAGGGTGAGGTCGTCTGCAGTAATGGAAGCTGCCGACACCTTTGTTCTTGCCTGGAGTCATCTTATGTTGAAAAACCCTTCATCCAGTACCGGCTGTCCACCCCGCCGGCTAAATTGGCACTGGCACGAGTAAGGAAGGCAGCCAAGAAAATGGAAAAGAGAGTTGGTGCCAGTACACACCTTTGTTTAACCCCTGTTTGGATGGGGAAGAACTCAGACTGGGTGCCATTGTGCAGGACACTGCCGTTCATGCCATCGTGGAGTTGCCTCACAGTGGCGATGAATTTTGGTGGGGAGCCAAAACGGCTGAGGGTCCGCCAGAGGGTTTCCCTGTTGACCGAGTCAAAGGCCTTGGTTAGGTCGATGAAAGCCATGTACAGGTCACGACGCTGCACTTTTCCTGTATCTGGCGGGCAGCAAAGATCATGTCAGTGGTGCCATGTGATCGTCTAAACTTAAGCCTCATTGAGATTCTGGGAGGAAGTTTTCCGCCTCAGGAAGAATTCTGTTTAGGAGGACTCGGGCAATAATCTTGCCAACTACGGACAGCAGCGAGATCCTTCGATAGTTGCCACAGTTTGACCGGTCTCCCTTATTCTTATAAATATTGGTGATGGAGGCGTCTTTAAGAGCTTGGGGGATTTCCTACTTTTCTCATATATTCTCCAGGAGAGAGTGGAGACGGCTGGTAAGCAGAGGTCCTCCTGCTTTATACACCTCGGCTGGGATTCCATCAGGCCCTGCGGCTTTGTTATTTTTCATCTCCTTGAAGGCAGTAGCTACCTCATCCAGGGACGGAGGTTAGCTGAGGTGGGTCAGCTCTGGATGCTGAGGGACCTGCTGGGTAGTCAGGGCATCCACATCTGTGTTTCGGTTGAGCAGAAAGCTGTGGCCCAGCGGGAACTTCGCGATGTAAAGAATGACTGGCTTAAAAATAAAGCATGTGAAGCACACAAAAATTGCAGCTCAACACAAGATGCGCTAATTTTTCAATTCCATCAAAACATTTTATTGGACAACCACTCGTGGCGCAGTCCCCCTCCGCTTATCCGACGGCAACTCCATAATTAAAGACGATGAAGGCCTCCTACAGCACTGGAAAGAACACACACACACACAGAAACACACACCATCAATATACTGTAAGCTGCTTTAACTTTTCATTTATTGAGGGTAAACATTATTGGTGCTGCTGAACTAACAAGCACTGTTGGGCCATATTACTATAAGCTCTCTGTCAGCCACGATTAATTATATATCTCATCAGTGTTCTGGTACTTACCCATGCTAGGTCATTTATGGTGTGTGTGTGTGTGTGTGTGTGTGTGTGGACTACTACTGCTATTACTACTGGTGCAGGCAGACAACCTACCAACACACTCACCAACACACTCACCAACACGCTCACCAACACACTCACCAACACACTCACCAACACACTCACAAACTGCCTCTCGCTGCAATAATAACATTCCGAGTAAGAAAGAAGGTACGGGATTTTTTCTTGTCTCTGGCTGTAATATCTCAGATTAAAATCCTTAGGGAATGTTGAACTAATTTATGGCCGCCTGTGTGCGCTCGCTTCTACCTGTGTGTGTGTGTGTCCAGGAGAGAGAATGTAATGCTCGGTTCATGAGCGGGCCGATGATGTTGGCAAGCATAAGCGACAGGTGTTTTGGTGGTTGATGGTGGAGGCTGTAGTGGTGGTGGCGGCTGTAGTGGCGGTGGCGGCTGTAGTGGTGGTGGCGGCTGTAGTGGTGGTGGAGGCTGTAGTGGCGGTGGCGGCTGTAGTGGCGGTGGCGGCTGTAGTGGTGGTGGAGGCTGTAGTGGTGGTGGAGGCTGTAGTGGTGGTGGCGGCTGTAGTGGCGGTGGCGGCTGTAGTGGCGGTGGCGGCTGTAGTGGTGGTGGCGGCTGTAGTGGTGGTGAAGGCTGTAGTGGTGGTGGAGGCTGTAGTGGTGGTGGAGGCTGTAGTGGTGGTGGAGGCTGTAGTGGTGGTGGAGGCTGTAGTGGCGGTGGCGGCTGTAGTGGTGGTGGCGGCTGTAGTGGTGGTGGAGGCTGTAGTGGTGGTGGAGGCTGTAGTGGTGGTGGAGGCTGTAGTGGTGGTGGCGGCTGTAGTGGTGGTGGCGGCTGTAGTGGCGGTGGCGGCTGTAGCGGCGGTGGCGGCTGTAGTGGCTGTAGTGGTGGTGGCGGCTGTAGTGGTGGTGGCGGCTGTAGCGGCGGTGGCGGCTGTAGTGGCTGTAGTGGCGGTGAAGGCTGTAGTGGTGGTGGCGGCTGTAGTGGCGGTGGCGGCTGTAGTGGCGGTAGCGGCTGTAGTGGCGGTGGCGGCTGTAGTGGCGGTAGCGGCTGTAGGTCATATACCCCCCCTAGGCACCAACTCTACCCTCATCCTTAATTAACACGAATATTTCATTTGTGAAAAAGTTC
>CAUDMG010003694.1:0-7500 GCA_958450375.1 Homarus gammarus | reverse complement strand
TATATATATATATATATATATATATATATATATAGGTGGCCATTATTGTCCCTGGAGTGGGTGGCAGGGAGGACGTGGACGGGGGCGACGACCCTGTAAGACGTCGGTAATTATAGTGCGAGTCGCCCAGGCGACCTCACCAGCTGCTGTCTTTAATCACGACTCCTTTGCTGATGAACCTTACCCTACCTGCTTACTTACACGTGTGTGTGTGTGTGTGTGCACAATCACGGAAGAAAGTGCTGTCAGACAGGGGACATCCATGAATCCGAAGACGAATGAACCTGTGAACCCGAGGCATCACTGAACCCAGTGCACCATCTAAGAACGTCTTGGATTCGCAGGTTCATGAGTCTTAGGTCTAAGAACTGCCAGGACTATTTTCCTTGACTGTAGTGCTGAAGTAAATGACTTTGAAGCACAATATCTCTTCACTTGAGGCACAGAATGCTTTAGGTACTGGTCTTCAGAAAGACCAACACCACCCAAGCCTTCTTAATAGATTTAAGACAACTGGAAGTGCGGCCTTGAAAACACCCTTCAAAGCTCTCGGATTGTCTGACTGGTAGACAAGCAAAGGTTTTAGTTTGTCGTCCCCAGCAGGGTTGCCCCTCAGCTTTATGCCCTGGTGCTGTTTTTTCTTGTCTTGCGAGGTACGTGTGATCGGGCATCAGTCTCCAAAATAAACCTGTCTTATCCATATTAAAAACTGCTCAGCACAATGATCCCTTCTTTAATTATTTTAGCTAAATCATCGAGAAATTTACTAGCTGCAGCTCAGTCTACACCAGCTGCTTCACCTTAAACCGGCTAAACCAGGCCCTACTCGCGAAAAAATCTTCCCCGTCACCTTCTCAACCACGTGAGCTCCTCAAGTCAGCGTGTAAGCTTCTCGGTTTGTCGTGAATCAAGGCTGGACTTTTAGGCATATGCCGTTGACGTTGATCTTCCACCCATATCACTAACAATCTTTCCATTTCAATTAACAATCCTCATCTTTGTTTTGTGATCACAGTTGACTGCATTGGTGGACATCAATTCACATGTTCAAGAATTTTGTGTTTGTCTTTCAAAATTGGTCATGAACTTCGACAGGACGGATCTGTCTTGGAAGAAGATGCCATTAAGGACTTTCCTGGCCAGGGAGGAGAAGCCTTCAAGGTGGCCAAGGACTGCCTTGCATTGGTTGACTCCCATGTTGGTGTACCATTCCAAGAACCCTAGAGCTCTTTAAAAGCCTTGACATAACTATAACAAACTAATCGGAAAATTAAACAGTGAAAAATTCAAAAAAATAGCGAAAACTACGAAAAATAACGGAAATAGCGAAAACTACGAAAAATAGCGGAAATAGCGAAAACTACGAAAAATAGCGGAAATAGCGAAAACTACGAAAAATAGCGGAAATAGCGAAAACTACGAAAAACAACGAAAATACACAAAAAACACATATACATAACAGATACATAATAACAATGCAGCAACTGTCAACCTGAGATCATTAATATACACCACGACTGTCAGGCCTCCAAAATGTGTAGTTATTGGCGTGACACTCGTAGCCACATCCCCCGTTACGCCACAAATGTATGGAAATTTATACTGAACGAAATTTACGTATAATTTTGTTAAGCTAATGTGAGAGCGAGAGAATATATTGTATTAAAGCCGCATTATTATATCAATAAATTGTAAACTGATTTTAATAGCCAATTTCGTTGTCAATTTTAGAGGATCTGTAGAATAAAAGGATATATTTGGACATACATACATACATACATACATACATACATGGGGATTCTGACGGGGAACTGAGAAGTGTTGGGGTAACATAATTCTCTCTCTCTCTCTCTCTCTCTCTCTCTCTCTCTCTCTCTCTTCTTACCCCCTTTCTTTCCCCTCTCCTTCCTCCCTCATTCTCTCCTCCTCTTCCTCTACCTCTTCCTCCTCTTCCACCTCTTCCTCCACCTCTTCCTCCACCTCTTCCTCCTCCTCTTCCTCCACCTCTTCCTCCTCTTCCCTCCTCCCCTGCTGGGTCAAGGAGGAATCGAGAAGAGAAGAAACAAGGAATGGAGAGGAGGAGGAAGACGGAGAAGAGAAAAGAAAATAAGAGAGAGAATGAGAAGGGGAGAAATAAGCAGTGATTAAGAGAGAGAGAGAGAGAGAGAGAGAGAGAGGGGAGAGAGGGGGAGAGAGGGGTGAGAGGGCTGTAGAGTCTTTAAGAGGGACAAGTACTCTTTAAGGTCCAGTAAGAGGAGGGACGAGTGGCTTAGTTAAAAGATGTATTCTCCAAGTACTGTGGGTGTGTGGGGGTGGGGGTGTGTGGGTGTGGGGGTGGGTGTGGGTGTGTGGGGGTGTGGGTGTGTGGGTGTGGGTGGGGGTGGGTGTGGGTGGGGGGTGGGGATGTGTGGGTGATGGTGGAGGTGTGGGTGTGTGGGTGTGGGTGGGGGTGGGGGTGTGTGGGTGTGGGCGTGTGGGGGTGGGTGGGTGGGGCTTTGAAAGGGGACTAAGACAAAGAGCAAGATGAATAGAGAGAAAGAGATAACGATGGAGAGAGAGAGAGAGAGAGAGAGAGAGAGAGAGAGAGAGAGAGAGAGGAATAATGTCTTATCTTTTCTCTAAGTCAAATCATTAACTTCTCCAGAGTTTAATTACGAAATAATGGGTTATGAATCTTATCTGATGACTAGCTACACTTAGAGGAGGTCATGGGTCAAAGGTCATGGGTCAGGAGGTCAGGAGGTCAAAGGTCATTGGTCAGGAGGTCAATGGTCATAAGGTCCGAGGTCATGGGTCAGAAGGTCCGAGGTCATGGGTCAGGAGGTCCGAGGTCATGGGCCAAGAGGTCCGAGGTCATGGGTCAGAAGGTCCGAGGTCATGGGTCAGAAGGTCAAATGTCATGAGTCAGAGGTCAGAAATCAGGAGAAGGAAGGATGATGAAGAAGGGAACAGGGAAGGAAGGAGGGATGGAAGGAGGTAAGGGAAGGAGGGATGGAACGGAGGTAGGAATGAGGGAGGGAAGGACAGAACGGAGGAGGGAAGCAGAGGGAAAATGAAAGGAGGGGGGAAGTGAGGGAGAGGGAGGAAGGGGAAGGACAGAGGGGAGAGGGGAAAGAGGAAGAAGTATTGATGGTACAAACATAACGAGAGGGAGAGGGGAGATGGTGAGACTGAGGGGAGAGAAAGAGAGAGAGAGAGAGAGAGAGAGAGAGAGAGAGAGAGAGAGAGAGAGAGAGAGATTTACCAACAGGGGAGATAAGCGGAAAAGTGGAAAGGAATATAGGAAAGAGAGAAGAGGGAGAGGAGAGGAAAGGGGAGGTGGTGAGAATAAAGGAGGGGAGGAGAGAGATGGGGAGGAGAAAGTCTGTATCTCTCCCTCTCCCTCTCCACCCCTCTCCCTCTCTCCCTCTCTCCCTCTCCCCGTATCTTGACTCATATTCAAGGATTCCTTACACACACACACACACACACACACACACACACACACACTTTTCCTCTCGTCTCCCTCTCTTCCCCTCTCATACCTTCCCCCTCTCTTTATCTTCCTCTCCTGCTCTCACTCTTACTCTTTGCTCTCAAGCTCTTTGTTACCTCCTGTTCTTGACGTCATTTGCTTCAGAGGTCAATGAGGTCATTTGTTACGAAGATCAGAGGTCACAGGGGTTAGAGGTCACAGGGGTCAGAGGTTACAGGGGTCAGAGGTTACAGGGGTCAGAGGTCAACCATACTCTTACTGAGAAATCGATGAGATTTTCTAATTTATTTCTACTACTGCTATTAAAGCGAGAGAGAGAGAGAGAGAGAGAGAGAGAGAGAGAGAGAGAGAGAGAGAGAGAGAGAGAGGCCATAAATCACATATTAAACACAACAATGGTTTCATTCCCTCCCTACTGTCCACACCTCGTTAACACGTCATGATGTCTCTCTCTCTCTCTCTCTCTCTCTCTCTCTCTCTCTCTCTCACACGACTTATTTCTGCATAAATATGATTGCACGCAGGTAAGTCTGAGGTAAGCAAGTTAATTAGTGTTTTCAGGGAGGTAAGGTGTGTGTGAGGGAGAGAGGGAGATTGAAGGAGAGAGGGAGAGAGGGAGCCGAAGGGGGGGGGGGGGTCACCTTGTCCAACACGATTTCACTTAATTGGTACTTGTTCCTGTCATGTCCCACACACACACACAACCGCATCCAGCCCATACGAGTACTTACTGAACGCTATAAGAACAACCCAGTCCCAACCATTGTAAAAATTATCAATAACTCGTAATCAACCAGTGTATTGAACTACCCAGTCAATCTTACCTTATTTCACTGTCACTATGTTTAAATGACCTGTAGTATGACCTTCTCCTCACCTAGTTATTATATATCATATTTGTATCACTTAAGTTACTTGTATATTATTTGTCAAGTGATACCATGCTTTGTCAATAACCCGTTAATTATTATTATTATTATTGTTATTATTATTATTATTGTTATTATTATTATTATTATTATTGTTATTATTATTATTATTGTTATTATTATTATTATTATTATTATTGTTATTGTTATTATTGTTATTATTATTATTATTATTATTATTATTATTATTATTATTATTATTATTATTACAACTACCTGCCCTACCTCCACCTGTATCCTACCTGACATTAACTCTTTAAATCACACGGCTACTAACATGAGAGAGAGAGAGAGAGAGAGAGAGAGAGAGAGAGAGAGAGAGAGATTTTTATGTAGGTCAGTGAGGTTAGGTTAGGTTTACTTATGTGGTGAATCAGATTTATTGTGTTTAAATGATGTTTTAATGTACTACTACTACTACTACTACTACTACTTTTTACTACAACCACTTCTACTGCTATAATAATAATAATGGTTGCCCCTCTTGTAACGAGGATGGCCGGCCCTAGGCGTGAATTTGTTTAAGGTGTAGAAGCTGTCGCCAACACAACAACCACACCCTGAGTTAACGAGCTGCATGACCCAGTGTCAAGGAATAGTCCGGGAAGACCGGACAACTCGCCAACTGCACTGGCTAACCATTACCCCGGAACACGATCCACAAATCGATTAACATCCAGGTTCCCAATTACTGCTGGGTAGACAGAGGCGAATGGCGTAAAGAAACTTGTCTATAGTTTTACCTCACGGAGATCGAACCCGGGTCCACTCACTTGCGAGGTGAGCATGCTGACCATAACACCACAAGTGTAATAATAACAATAATACTAATAACCCCAGGACGAACATAACCTCCCTGCCCTCACCTCCGTCGTAATAATAACAATAATAACAATAACAAGTACCGAGTATTTTTCGCTCCATTACCGGGTTTAGCGGGTAATTTCCGGTCCACCAGTGAGTCACACCCGCCGTCTACCCGGTAATTGGTTGGTGGCGATCCCTGAATTCGCCAATCACAGTCGCCGATTCACAAAGGTTGCACCACCAAATGGGAGGCTATTTAACCGGGGTATTTAACCGGGATATTTAACCGGGGTATTTAACCGGGATATTTAACCGGGTTATTTAACCGGGATATTTAACCGGGGTATTTAACTATGACGTAATGATGGATTCTGAAATGTTTAATTTTTTTCTCTTAAGATATAAAAATAATGATCAAAATGGCGTCCAAACTGTACTGAGACTGGACGGCAATAATTAGAACTGACGCAGGTGTTAATGTCTCACCGTTACCCCAGAGAGAGAGAGAGAGAGAGAGAGAGAGAGAGAGACAACATTCAGAAATTTGTCTCTAGATCTCCCCCTCCCTCCTCCCCCCTCTCTCTCCCCCCTCCCCCCCCCTTCGCGACACCCACTAATTTCCTGTGAGCAACTTCCTGACTCTATCCCCTCCTCCCCCTCCCTCCTCGATCTCTCCTCCCTTTACGCCACTACGCCACCTATATACGCCACCTTCTACTCTCCCCCTCCCCCTACGCCACCCCTTCCCCCCACCCTCACCCTACGCCACCCCCCTCCTTCCTGGGTGGACAAAATCCCTTGATTACTCTGACGCGTGACCCACCCCCCTCTCCCCCCCCCCTCTGCCCCCTCCCCTCTGCCCCCCCCCCTCTGCCTCCTCCTCTCTCGCACGCGTCAACGGAGAGTGAGTACGTTACGCCCGCCGGACACACCCCTACACGCCCCTCTCTCTCTCTCTCTCTCTCTCTCACACAGGTAGAGAGTGAGTGAGTACTTTATGGACAGGATTTACCCTCCCTCCCTCCCTTCCTCTCCCTCCCTTCCTCTCCTTCCCTCTCCCTCCCTTCCTCTCCCTCCCTTCCTCTCCCTCCCTCCCTTCCTCTCCCTCCTTCTCCCTCCCTCTCCCTCCCTCTCCTTTTCACGCGTCACTGCACACTCACGCCATCCCCTGGGTAGATTTAAACACACACACACACACACACACACACACTTACCACCTCGTTCCCTCAACCACCACCCCAGTACTTCCCCAGCACCTCCCCAATCTCCTTAGCACCACCCCAGCACCTCCCGGCATCATCCAAATACCTCCCCAGCACCACCCCAGCACCACCCCAGCACCAGCACCACCCCAGCACAAGCACCACCCCTCACCACCCCAGCACCACCCCAGCACCACCCCAGCACCTCTCCAGCTCATTCTTATACATAGTCGTTTTAAAGTGACTGATCCAGAGACAGACAGACAGACAGACAGACAGACAGACAGACAGACAGAACCAATGTGATAGCTATCAGACAGAGAGAGACGGACACAAACATAGTAATTACCACGTCCAGGTGAGATGAGAATACCAGGTGTGTCTTTTTCTACCACACCTTGTTAATACTGAGGGCTACTGACCTCCAAGTGAGTGTGGATACTCCCTTGACCTCTTGTGACCTCCTGTGACCTCGTATGACCTCTCCCTTCCCTCTGTACCTGTGTTGATATAAACCGATTATTATTATTATTATTATTATTATTATTATTATTAAGAAGGAGAAATGATAATAATAATAATAATAATAATAATAATAATAATAATAATAATAACAAAAACAACAATAACAGCAACAACAACCACATCACACACACACACACACACACCCACACACACACACGTCATTACACACTCACCTCAACAAACACCAACTTATATTACATTATAAACTACTAAAGCACCAGCTAGCGAGTCTCCCCGGTACACTAACTCTTTATAAAGCGCTAACTAAGACTTCTCGCTACACTAACTTAAGCACAGCTCTCAAAACATTAACACAATGCTCACGTCTCCGTTCATAACACCCATCCAGCCAGCCAGTAAAGTATCGTGGGATTAACAGAGTTTCCCCCTTGGCAGGTTTTCTTTTACACGATCAATAGAAAACGGAGAACAGTAAACAAAGTGACGTTTTCTCAAGTGTGTGTGTGTTTGTGTGCGTGTTTGTGTGTTTGTGTGCGTGTTTGTGTGCGTGTTTGTGTGTTTGTGGGTTTGTGTGCGTGTTTGTGTGTGTATTTGTGTGCGT
>CAUDMG010003693.1:0-178194 GCA_958450375.1 Homarus gammarus | reverse complement strand
GTGTGTTCCTCACAAGTACTGTACTATACTGTAGAAGGAGTCTCCACTTAATGCTCTATGTGTGTTCTTCACAAGTACTGTACTGTGCCGTAGAAGGAGTCTCCACTTAATGCTGTATGTGAGTTCCTCACAAGTACTATACTGTACTGTAGAAGGAGTCTCCACTTAATGCTGTATGTGTGTTCCTCACAATTACTGTACTGTACTGTACTGTACTATAGAAGGAGTCTCCACTTATGCTGTATGTGTGTTCCTCACAAGTTCTGTACTGTAATGTAGAAGGAGTCTCCACTTAATGCTGTATGTGTGTTCCTCACAAGTACTGTACAGTACTGTAGAAGCAGTCTCCACTTAATGCTCTATGTGTGTTCCTCACAAGTACTGTACTGTACTGTAGAAGGAGTCTCCACTTAATGCTGTATGCGTGTTCCTCACAAGTACTATAATGTACTGTAGAAGGAGTCTCCACTTAATCCTGTATGTGTGCTCCTTACAAGTATTGTACTGTACTGTACTGTAGAAGGAGTCTCCACTTACTTCTGTATGTGTGTTCCTCACTAGTACTATACTGTACTGTAGAAGGAGTCTCCACTTAATGCTGTATGTGTGTTCCTCACAATTACTGTACTGTACTGTACTGCACTATAGAAGGAGTCTCCACTTATGCTGTATGTGTGTTCCTCACATGTTCTGTATTGTACTGTAGAAGGAGTCTCCACTTAATGCTGTATGTGTGTTCCTCACAAGTACTGTACTGTACTGTAGAAGGAGTCTCCACTTAATGCTTTATGTGTGTGCCTCACAAATACTATAATGTACTGTAGAAGGAGTCTCCACTTAATGCTGTATGTGTGTTCCTCACAATTACTGTACTGTACTGTACTGTACTGTACTGTAGAAGAAGTCTCCACTTATGCTGTATGTGTGTTCCTCACAAGTTCTGTACTGTACTGCAGAAGGAGTCTCCACTTAAAGTTGTATGAGTGTTCCTCACAAGTACTGTACTGTACTGTACTGTAGAAGGGGTCTCCACTTAATGCTGTACGTGTGTTCCTCACAAGTACTGTACTGTACTGTAGGAGTCTCCACTTAATGCTGTATGTGTGTTCCTCACAAGTACTGTACTGTACTGTACTGTAGAAGGATTCTCCACTTAATGCTGCATGTGTGTTCTTCACAAGTACTGTACTGTACTGTACTGTAATAGAGGAGTGTCCACTTAATGCTGTATGTGTGTTCCTCACAAGTACTGTATTGTACTGTAGAAGGAGTCTCCACTTAATGCTGTATGTGCGTTCCTCACAAGTATTGTACTGTACTGTAGAAGGAGTCTCCACTTAATGCTGTATATGTGTTCCTCATAAGTACTGTACTGTACTGTTGATGGAATCTCCACTTAATAGTGTATGTGTGTTCCTCAGGTACTGTACTGTACTGTACTGTAGTGTACTGTAGGAGTCTCCACTCAATGCTGTATGTGTTTTCCTCACAAGTACTGTACTGTTGTATGTGTGTTCCTCACACGTACTGTTCTGTACTGTAGAAGGAGTCTCCACTTAATGCTGTATGTGTCTTCCAAAAAAGTACTGTGCTGTACTGTACTGTAGAAGGAGTCTCCATTTAATGCGGTATGTGTGTTCCTCACAATTTCTGTACTGTACTGCAGAAGGAGTCTCCACTTAATGGTGTATGTGTGTTCCTCACAAGTACTGTACTGTAGAAGGAGTCTCCACTTTATGTTGTATGTGTGTTCCTCACAAGTACTGTAATGTACTGTAGAAGGAGTCTCCACTTAATGCTGCATGAGTTGTGTTCTGACCTCACTAGGGGAAAGGTCACGGCAGGGTTAGCTCCGGAGGGATAATTATCAGATATGGCCAGAGCAAGGTGCGGTCTTGGGTATGAGAGTTTGGTGACCAAACTGGAGTGGTCCACTGAAGAATTGGCGAAGGTCAAGTTGGAAAACTTGAAATTAAGGGAAGAGCTGGCGATGTTAAAAGGAGAGGCTGGACGAGTAAAGCCAGTGGCTGACGGAAAATCAAGCGAGTGGAAAATTGTGAGTAGTGGGAAGACAAAGCTTTTGGTGAAGAAGCACACCAAGGATACGACAACAACGACAACAACAGCTAAGTGTACCAACCCGTTCAGTCCCTTGATAGACGAATTGGACGTTAGTACAGTCAGGGACAGGGATGACAAGGAAGGTATAAAAACTTTAATTGTTGGTGACTCACAGGTAAGGTACATGGACAGGGCCTTTTGTGGTAAAAACAAAAATAGGATGAGGGTGTGTTTGCCAGGAGCTGGGGTGGGGGATATAATTGACAGGATGGACAATATCTTGTCTGGTAATGGGAACAAACCCATTATCTGCCTCAGTGCAGGAGGCAATGATATTGGCCGGTGTAGGAGCGAGGAGCTTCTTGATAAGTTCAAGGCAGCCATAGATCGTATTAGGACTAAGGGAGGGATCCCTATCATATGCGGTGTCCTGCCTAGAAGGAGAGTTGGCAGTGAATGGTTGTCAAGGGCGGTTGGTGTTAACGACCGTCTTGACAGATATTGCAAGTCAATATCAGTCCCATTCATTGACAACTGGGACAACTTCTATGGCAGAAGGGACCTTTATGCTAGGGATGGGGTGCACCTGTCTAGGGATGGAGTAGCAACCCTGGCTGGGGCTCTAGAGGGGGCAGTTCAAAAGATATCGAAGTCTTTAAACTGCTAAGAGAACATAGGGGCACGGGGGTGGAGGAGACTGCAGTGGGAGCGGGTAAACAAGGCGAAAGATTACAGGGAAATAGTGTTAGGAATGATGACATAACTAAATTAGACAGGGAGTTTAAAACTAAACGCGGTAAGGGAAGGACTCAGAACACGACTAACTTAAATGTATATTACGCGAACAGTAGAAGTATGAGAAACAAAATGGATGATATTAGGGCCTTGGTATGTACAGAAGAAATCGATATAATTGCATTCACTGAAACATGGATCAACCTAGACACACGTGAATTACCAGTCGAATACCAAATTGCGGGTTACAAACTGTTCCATACCGATAGGCAGACCAGGAAAGGAGGCGGAGTAGCAATCTATGTTAGGGATAATCTGAAGTGTGAAATAAATAAGGAAATAAAAACTGAGAGGAATACAGAAACAATTTGGATAGAATTAAGCGACGGTCGGGAAAAATTAATCACAGGAGTAATATATAGACCCCCCAATCTTGACAGAGTCAATGAGCGACTTATCTGGGATGAAATGCGCAGGGCTTCCATACACAACAAAGTCTGTATAGTAGGCGACTTTAACCTTGGCCAAATAGATTGGACCGACCTTACGGGAAACTCAGAATCAGAGGATTTTCTCGAGACGATCCAGGACTGTTTCCTAAGTCAACATATAACCGAACCCACACGGGGTAATAATATATTGGATTTAGTTTTGTCAAACAGAGAAAACCTCATTAGCAATGTCGAGGTAGGGAACGAACTTGCAAACAGCGATCACAAAGAAATTCGATTCCAGTTAGATTTTCAGGGCAGACGTAAGGAAAATTCCACTAAAGTACCAGATTTCAGAAGGGCAAACTTTGACAGTTTAAAGAGGCAGCTAAGAGAGGGGGTGTCGCGCTTGGCCGTGAACCTGACAGATGACACCGACCTGATAACGAGATCTGAGATTGCCGAGTTCCACGACAATTTAAATAGTGAGTTACTTAATGCACAAAGGCAGAACATACCATACAAAAAACTCAGATCAAACAACAATGACCCTAAATGGATAAATAATTATTTAAAGAACATCATTGGCCAAAGGAAGGCTATAGGTAGAAGGATAAATCGTGGCGAAATTCACCTCCGGGACTATTATAGGGTATTGGCAAGTAGGGTTAAAACCGAGATAAGGAAAGCAAAGAGGAATAATGAGGTAAGGATAGCAAGGGAGGCAAAGACAAACCCCAAAGGATTCTACCAAATGTACCAAACTAAAACACGAGAAAAGATTGGACCAATACGGTCAGACTCCGGCGAGCTCACTGATAACGACGGAGAAATGAGCAATAATTTGAATAAATATTTTTCAACAGTTTTCACCAGCGAAAATTTAAACATGATACCCGAGGCACCGACTCTATTCAGAGATAGTGAAGAAAACAAATTAAGTGAGATAGTAGTGACTAGTAACGATGTTAGTAAGCAAATAGACAAACTAAAGCCTAATAAGTCACCTGGTCCCGATGAGATATTTGCCAGAGTATTAAAGGAATGTAAGGAAGAGCTTAGTATGCCCTTAGCAAAGTTGTTTAACATGTCCTTAAAAACAGGTGTAGTACCAGAATCCTGGAGGATAGCGAATGTAATACCGATCTTCAAGAAGGGGGATAGATCACTATCCTCTAACTACCGCCCAATCAGTCTAACATCAATAGTAGGCAAATTACTGGAAGCAATCATTTCAAACTCTATTCGAAATCACCTGGAGAAGCACAGATTGATCAATGATTCCCAGCATGGCTTCACAAGCGGACGTTCTTGCCTAACTAATCTATTAACATTCTTTTCATCAGTTTTCGAATCAGTGGACGAGGGGCACAATTATGATGTGGTATATCTCGACTTTAGCAAAGCCTTCGACAGAGTACCCCACGAAAGACTAATTAGAAAGGTAGAAGCTCATGGCATCAAAGGTGACATCCTTAAATGGATTAGGGCGTGGTTACAGGACAGGAAACAGCGAGTGAGCATTAACGGCACTAAGTCCCATTGGAGCAACGTCACAAGTGGAGTTCCCCAAGGCTCAGTACTTGGACCATTATTGTTTATTATATACATAAACGACATAGATATCGGCATAGACAGCAACATAAGTAAATTTGCTGATGATACTAAAATAGGACGTGTTATCAAATCTGACGAGGACTCGGCAAAACTACAGGAGGATCTAAACAAATTTTTCGAATGGTCTGAAAAATGGCAGATGAAATTCAACATTGACAAATGTAAAGTACTCAGTATAGGGAATGTAAACAGGGAAACCAGATACCAGATGAACAACGATGCCATAGAGAAATCCGACTGCGAGAGAGATTTAGGAGTAATGATAAGTAGGAACCTTAAGCCAAGTAAACAATGTGTTTTTGCTCGTAACAAGGCTAATAAAGTACTTGGGTTCATACAAAGGAGTGTTAGTTACAAGACTAGCGAGGTCATCCTAAAACTGTATCTTGCTCTTGTGAGACCACACCTGGATTACGCAGTCCAGTTCTGGTCACCGTATTACAGAATGGATATAGAATCCTTGGAAAGAATCCAGAGGAGAATGACAAGACTAATCCCGGGTATCAGGAACCTTGAGTATAGAGACAGGTTAAAGCATCTTAATTTGCACTCCCTTGAGAGACGTAGAGCGAGGGGCGACCTGATAGAGGTGTATAAATGGAAGGCAGGGCTAAACAAAGGGGACATTACAAAGGTACTCAAATTATCCAACCAGGAGCGAACTCGTAACAATGGTTTTAAATTGGACAAATTTAGATTTAGGCGTGAAATAGGTAAACACTGGTTTGGAAACAGAGTAGTGGATGAATGGAACAAGTTACCAAATATCATCATTAACTCGAATACGCTGAATTGCTTCAAACATAGGTTGGATGCTCATATGAGCAATAGGGGTTGGGTGTAAACGGGACTGCCCAGTATGGGCCAATAGGCCCGCTGCAGTTTCCTCCATTCTTATGTTCTTATGTTCTTATGTGTGTTACTCAGAAGTACTGTGCTGTACTGTACTGTGGAAGGAGTCTCCATTTAATGCTGTATGTGTGTTCTTCACAAGTACTGTACTGTACTGTAGAAAGAGTCTCCACTTAATGCTGTATGTGTGTTCCTCACAATTACTGTACTGTACTGTAGAAGTAGTCTCCACTTAATGATGCATGTGTGTTCCTCACAAGTACTGTACTGTACTGTAGAAGGAGTCTCCACTTAATGCTGTATGTGTGTTCCTCAGAAGTACTGTACTGTACTGCACTGTACTGTACTGTAGAAGAAGTCTCCACTTTATGCTGTATGTGTGTTCCTCACAAGTACTGTACTGTACTGTACTGTAGAAGGAGTCTCCACTTAATGCTGTATGTGTGTTCATCACAAGTATTTTACTGTAATGTAGAAGGAGTCTGCACTTCTGTATGTGTGTTCATCACAAGTACTGTACTGTAATGTAGGTGTCTCCTCTTAATGCTGTATGTGTGTTCCTCACAAGTACTGTACTGTACTGTAGAAGGAGTCTCCACTTAATGCTGTATGTGTGTTCCTCACAAGTACTGTACTATACTGTAGAAGGAGTCTCCACTTAATGCTCTATGTGTGTTCTTCACAAGTACTGTACTGTGCCGTAGAAGGAGTCTCCACTTAATGCTGTATGTGAGTTCCTCACAAGTACTATACTGTACTGTAGAAGGAGTCTCCACTTAATGCTGTATGTGTGTTCCTCACAATTACTGTACTGTACTGTACTGTACTATAGAAGGAGTCTCCACTTATGCTGTATGTGTGTTCCTCACAAGTTCTGTACTGTAATGTAGAAGGAGTCTCCACTTAATGCTGTATGTGTGTTCCTCACAAGTACTGTACAGTACTGTAGAAGCAGTCTCCACTTAATGCTCTATGTGTGTTCCTCACAAGTACTGTACTGTACTGTAGAAGGAGTCTCCACTTAATGCTGTATGCGTGTTCCTCACAAGTACTATAATGTACTGTAGAAGGAGTCTCCACTTAATGCTGTATGTGTGTTCCTCACAATTACTGTACTGTACTGTACTCTACTGTACTGTACTGTAGAAGGAGTCTCCACTTAATGCTGCATGTGTGTTCCTCAAAAGTACTGTGCTGTACTGTACTGTGGATGGAGTCTCCATTTAATGCTGTATGTGTGTTCCTCACAAGTACTGTACTGTACTGTAGAAAGAGTCTCCACTTAATGCTGTATGTGTGTTCCTCACAAGTACTGTAATGTACTGTAGAAGGAGTCTCCACTTAATGCTGTATGTGTGCTCCTCACAAGTACTATACTGTACTGCACTGTACTGTACTGTAGAAGGAGCCTCCACTTAATGCTGTATGTGTGTTGCTCACAATTACTGTACTGTACTGTACTGTAGAAGAAGTCTCCACTTAATGCTGTATGTGTGTTCCTCACAAGTACTGTACTGTACTGTACTGTAGAAGGAGTCTCCACTTAATGCTGTATGTGTGTTCATCACAAGTATTGTACTGTAATGTAGAAGGAGTCTGCACTTCTGTATGTTTGTTCATCAGAAGTACTGTACTGTACTGTAGGTGTCTCTTCTTAATGCTGTATGTGTGTTACTCACAAGTACTGTACTGTACTGTAGAAGGAGTCTCCACTTAATGCTGTATGTGTGTTCCTCACAAGTACTGTACTATACTGTAGAAGGAGTCTCCACTTAATGCTCTATGTGTGTTCTTTACAAGTACTGTACTGTACTGTAGAAGGAGTCTCCACTTAATGCTGTATGTGTGTTCCTCACAAGTTTTGTACTGTAATGTAGAAGGAGTCTCCACTTAATGCTGTATGTGTGTTCCTCACAAGTACTTTACTGTACTGTAGAAGCAGTCTCCACTTAATGCTGTATGTGTTTTCCTCACAAGTACTGTACTGTACTGTAGAAGGAGACTCCACTTAATGCTGTATGCGTGTTCCTCACAAGTACTGTACTGTAGAAGGAGTCTCCACTTATTGCTGTATGTTTGTTCCTCACAAGTACTGTACTGTACTGTAGAAGGAGTCTATACTTAATGCTGCATGTGTGTTCTTCAAAAGTACTGTACTGTACTGTACTGTACTATAGGAGTCTCCACTTAATGCTGTATGTGTGTTCCTCACAAGTACTGTACTGTACTGTAGAAGGAGTCTCCAATTAAAGTTGTTTGAGTGTTCCTCACAAGTACTTTACTGTACTGTACTGTAGAAGGAGTCTCCACTTAATGCTGTATGTGTGTTCCTCACAAGTACTGTACTGTACTGTAGGAGTCTCCACTTAATGCTGTATGTGTGTTCCTCACAAGTACTGTACTGTAGAAGGAGTCTCCACTTATTGCTGTATGTTTGTTCCTCACAAGTACTGTACTGTACTGTAGAAGGAGTCTATACTTAATGCTGCATGTGTGTTCTTCAAAAGTACTGTACTGTACTGTACTGTACTATAGGAGTCTCCACTTAATGCTGTATGTGTGTTCCTCACAAGTACTGTATTGTACTGTAGAAGGAGTCTCCACTTAATGCTGTATGTGCGTTCCTCACAAGTACTGTACTGTACTGTAGAAGGAGTCTCCACTTAATGCTGTATGTGTGTTCCTCACAATTACTGTACTGTACTGTAATGTACTGTACTGTAGAAGGAGCCTGCACTTATGCTGTATGTGTGATCCTCACAAGTTCTGTACTGTACTGCAGAAGGAGTCTCCACTTAATGCTGTATGTGTGTTCCTTACAAGTACTGTACTGTACTGTAGAAGGAGTCTCCACTTAAAGTTGTATGAGTGTTCCTCACAAGTACTGTATTGTACTGTACTGTAGAAGGAGTCTCCACTTAATTCTGTATGTGTGTTCCTCACAAGTACTGTACTGTACTGTAGGAGTCTCCACTTAATGCTGTATGTGTGTTCCTCACAAGTACTGTACTGTACTGTAGAAGGAGTCTCCACTTAATGCTGTATATGTGTTCCTCATAAGTACTGTACTGTACTGTTGATGGAATCTCCACTTAATAGTGTATATGTGTTCCTCAAGTACTGTACTGTACTGTACTGTAGTGTACTGTAGGAGTCTCCACTTAATGCTGTATGTGTTTTCCTCACAAGTACTGTACTGTAGAAGGAGTCTCCACTTTATGTTGTTTGTGTGTTCCTCACACGTACTGTACTGTACTGTAGAAGGAGTCTCCACTTAATGCTGTATGTGTGTTCCTCAAAAGTACTGTGCTGTACTGTACTGTAGAAGGAGTCTCCATTTAATGCTGTATGTGTGTTCCTTACAAGTTCTGTACTGTACTGTAGAAGGAGTCTCCACTTAATGCTGTATGTGTGTTCCTCACAAGTACTGTACTATACTGTAGAAGGAGTCTCCACTTAAAGTTGTATGAGTGTTCCTCACAAGTACTTTACTGTACTGTACTGTAGAAGGAGTCTCCACTTAATGCTGTATGTGTGTTCCTCACAAGTACTGTACTGTACTGTAGGAGTCTCCATTTAATGGAGTATGTGTGTTCCTCACAAGTACTGTACTGGAGAAGGAGTCTCCACTTTATGTTGTATGTGTGTTCCTCACAAGTACTGTACTGTGCTGTAGAAGGAGTCTCCACTTAATGCTGCATGTGTGTTCCTCAAAAGGACTGTGCTGTACTGTACTGTGGAAGGAGTCTCCATTTAATGCTGTATGTGTGTTCATCACAAGTACTGTACTGTACTGTAGAAAGAGTCTCCACTTAATGTTGTATGTGTGTTCCTCACAAGTACTATAGTGTACTGTAGAAGGAGTCTCCACTTAATGCTGTATGTGTGTTCCTCACAAGTACTGTACTGTACTGCACTGTACTGTACTGTAGAAGGAGCCTCCACTTAATGCTGTATGTGTGTTGCTCACAATTACTGTACTGTACTGCAGAAGGAGTCTCCACTTAATGCTGTATGTGTGTTCATGACAAGTATTGTACTGTAATGTAGAAGGAGTCTGCACTTCTGTATGTGTGTTCATCACAAGTACTGTAATGTACTGTAGGTGTCTCCTCTTAATGCTGTATGTGTGTTCATCACAAGTACTGTACTGTACTGTAGAAGGAGTCTCCACTTAATGATGTATGTGTGTTCCTCACAAGTACTGTACAATACTGTAGAAGAAGTCTCCACTTAATGCTCTATGTGTGTTCTTCACAAGTACTGTACTGTACTGTAGAAGGAGTCTCCACTTAATGCTGTATGTGGGTTCCTCACAAGGACTATACTGTACTGTAGAAGGAGTCTCCACTTAATGCTGTATGTGTGTTCCTCACAATTACTGTACTGTACTGTACTGTACTATAGAAGGAGTCTCCACTTATGCTGTATGTGTGTTCTTCACAAGTTCTGTACTGTAATGTAGAAGGAGTCTCCACTTAATGCTGTATGTGTGTTCCTCACAAGTACTGTACTGTACTGTAGAAGCAGTCTCCACTTAATGCTGTATGCGTGTTCCTCACAAGTACTGTACTGTACTGTAGAAGGAGTCTCCACTTAATGCTGTATGTGTGTTCCTCACAAGTACTATAATGTACTGTAGAAGGAGTCTCCACTTAATGCTGTATGTGTGTTCCTCACAATTACTGTACTGTACTGTACTGTACAGTACTGTAGAAGGAGTGTCCACTTCAAGTTGTATGAGTGTTCCTCACAAGTACTGTACTGTACTGTACTGTAGAAGGACTCTCCACTTAATGCTGTATGTGTGTTCCTCACAAGTACTGTACTGTACTGTAGGAGTCTCCACTTAATGCTGCATGTGTGTTCCTCACAAGTACTGCACTGTACTGTAGAAGGAGTCTCCACTTATTGCTGTATGTGTGTTCCTCACTGGTACTGTACTGTACTGTAGAAGGAGTCTCCACTTAATGCTGCATGTGTGTTCTTCACAAGTACTGTACTGTAGTGTACTGTACTATAGGAGTCTCCACTTAATGCTGTATGTGTGTTCCTCACAAGTACTGTATTGTACTGTAGAAGGAGTCTCCACTTAATGCTGTATGTGCGTTCCTCATAAGTACTGTACTGTACTGTAGAAGGAGTCTCCACTTAATGCTGTATATGTGTTCCTCATAAGTACTGTACTGTACTGTTGATGGAATCTCCACTTAATAGTGTATGTGTGTTCCTCAAGTACTGTACTGTACTGTACTGTAGTGTACTGTAGGAGTCTCCACTTAATGCTGCATGTGTTTTCCTCACAAGTACTGTACTGGAGAAGGAGTCTCCACTTTATGTTGTATGTGTGTTCCTCACACGTACTGTACTGTACTGTAGAAGGAGTCTCCACTTAATGCTGTATGTGTGTTCCTCAAAAGTACTGTGCTGTACTGTACTGTAGAAGGAGTCTCCATTTAATGCTGTATGTGTGTTCCTCACAAGTACTGTACTGTACTGTACTGTAGAAAGAGTCTCCACTTAATGATGTATGTGTGGTCCTCACAAGTACTGTACTGTACTGTAGAAGTAGTCTCCACTTAATGCTGTATGTATGTTCCTCACAAGTACTGCACTGTACTGTAGAAGGAGTCTCCACTTAATGCTGCATGTGTGTTCCTCACAAGTACTGTACTGTACTGCACTCTACTGTACTGTACTGTAGAAGGAGCCTCCATTTAATGCTGTAGGTGTGTTCCTCACAAGTACTGTACTGTACTGTACTGCAGAAGGAGTCTCCACTTAATAATAATAATTATAATAATTAACGGTTTATTGAAAAAGTTCTGCAGCCCGAAGGCTGAAAATATACATTGGACATAAATGACTTATTACATACATTGGTGGTTTAACAAAAGCCTTCATTAGAGAAAGGTGAAGGAACATACAGTGAACATACAGATTAATGTAGGTGTTGAACAGCAAACACGTAGTGTAGTAACTCCCTCCCAGATGTTGTTAGGAGGGACCTCACGTGGTGTAGCAGTTCCCTCACAGATGGTGTTATGAGGGGCCTCACGTGGTGTAGTAATTCCCTCACAGATGGTGTTATGCGGGGCCTCACGTGGTGTAGTAATTCCCTCACAGATGGTGTTATGAGGGGCCTCACGTGGTGTAGTAATTCCCTCACAGATGGTGTTATGAGGGGCCTCACGTGGTGTAGTAATTCCCTCACAGATGGTGTTATGAGGGGCCTCACGTGGTGTAGTAGTTCCCTCACAGCCGGTGTTCTATGAGTGAGGTGTGGTCCCAGGCCTTCCTATCGTAGACGGATTAACACTTCGCTGGTTGTTGGGTCGGGCCGTTATCACTGGGTACCTGGGACCTCACTGTGTGAAGGTCAACTTGGGTACCACTGTTACTGTTGGGTTGTTGTCACTGACTTAAGCACTGTTCACCACTGTTCACCTCTGTTTAACACTGGTTCCATTCCTTTCCTAAATGAAATTGTAACTTCTGGCGAGAACTTGTTTGATATTCCGGTGGGGAGGAGGGTTCAGGGGAGGGGGTTGGTATGGGCCAACTTAACAGTTGACCTGGCTGCTCCGAGAGGAGCGCCAGGTACGTCTTGACCCTTCGGTGGTCAAGGATGTATGTGTGTTCATCACAAGGATTGTACTGTAATGTAGAAGGAGTCTGCACTTCTGTATGTGTGTTCATCACAAGTACTGTAATGTACTGTAGGTGTCTCCTCTTAATGCTGTATGTGTGTTCCTCACAAGTACTGTACTGTACTGCACTCTACTGTACTGTACTGTAGAAGGAGCCTCCATTTAATGCTGTAGGTGTGTTCCTCACAAGTACAGGTACTATACTGTAGAAGGAGTCTCCACTTAATGCTGTATGTGGGTTCCTCACAAGTACTATACTGTACTGTAGAAGGAGTCTCCACTTAATGCTGTATGTGTGTTCCTCACAATTACTGTACTGTACTGTACTGCACTATAGAAGGAGTCTCCACTTATGCTGTATGTGTGTTCCTCACATGTTCTGTACTGTACTGTAGAAGGAGTCTCCACTTAAAGCTGTATGTGTGTTCCTCACAAGTACTGTACTGTACTGTAGAAGGAGTCTCCACTTAATGCTGTATGTGTGTTCCTCACAAGTACTATAATGTACTGTAGAAGGAGTCTCCACTTAATGCTGTATGTGTGTTGCTCACAATTACTGTACTGTACTGTACTGTAGAAGAAGTCTCCAATTAATGCTGTATGTGTGTTCCTCACAAGTACTGTACTGTACTGTAGAAGGAGTCTCCACTTAATGCTATATGTGTGTTCTTCACTAGTACTGTACTGTACTGTAGAAGGAGTCTCCACTTAATGCTGTATGTGTGTTCCTCACAAGTTCTGTACTGTACTGTAGAAGGAGTCTCCACTTAATGCTGGATGTGTGTTCCTCACAGGAACTGTACTGTACCGTAGAAGGAGTTTCCACTTAAAGTTATATGAGTGTTCCTCACAAGTACTGTACTGTACTGTACTGTACTCTACTGTATAAGGAGTCTCCACTTAATGCTGTATATGTGTTCCTCACAAGTACTGTACTGTAATGTACTGTAGAAGAAGTCTCCACTTACTTCTGTATGTGTGTTCCTCACAAGTACTGTACTGTAATGTAGAAGGAGTCTCCACTTAATGCTGTATGTGGGTTCCTCACAAGTACTATACTGTACTGTAGAAGGAGTCTCCACTTAATGCTGTATGTGTGTTCCTCACAATTACTGTACTGTACTGTACTGCACTATAGAAGGAGTCTCCACTTATGCTGTATGTGTGTTCCTCACAAGTACTGTACTGTACTGTAGAAGGAGTCTCCACTTAATGCTGTATGTGTGTTCCTCACAAGTACTATAATGTACTGTAGAAGGAGTCTCCACTTAATGCTGTATGTGTGTTCCTCACAATTACTGTACTGTACTGTACTGTACTGTACTGTAGAAGGAGTCTCCACTTATGCTGTATGTGTGTTCCTCACAAGTACTGTACTGTACTGTACTGTAGAAGGAGTCTCCACTTAATGCTGTATGTGTGTTCCTCAAAAGTACTGTGCTGTACTGTACTGTAGAAGGAGTCTCCATTTAATGCTGTATGTGTGTTCCTCACAAGTACTGTACTGTACTGTACTGTAGAAAGAGTCTCCACTTAATGCTGTATGTGTGTTCCTCACAAGTACTGTACTGTACTGTAGAAGTAGTCTCCACTTAATGCTGTATGTGTGTTCCTCACAAGTACTGCACTGTACTGTAGAAGGAATCTCCACTTAATGCTGTATGTGTGTTCCTCGCAAGTACTGTACTGTACTGTACTGTAGAACGAGCCTCCACTTTATGCTGTCGGTGTGTTCCTCACAAGTACAGGTACTGTACTGTAGAAGGAGTCTCCACTTAATGCTGTATGTTTGTTGCTCACAATTACTGTACTGTAGAAGAAGTCTCGACTTAATGCTGTATGTGTGTTCTTCACAAATACAGTACTGTACTGTAGAAGGAGTCTCCACTTAATGCTGTATGAGTGTTCCTCACAAGTATTGTACTGTACTGTAGAAGGAGTCTGCACTTCTATATGTGTGTTCCTCACAAGTACTGTACTGTACTGTAGGTGTCTCCACTTAATGCTGTTTGTGTTCCTCACAAGAACTGAACTGTACTGTAGAAGGAGTCTCCACTTAATGCTATGTGTGTGTTCTTCACAAGTACTGTACTGTACTGTGGAAGGAGTCTCCACTTAATGCTGTATATGTGTTCCTCACAAGTACTATACTGTACTGTAGAAGGGGTCTCCACGTAATGCTGTATGTTTGTTCCTCACAAGTACTGTACTGTACTGTAGAAGGAGTCTCCACTAAATGCTGTATGTGTGTTCCTCACAAGCACTGTACTGTACCGTAGAAGGAGTCTCCACTTAAATTTGTATGAGTGTTCCTCACAAGTACTGTACTGTACTGCACTGTACTGTACTGTAGAAGGAGCCTTCACTTAATGCTGTATGTGTGTTTCTCACAAGTACTGTACTGTACTGTAGAAGGAGTCTCCACTTAATGCTGTATGTGTGCTCCTCACAAGTACTGTACTATACTGTAGAAGGAGTCTCCACTTTATGCTCTATGTGTGTTCTTCACAAGTACTCTACTGTACTGTAGAAGGAGTCTCCACATAATGCTGTATGTGTGTTCCTCACAAGTTCTGTACTGTACTGTAGAAGGAGTCTCCACTTAATGCTGTATGTGTGTTCCTCACAGGAACTGTACTGTACCGTAGAAGGAGTTTCCACTTAAAGTTGTATGAGTGTTCCTCACAAGTACTGTACTGTACTGTACTGTACTCTACTGTATAAGGAGTCTCCACTTATTGCTGTATATGTGTTCCTCACAAGTACTGTACTGTAATGTACTGTAGAAGGAGACTCCACTTAATGCTGTATGTGTGTTCCCCACAAGTACTGTACTGTACTGTAGAAGGAGTCTCCACTTAATGCTGTATGTGGGTTCCTCACAAGTACTATACTGTACTGTAGATGGAGTCTCCACTTAATGCTGTATGTGTGTTCCTCACAATTACTGTACTGTACTGTACTGCACTATAGAAGGAGTCTCCACTTATGCTGTATGTGTGTTCCTCACATGTTCTGTACTGTAATGTAGAAGGAGTCTCCACTTAATGCTGTATGTGTGTTCCTCACAAGTACTGTACTGTACTGTAGAAGGAGTCTCCACTTAATGCTGTATGTGTGTTCCTCACAAGTACTATAATGTACTGTAGAAGGAGTCTCCACTTAATGCTGTATCTGTGTTGCTCACAATTACTGTACTGTACTGTACTGTAGAAGAAGTCTCCACTTAATGCTGTATGTGTGTTCCTCACAAGTACTGTACTGTACTGCACTGTAGAAGGAGTCTCCACTTCATGCTGTATGTGTTATGTGTGTTCCTCACAAGTATTGTACTGTACTGTAGAAGGAGTCTGCACTTCTGTATGTGTGTTCCTCACTAGTTCTGTACTGTACTGTAGGTGTCTCCACTTAATGCTGTATGTGTGTTCCTCACAAGTACTGTACTGTACTGTAGAAGGAGTCTCCACTTAATGCTATATGTGTGTTCTTCACTAGTACTGTACTGTACTGTAGAAGGAGTCTCCACTTAATGCTGTATGTGTGTTCCTCACAAGTTCTGTACTGTACTGTAGAAGGATTCTCCATTTAATGCTGTATGTGTGTTCCTCACAGGAACTGTACTGTACCGTAGAAGGAGTTTCCACTTAAAGTTGTATGAGTGTTCCTCACAAGTACTGTACTGTACTGTACTGTACTCTACTGTATAAGGAGTCTCCACTTAATGCTGTATATGTGTTCCTCACAAGTACTGTACTGTAATGTACTGTAGAAGGAGACTCCACTTAATCCTGTATGTGTGCTCCTTACAAGTATTGTACTGTACTGTACTGTTGAAGGAGTCTCCACTTACTTCTGTATATGTGTTCCTCACAAGTACTGTACTGTAATGTAGAAGGAGTCTCCACTTAATGCTGTATGCAGGTTCCTCACAAGTACTATACTGTACTGTAGAAGGAGTCTCCACTTAATGCTGTATGTGTGTTCCTCACAATTACTGTGCTGTTCTGTACTGCACTATGGAAGGAGTCTCCACTTATGCTGTATGTGTGTTCCTCACAAGTACTGTACTGTACTGTAGAAGGAGTCCCCACTTAATGCTCTACGTGTGTTCCTCACAAGTACTATAATGTGCTGTAGAAGGAGTCTCCACTTAATGCTGTATGTGTGTTCCTCACAATTACTGTACTGTACTGTACTGTACTGTACTGTAGAAGGAGTCTCCACTTATGCTGTATGTGTGTTCCTCACAAGTTCTGTACTGTACTGCAGAAGGAGTCTCCACTTAAAGTTGTATGAGTGTTCCTCACAAGTACTGTACTGTACTGTACTGTAGAAGGGGTCTCCACTTAATGCTGTATGTGTGTTCCTCACAAGTACTGTACTGTACTGTAGGAGTCTCCACTTAATGCTGTATGTGTGTTCCTCACAAGTACTGTACTGTACTGTAGGAGTCTCCACTTAATGCTGTATGTGTGTTCCTCACAAGTACTGTACTGCACTGTACTGTAGAAGGAGTCTCCACTTATTGCTGTATGTGTGTTCCTCACAAGTACTGTACTGTACTGTAGAAGGAATCTCCACTTAATGCTGTATGTGTGTTCATCACAGGTACTGTACTGTACTGTACTATAGGAGTCTCCACTTAATGCTGTATGTGTGTTCCTCACAAGTACTGTATTGTACTGTAGAAGGAGTCTCCACTTAATGCTGTATGTGCATTCCTCATAAGTACTGTACTGTACTGTAGAAGGAGTCTCCACTTAATGCTGTATATGTGTTCCTCATAAGTACTGTACTGTACTGTTGCTGGAATCTCCACTTAATAGTGTATGTGTGTTCCTGTAGTGTATGTAGTGTACTGTAGGAGTCTCCACTTAATGCTGTATGTGTTTTCCTCACAAGTACTGTACTGTAGAAGGAGTCTCCACTTTATGTTGTATGTGTGTTCCTCACACGTACTATACTGTACTGTAGAAGGAGTCTCCACTTAATGCTGTATGTGTGTTCCTCAAAAGTATTGTGCTGTACTGTACTGTAGAAGGAGTCTCCATTTAATGCTGTATGTGTGTTCCTCACAAGTACTGTACTGTACTGTACTGTAGAAAGAGTCTCCACTTAATGCTGTATGTGTGTTCCTCACAAGTACTGTACTGTACTGTAGAAGTAGTCTCCACTTGATGCTGTATGTGTGTTCCTCACAAGTACTGCACTGTGCTGTAGAAGGAATCTCCACTTAATGCTGTATGTGTTTTCCTGACAAGCACTGTACTGTACTGTACTGTAGAAGGAGCCTCCACTTAATGCTGTAGGTGTGTTCCTCACAAGTACAGGTACTGTACTGTAGAAGGAGTCTCCACTTAATGCTGTATGTTTGTTGCTCACAATTACTGTACTGTACTGTACTGAAGAAGAAGTCTCCACTTAATGCTGTATGTGTGTTCTTCACAAGTACTGTACTGTACTATACTGTAGAAGGAGTCTCCACTTAATGCTGTATGTGTGTTCCTCACAAGTATTGTACTGTACTGTAGAAGGAGTCTGCACTTCTATATGTGTGTTCCTCACAAGTACTGTACTGTACTGTAGGTGTCTTCACTTAATGCTGTATGTGTGTTCCTCACAAGTACTGTACTGTACTGTAGAAGGAGTCTCCACTTATTTCTATATGTGTGTTCTTCACAAGTACTGTACTGTACTGTAGAAGGAGTCTCCACTTAATGCTGTGTGTGTGTTCCTCACAAGTACTATACTGTACTGTAGATGGAGTCTCCACTTAATGCTGTATGTGTGTTCCTCACAAGTACTGTAATGTACTGTAGGAGTCTCCACTTAATGCTGTATGTGTGTTCCTCACAAGTACTGTACTGTACTGTAGTAGGAGTCTCCACTTATTGCTGTATGTGTGTTCCTCACAAGTACTGTACTGTATTGTAGAAGGAGTCTCCACTTAATGCTGTATGTGTGTTCTTCACAAGTACTGTACTGTACTGTACTGTACTATAGGAGTCTCCACTTAATGCTGTATGTGTGTTCCTCACAAGTACTGTATTGTACTGTAGAAGGAGTCTCCACTTAATGCTGTATGTGTGTTCCTCACAAGTACTGTACTGTACTGTAGAAGGAGTCTCCACTTAATGCTGTATATGTGTTCTTCATAAGTACTGTACTATACTCTTGATGGAATCTCCACTTAATGGTGTATGTGTGTTCCTCAAGTACTGTACTGTACTGTATCGTAGTGTACTGTAGGGTCTCCACTTAATGCTGTCTGTGTTTTCCTCACAAGTACTGTACTGTAGAAGGAGTCTCCACTTTATGTTATATGTGTGTTCCTCACAAGTACTGTACTGAACTGTAGGAGTAGTCTCCACTTAATGCTGTATGTGTGTTCCTCAAAAGTTCTGTGCTGTACTGTACTGTAGAAGGAGTCTAAATTTAATGCTGTATGTGTGTTCCTCACAAGTACTGTACTGTACTATACTGTAGAAAGAGTCTCCACTTAATGCTGTATGTATGTTCCTCACAAGTACTGTACTGTACTGTAGAAGTAGTCTCCACTTAATGCTGTATGTGTGTTCTTCACAAGTACTGTACTGTACTGTAGAAGGAGTCTCCACTTAATGCTGTATGTGTGTTCCTCACAAGTATTGTACTGTACTGTAGAAGGAGTGTGCACTTCTATATGTGTGTTCCTCACAAGTACTGTACTGTACTGTAGGTGTCTCCACTTAATGCTGTATGTGTGTTCCTCACAAGTACTGTACTGTACTGTAGAAGGAGTCTCCACTTAATTCTATATGTGTGTTCTTCACAAGTACTGTACTGTACTGTAGAAGGAGTCTCCACTTAATGCTGTATATGTGTTCCTCATAAGTACTGTACTGTACTGTTGCTGGAATCTCCACTTAATAGTGTATGTGTGTTCCTGTAGTGTATGTAGTGTACTGTAGGAGTCTCCACTTAATGCTGTATGTGTTTTCCTCACAAGTACTGTACTGTAGAAGGAGTCTCCACTTTATGTTGTATGTGTGTTCCTCACACGTACTATACTGTACTGTAGAAGGAGTCTCCACTTAATGCTGTATGTGTGTTCCTCAAAAGTATTGTGCTGTACTGTACTGTAGAAGGAGTCTCCATTTAATGCTGTATGTGTGTTCCTCACAAGTACTGTACTGTACTGTACTGTAGAAAGAGTCTCCACTTAATGCTGTATGTGTGTTCCTCACAAGTACTGTACTGTACTGTAGAAGTAGTCTCCACTTGATGCTGTATGTGTGTTCCTCACAAGTACTGCACTGTGCTGTAGAAGGAATCTCCACTTAATGCTGTATGTGTTTTCCTGACAAGCACTGTACTGTACTGTACTGTAGAAGGAGCCTCCACTTAATGCTGTAGGTGTGTTCCTCACAAGTACAGGTACTGTACTGTAGAAGGAGTCTCCACTTAATGCTGTATGTTTGTTGCTCACAATTACTGTACTGTACTGTACTGAAGAAGAAGTCTCCACTTAATGCTGTATGTGTGTTCTTCACAAGTACTGTACTGTACTATACTGTAGAAGGAGTCTCCACTTAATGCTGTATGTGTGTTCCTCACAAGTATTGTACTGTACTGTAGAAGGAGTCTGCACTTCTATATGTGTGTTCCTCACAAGTACTGTACTGTACTGTAGGTGTCTTCACTTAATGCTGTATGTGTGTTCCTCACAAGTACTGTACTGTACTGTAGAAGGAGTCTCCACTTATTTCTATATGTGTGTTCTTCACAAGTACTGTACTGTACTGTAGAAGGAGTCTCCACTTAATGCTGTGTGTGTGTTCCTCACAAGTACTATACTGTACTGTAGATGGAGTCTCCACTTAATGCTGTATGTGTGTTCCTCACAAGTACTGTAATGTACTGTAGGAGTCTCCACTTAATGCTGTATGTGTGTTCCTCACAAGTACTGTACTGTACTGTAGTAGGAGTCTCCACTTATTGCTGTATGTGTGTTCCTCACAAGTACTGTACTGTATTGTAGAAGGAGTCTCCACTTAATGCTGTATGTGTGTTCTTCACAAGTACTGTACTGTACTGTACTGTACTATAGGAGTCTCCACTTAATGCTGTATGTGTGTTCCTCACAAGTACTGTATTGTACTGTAGAAGGAGTCTCCACTTAATGCTGTATGTGTGTTCCTCACAAGTACTGTACTGTACTGTAGAAGGAGTCTCCACTTAATGCTGTATATGTGTTCTTCATAAGTACTGTACTATACTCTTGATGGAATCTCCACTTAATGGTGTATGTGTGTTCCTCAAGTACTGTACTGTACTGTATCGTAGTGTACTGTAGGGTCTCCACTTAATGCTGTCTGTGTTTTCCTCACAAGTACTGTACTGTAGAAGGAGTCTCCACTTTATGTTATATGTGTGTTCCTCACAAGTACTGTACTGAACTGTAGGAGTAGTCTCCACTTAATGCTGTATGTGTGTTCCTCAAAAGTTCTGTGCTGTACTGTACTGTAGAAGGAGTCTAAATTTAATGCTGTATGTGTGTTCCTCACAAGTACTGTACTGTACTATACTGTAGAAAGAGTCTCCACTTAATGCTGTATGTATGTTCCTCACAAGTACTGTACTGTACTGTAGAAGTAGTCTCCACTTAATGCTGTATGTGTGTTCTTCACAAGTACTGTACTGTACTGTAGAAGGAGTCTCCACTTAATGCTGTATGTGTGTTCCTCACAAGTATTGTACTGTACTGTAGAAGGAGTGTGCACTTCTATATGTGTGTTCCTCACAAGTACTGTACTGTACTGTAGGTGTCTCCACTTAATGCTGTATGTGTGTTCCTCACAAGTACTGTACTGTACTGTAGAAGGAGTCTCCACTTAATTCTATATGTGTGTTCTTCACAAGTACTGTACTGTACTGTAGAAGGAGTCTCCACTTAATGCTGTATGTGTGTTCCTCACAAGAACTGTACTGTACCGTAGAAGGGTCTCCACTTAAATTTGTATGAGTGTTCCTCATAAGTACTGTACTGTACTGCTCTGTACTGTACTGTAGAAGGAGCCTCCACTTAATGCTGTATGTGTGTTCCTCACAAGTACTGTACTGTACTGTAGAAGGAGTCTCCACTTAATGCTGTATGTGTGTTGCTCACAATTACTGTACTGTACTGTACTGTAGAAGAAGTCTCCACTTAATGCTGTATGTGTGTTCCTCACAAGTACTGTACTGTTCTGTACTGTAGAAGGAGTCTCCACTTAATACTGTATGTGTTATGTGTGTTCCTCACAAGTATTGTACTGTACTGTAGAAGGAGTCTGCACTTCTGTATGTGTGTTCCTCACAAGTACTGTACTGTACTGTAGAAGGAGTCTCCACTTAATGCTATATGTGTGTTCTTCACAAGTACTGTACTGTACTGTAGAAGGAGTCTCCACTTAATGCTGTATGTGTTTTCCTGACAAGCACTGTACTGTACTGTACTGTAGAAGGAGCCTCCACTTAATGCTGTAGGTGTGTTCCTCACAAGTACAGGTACTGTACTGTAGAAGGAGTCTCCACTTAATGCTGTATGTTTGTTGCTCACAATTACTGTACTGTACTGTACTGAAGAAGAAGTCTCCACTTAATGCTGTATGTGTGTTCTTCACAAGTACTGTACTGTACTATACTGTAGAAGGAGTCTCCACTTAATGCTGTATGTGTGTTCCTCACAAGTATTGTACTGTACTGTAGAAGGAGTCTGCACTTCTATATGTGTGTTCCTCACAAGTACTGTACTGTACTGTAGGTGTCTTCACTTAATGCTGTATGTGTGTTCCTCACAAGTACTGTACTGTACTGTAGAAGGAGTCTCCACTTATTTCTATATGTGTGTTCTTCACAAGTACTGTACTGTACTGTAGAAGGAGTCTCCACTTAATGCTGTGTGTGTGTTCCTCACAAGTACTATACTGTACTGTAGATGGAGTCTCCACTTAATGCTGTATGTGTGTTCCTCACAAGTACTGTAATGTACTGTAGGAGTCTCCACTTAATGCTGTATGTGTGTTCCTCACAAGTACTGTACTGTACTGTAGTAGGAGTCTCCACTTATTGCTGTATGTGTGTTCCTCACAAGTACTGTACTGTATTGTAGAAGGAGTCTCCACTTAATGCTGTATGTGTGTTCTTCACAAGTACTGTACTGTACTGTACTGTACTATAGGAGTCTCCACTTAATGCTGTATGTGTGTTCCTCACAAGTACTGTATTGTACTGTAGAAGGAGTCTCCACTTAATGCTGTATGTGTGTTCCTCACAAGTACTGTACTGTACTGTAGAAGGAGTCTCCACTTAATGCTGTATATGTGTTCTTCATAAGTACTGTACTATACTCTTGATGGAATCTCCACTTAATGGTGTATGTGTGTTCCTCAAGTACTGTACTGTACTGTATCGTAGTGTACTGTAGGGTCTCCACTTAATGCTGTCTGTGTTTTCCTCACAAGTACTGTACTGTAGAAGGAGTCTCCACTTTATGTTATATGTGTGTTCCTCACAAGTACTGTACTGAACTGTAGGAGTAGTCTCCACTTAATGCTGTATGTGTGTTCCTCAAAAGTTCTGTGCTGTACTGTACTGTAGAAGGAGTCTAAATTTAATGCTGTATGTGTGTTCCTCACAAGTACTGTACTGTACTATACTGTAGAAAGAGTCTCCACTTAATGCTGTATGTATGTTCCTCACAAGTACTGTACTGTACTGTAGAAGTAGTCTCCACTTAATGCTGTATGTGTGTTCTTCACAAGTACTGTACTGTACTGTAGAAGGAGTCTCCACTTAATGCTGTATGTGTGTTCCTCACAAGTATTGTACTGTACTGTAGAAGGAGTGTGCACTTCTATATGTGTGTTCCTCACAAGTACTGTACTGTACTGTAGGTGTCTCCACTTAATGCTGTATGTGTGTTCCTCACAAGTACTGTACTGTACTGTAGAAGGAGTCTCCACTTAATTCTATATGTGTGTTCTTCACAAGTACTGTACTGTACTGTAGAAGGAGTCTCCACTTAATGCTGTATGTGTGTTCCTCACAAGAACTGTACTGTACCGTAGAAGGGTCTCCACTTAAATTTGTATGAGTGTTCCTCATAAGTACTGTACTGTACTGCTCTGTACTGTACTGTAGAAGGAGCCTCCACTTAATGCTGTATGTGTGTTCCTCACAAGTACTGTACTGTACTGTAGAAGGAGTCTCCACTTAATGCTGTATGTGTGTTGCTCACAATTACTGTACTGTACTGTACTGTAGAAGAAGTCTCCACTTAATGCTGTATGTGTGTTCCTCACAAGTACTGTACTGTTCTGTACTGTAGAAGGAGTCTCCACTTAATACTGTATGTGTTATGTGTGTTCCTCACAAGTATTGTACTGTACTGTAGAAGGAGTCTGCACTTCTGTATGTGTGTTCCTCACAAGTACTGTACTGTACTGTAGAAGGAGTCTCCACTTAATGCTATATGTGTGTTCTTCACAAGTACTGTACTGTACTGTAGAAGGAGTCTCCACTTAATGCTGTATGTGTGTTCCTCACAGGTACTGTACTGTACTGTGGAAGGAGTCTCCACTTAATGCTGTATGTGTGTTCCTCACAAGTACTGTTCTGTACTGTAGAAGGAGTCTCCACTTAATGCTGTATGTGGGTTCCTCACAAGTACTATACTGTACTGTAGAAGGAGTCTCCACTTAATGCTGTATGTGTGTTCCTCACAATTACTGTACTGTACTGTACTGTACTATAGAAGGAGTCTCCACTTATGCTGTATGTGTGTTCCTCACAAGTTCTGTTCTGTACTGAAGAAGGAGTCTCCACTTAATGCTGAATGTGTGTTCCTCACAAGTACTGTACTGTACTGTAGAAGGAGTCTCCACTTAATGCTGTATGTGTGTTCCTCACAAGTACTATAATGTACTGTAGAAGGAGTCTCCACTTAATGGTGTATGTGTGTTCCTCACAATTACTGTGCTGTACTGTACTGTACTGTACTGTACTGTAGAAGGAGTCTCCACTTATGTGTGTGTGTGTGTTCCTCACAAGTTCTGTACTGTACTGCAGAAGGAGTCTCCACTTAAAGTTGTATGAGTGTTCCTCACAAGTACTGTACTGTACTGTACTGTAGAAGGGGTCTCCACTTAATGTTGTATGTGTGTTCCTCACAAGTACTGTACTGTACTGTAGGAGTCTCCACTTAATGCTGTATATGTGTTCCTCACAAGTACTGTACTGTACTGAAGAAGGAGTCTCCACTTATTGCTGTATGTGTGTTCCTCACAAGTACTGTACTGTACTGTAGAAGGAATCTCCACTTAATGCTGTATGTGGGTTCCTCACAAGTACTATACTGTACTGTAGAAGGAGTCTCCACTTAATGCTGTATGTGTGTTCCTCACAATTACTGTACTGTACTGTACTGTACTATAGAAGGAGTCTCCACTTATGCTGTATGTGTGTTCCTCACAAGTTCTGTTCTGTACTGAAGAAGGAGTCTCCACTTAATGCTGAATGTGTGTTCCTCACAAGTACTGTACTGTACTGTAGAAGGAGTCTCCACTTAATGCTGTATGTGTGTTCCTCACAAGTACTATAATGTACTGTAGAAGGAGTCTCCACTTAATGGTGTATGTGTGTTCCTCACAATTACTGTGCTGTACTGTACTGTACTGTACTGTACTGTAGAAGGAGTCTCCACTTATGTGTGTGTGTGTGTTCCTCACAAGTTCTGTACTGTACTGCAGAAGGAGTCTCCACTTAAAGTTGTATGAGTGTTCCTCACAAGTACTGTACTGTACTGTACTGTAGAAGGGGTCTCCACTTAATGTTGTATGTGTGTTCCTCACAAGTACTGTACTGTACTGTAGGAGTCTCCACTTAATGCTGTATATGTGTTCCTCACAAGTACTGTACTGTACTGAAGAAGGAGTCTCCACTTATTGCTGTATGTGTGTTCCTCACAAGTACTGTACTGTACTGTAGAAGGAATCTCCACTTAATGCTGTATGTGTGTTCTTCACAAGTACTGTACTGTACTGTACTGTACTATAGGAGTCTCCACTTAATGCTGTATGTGTGTTCCTCACAAGTACTGTATTGTACTGTAGTAGGAGTCTCCACTTAATGCTGTATGTGTGTTCCTCACAAGTACTGTACTGTACTGTAGAAGGAGTCTCCACTTAATGCTGTATATGTGTTCCTCATAAGTACTGTACTGTACTGTTGATGGAGTCTCCACTTAATAGTGTATGTGTGTTCCTCACAAGTACTGTACTGTAGAAGGAGTCTCCACTTTATATTTTATGTGTGTTCCTCACAAATACTGTACTGCACTGTAGAACCAGTCTCCACTTAATGCTGTATGTGTGTTCCTCACAAGTACTGTACTGTACTGTAGAAGGAGTCTCCACTTAATGCTGTATGTGTGTTCCTCACAAGTACTGTAGAAGGAGTGTCCACTTAATGCTGTATGTGTGTTCCTCACAAGTACTGTTCTGTACTGTAGGAGTCTCCACTTAATGCTGTATGTGGGTTCCTCACAAGTACTATACTGTACTGTAGAAGGAGTCTCCACTTAATGCTGTATGTGTGTTCCTCACAATTACTGTACTGTACTGTACTGTACTGTACTATAGAAGGAGTCTCCACTTTTGCTGTATGTGTGTTCCTCACAAGTTCTGTACTGTACTGTAGAAGGAGTCTCCACTTAATGCTGTATGTGTGTTCCTCACAAGTACTATAATGTACTGTAGAAGGAGTCTCCACTTAATGCTGTATGTGTGTTCCTCACAATTACTGTACTGTACTGTACTGTACTGTAGAAGGAGTCTCCACTTAATGCGGTATGTGTGTTCCTCACAAGTACTGTACTGTACTGTAGAAGGAGTCTCCACTTAAAGTTGTACGAGTGTTCCTCACAAGTACTGTACTCTACTGAAGAAGGAGTCTCCACTTAATGCTGTATGTGTGTTCCTCACAAGTACTGTACTGTACTGTACTGTAGAAGGAGTCTCCACTTTTTGCTGTATGTGTGTTCCTCACAAGTACTGTACTGTACTGTAGAAGGAGTCTCCACTTAATGCTGTATGTGTGTTCTTCACAAGTACTGTACTGTACTGTACTGCACTATAGGAGTCTCCACTTAATGCTGTATGTGTGTTCCTCACAAGTACTGTATTGTACTGTAGAAGGAGTCTCCACTTAATGCTGTATGTGTGTTCCTCACAAGTACTGTACTGTACTGTAGAAGGAGTCTCCACTTAATGCTGTATATGTGTTCCTCATAAGTACTGTACTGAAGTTTTGATGGAGTCTCCACTTAATGGTGTATGTGTGTTCCTCAAGTACTGTACTGTACTGTAGTATATATATATATATATATATATATATATATATATATATATATATATATATATATATATATATATATATATATATATATATATACATGCTCCAATTTTTTTTTTCGGTTTTCTGAGCTTTTCGGTTTTTGGTATTTTGGATAAAGGGTTGTCAACCTGAATATATATATATATATATATATATATATATATATATATATATATATATATATATATATATATAGTCACTGTTTTCGTCACAATTTTATCCCACTTTCCACTGTAATACGTACGTCATTTCAGCAAAAATATTACATTTCCATATTTATTTCTGAGAATATATTCATTGAGGCACAGTTAAGGTAAAATATACTTGTGATGTAATATTTTAACGAAAATATTTAGAAATAAGGTATCGTATTTTTCTTTTGTTTCAAATTTAATTAACAAAGATTGATATTTCAAATTTAATTAAAAAAAATTTATGTATCTATAAATAAACTTTCAAAAATGAATACTTTATGTTTTACATACTCCTGTGCATACCATACCATGCATTTGGCTACTTTGGGCTTGCTATGATGACGCATAAGATCTGCCCTGGCAACTGTACCAACACTCACAGCGGGTGGTGCGTTGGTGCGTCGTTTTCATTGTTTACTGGTAGTTACTGGTAAATATTTTTCAACCTAACGAAACTATTACCCGTATAGAGGTCACCAGTGGCGGCTCGTGAAAAATAAAATGGAGGGAATGCAAGCCTCACACAACAGTAGGATACACACATTTGACCTACCTCAGGTATGAGTTGTAGTTGATGTCCACGAATTCCCAGGGCATGGTAGTAGTGTTGGTGGTAGAAGGGATGGCCGAGGTGGTGATGGACCAGTATTAATTGAAAATAAAGTCAGCGTGTCTGCTCTTCGATGTAGCAAAATTGTTTATTACTATTTCATTAAAATCCTTTATTTCTGTTATCATTTTATTTTCAATGGATATCACTGCTAAAGCAGACAGTCTGTCATTCACCATGTATTACTTGAAAATAAAGTCCGCGCGTCTGTTCTTTGATGTAGCAAAATTGTTTATTACTATTTCATTAAAATCCTTTATTTCTGTTATCATTTTATTTTCAATGAATATCACTGCTAAAGCAGACAGTCTGTCATTCACCATGGTACTGCGCAAAAAAGTTTTAATTCTCTTCAAAGTCGAAAAGCACCTTTCTGCTTCTGCCGTTGTCATTGGAGTTGTTATTAAAATTTTCAGCAACTTGACAGTGTCTGAAAATGTTGACTGTAGTTTATTGTTATTCATCATCTCCAACAAGTCTATGAGACTTTCTGATTTACACAAATCTTCTCTTGTGTACAGTACAGTAAGTTCAGTTCTCAATTTGTCTTTTTCAAGCATGGGATATGCTGCAACTGCTTGTTCAAGTTCATTACTAGGGAAATTTTTGGTATACACTGGAAAATTATTCACTAAAAGTAATGGATAAAACTGGTGTAGGTCTTCCTCTTGCTTTGATTTCAGTCTTTTCATTTAATGTCAGCTAGGAAAAGTTGATGTTTTGCAAATACTTCACTCGGTTTTCCATCGTCAAAGGGTAATTAAAGAAAGCACGATTTAACCTCACCGTCCACACGCAATGTAAACACGTTGTACGAGACTGAGCTGCTTCAAGTGCAGCTCATTGTCTCCAGAAGTGGTGGGGCGGCGGCGCCAATTAATAACAGACATGAATCGTACAGCATTGATAGCAACTATGAAAGTAACTTAAATTTTGGTCTGATTTTAATGAAAATTCACTTAGCAACGTATTGAAAATAATTAAATAACATATAAAATGATATATTTGTTGGTAGTGTATTATTCAGCTGTCTCTCTAAAGGAATCATACACCTGGCAGTGAGTGTCTGGGGGGACTGCAGCTCTGCAGCCCTATGCACGAGCCGCCACTGGAGGTCACCCCCAACTTTTTGCCAAAAACTTTGGTCTTAAAAACTCGTGCTATACACGGGTATATACGGTATATGCAAGTAAATCACTGTAGGTGCGTGTGATCTAGGTATATGCTGATAACCACATACATATATATATATTTCATTAGCCCAATAAAGCACGCGGACTTCTACATACAATCAACACCTCAACCCACCAGGATTCGAACCCACGGCCCACAAGCCTATGACTGTGACCGGGGAACGCTAACCGCTGGACCACCAGGATACTAAAAGCAGTCCTAGACTTTGTTATATTTCACACAAAGCCTGTTCAACGAGCTTAAGGCGCCGTGAACCTCTAATGGGGACCACCCGTATCACTTAGGTGGTCAGAGTAACGTTTTACCAAATCCGGCTTCGAAACACGAGGATCCATATATATTTCATTAGCCCAATAAAGCACGCGGACTTCTACATACATATATATATATATATATATATGTATGTATGTATGTATGTATGTATGTATGTATGTATTATGTATATATGTATATTAGGGGGCAGTGAAATTTTGCTGAAAGCTGCACTCTTCAGGTGTTGTTCCTTATACATATCTAAGACTCCATGCCAAATTTGAAGCTGATATGTCGAGGTTTAGTCTGCCGCATTTTCTACTGAAATTTTTAAATTTACCTACAGTACTAGACAAACAGCCGCTGTGGCGGTGCAATGTTCTGTTCAGTGTTTATCAACTTTTTTCATATCTCTTATTTCATTTAAGTTGTCTTCTTGCAGATGAGTATGGTTCTATGTCTATATTGATTATCAGCCTTTTCTCATTTCATTTCTCAATGATGGTAAGAAGACCGCCACTCGTGTGATGATAAAGAATGAGAAAACCGAGAAATGGAGTTCGAGGATGATGGTGAAAGATCATTATGTCATCATGGTTGAGCCTGGCAATGAATATCTCACACATGTGACTCCCAAGACTGGACACGGAAAGCAGATTGCCAAAACTATTTACGAGTTTCTGGTGGAGAAAAATCTAACCCAGCAGCCCATTGTGTGTGTTGGTTGTGATGGAACCAATGTAAATGTAGGATCAGAAAATGGAGTCATTCATCATCTTGAAATGGTACTTGGTCACCCGCTCCATTATTTCATATGTCAGCTTCACGGAAATGAGCTGCCTTTCCGCGCAGTTTTTTATCACTATGATGGTAAACCAAGTGGTCCTGAGCATTGGCGTGGTCCCATTGGAAAGCAGATCAAAGAGTCTTTGTCTGAGCTTCCAGTTGTCGCCTTCCAGCCAGTCAGTTTCCCTGATTTCCCTGTGTTTAATGATGAAGTGGAGAAAGATCTGTCCTGGGATCAGAAATACCTGTATAGGATTTGTAAAGGAGTAATCACAGGTGTTGTTGAAGATGACTGTGGATGCACCATGCCACCCTAATATATTGTTCTTGGTGGATGACCTGCACATCTTCTGTGGCTGTACCATGCCACCCTAATATATAGTTCTTGGTGGATGACCTGCACGTCTTTTGTGGATGCACCATGGCACGACTTAAAGCTCTTCCAACGTGTGCTGCAGTATGAGGCTGTAAACCCGTTGATCTCCAAGAGTGCACTACGTGCATTTCAACTGCATCTCTGGTTTCTGACTGCTGAGATGGTGCCCCTTGCACTTTTCAGCAACAAGGTGCCAGCAGATGAACGTCATGCAATTGCCAACAGTCTCCTAGCAGTCAAACCAGACAATGAATCGTCCAAACCATCAGAATGCTTTGGAATGGGATTTGGGAAGTCTAAATTTCCTGTCTACAATCACTCTCTCAACAACGCTTGCTGACTTGGTTGATTGTGACTCCTGGTTTACATTCCAAGCTCTTCAGCTCAACCTAAAATTCCTTACATTAGATGTTGAAGACTGGCAACTGTCTACTGCATACGAGGCATCTGCAATCAACCTGAAAGCGCTAAATGTCATCAATGACCGTGCCGAGCATGGAATCACGCTCGGTTCAGAATATCTTTCATCAGCCAAGAGAGAAGAACACTACCAGAATGTGCTCCAAGTTGTTGAATGGGACTTTAAGAAGCTTCCGAACCTGCACAAGCGATGTTCAGTGTTAATAATGTGTTTAACAGTGTAACTAATGCTTAGATAGGTGTCAGAATGAGAAATCTTATGTTAATGTGCCCTTATAGTGAGAATTTAATTTTGTACATAGAACTGTAGTGATCTCACAATAAACAATTAGTGATTGCTGATTTTCTTTTATATAAAAAAAATTGTGTCCCAAGGTTTATTTCAGCAACTGTACCAGTGAAGATGGTGGAGTATAAGGTATAAATGATAGAACAAACAACTGTACCAGTGAAGATGGTGGAGTATAAGCTATAAATGAAAGAACAAACTGTAAATGGAAAAATATCAAAGGAATGTAGAAGGGCATATCAAATAATATATTGATGTTCTCCCTTTTGGGTATTTTTATTACATTCACGCTGTTGGTGGGACACATAAGATATGTTCAAATTGATGCAAACTTTACAGATTTACTTCACGTTATAAATGGAATAAATTTAACACACGGACAGAAGAAACCAGTTCAATTGTTGAAATAATGGGGCAAATGATGGACCCTAATAAAAAAAAAATAATAATAATAATATATACGAGGTATATACAGTATATAGACAGACATACAGATAGATACAGGTAGATAGATAATCGCAGGGATTAGGTTCCAAAAAACTACCACGATAAACAAAACTGTACATATTGAAACACAAAACATATGGAAAAATTAGTATCATCCCACAACCCGTGATTATAGAGGATATATAAGTGATGTCTCAGTTACCCGGAACAATTGGTGCAGAACACTTCCGAGAATGAGAGATTTCCGGGAAAGGAGAAGACTCTCTCAAAGCAGGTAAAAAATCCCTCATCCCCAGAATTTTACGGGTAACGGAGAAATGTTCCCGTAAATTTCAGAAATATGTGCGTTGAATCATCTCTTGAACCCGGAAAAATATCCCCCATCTTCGGAATCTTCCGGAAATTTGACGATACTGGAAAATTTTTCTCATTATTTCCGGAAAATGAGCCCAATTTTCATCTCTCAAGCCCGGGAAAAAAAACTCCTCCATCCCCTGAATTATCCAGGTGGTGGGAAAATGTTCTCAGTTTGGTTTAGATATGTAGATGATGTAATACAGTATGTCTTTGGCCATGTAATGAGAACATAAAAGCCTTTCTACCACTACTTAGCAACTTAGCCCCTCGATCAAATTCACTGTGGAATTAGAAAGTGACGGTAAATTACTATTCCTAGACTCTGTGATCCACAGAGTAGGTAACACCTTAAGTTGAGTGTTTACTCAACATTCATACTTCCCAAGCTCACCTATGCCTCCCCTACCTGGTCTTCCTCCCTAAATGCCACACAGCGTAAACACCTAGAAAAAGTGTAAAAGAGGGCATGCAAGATTATTCTCTCCCCTTCCTACTCAACATATCAAGAAGCACTCAACACACTGACCCTTTCGACTCTCACTGACCATCACCACGACCTCATCTGCAAATTTGGTAAGAAGCTTCTGCACCATCCTCGCCACCGGCTCCTACTACCACCTGAGATCCCAAGCCCAAGAATTGCTGTTCGACACCACAACCGCATCCAGCCCATACGTGCATGAACTGATCGCTATAAGAACAGCCCAGTCCCAGCCATTGTAAAAATTATCAACTTAACAAAATTATACCCAGTACTGAGAAAATGGTATAAAAAAAATAAGAACTTATTAACTCCACCCTGAATAGGCCTTCAGGGCACTCAACAGAATTATATTACCCCAACAGATGCACACTTCCTAACCTAACTTAAACACTACTCTGGGGAACAAAGGTTATACCTGAGATCGGAATTATAAAGAAAAATTAAATGCATTAAAGGAACTAAATCACAGTATCACTCTGGTTTCAATTAGTGACACAAACATTAAAAACCAATACTATCAAAATTATTTAAGAAATATTAAACTAAACACGTCAAGATAATATCAGTAACTGAAAAAATGGTATTAACTACACACAAAAATATTATCACTATTATTGAGATGCTACTGGGTCCACCAATACCCGTGAATCATGCTTCACCCAACTCAACATACACCCGTAATAAGGGTGTATGTTGAGTTGGGTATCACCTAGACTCCTGGTCTCAGTGTGTGACCACTAATTTACTCAGATAGCCTCAGTGTACTCACAGTGCGTCCATGGGCGGGAAGAGAGAACGCCAGCAGGTGACCCGGGCCAGTAGGTAATACTTCTAGCTGACCGAAAACACGTGGTGTTGTGCACCCACGTGGGAAGAACTGATCACCCAATGCTGATGCTGGTCCCGTGTCGTTTTTTTTGTCGGGAGCACTTGTTCACTCAAGAGATCCCTTGATATCCCAGCTGACCAGTGACAAGCTTGCACTGATCGTTCCAACTGCGACAATCGCTAATCATCAATCATCAACGGCAGTCTCAAACGGCAGTCAATCTCTCCCAGTCAATCTCTCGCAGTCAAGTGGGTTCTGACGGAAACCCTGAAATGAGCTCACTGTCAACTCTTGTTAATTGTATCACTGCCCTATCTCACCCCTGTCCGAGATCGAATGAGACTTACTTGTTATACTGCAATAGCGCAACACAGGTGACTAGACCACGTGACCGTTTCGTCCTCTCTGACGCACAGTCTGCCCTCTCTGTTCCACCGCTGTCGTCTGACTGAGAGCCAGCCAGCCTCGCGTCTCCCCAAGGCGCCTACTAATAACTTTCTTGGGACACCCGTAACATTATTCAGACTGATAAACGATCTATAATAATTTCAAATTCAAAAAAAGTCCCTTAACTTCATGAATCGCATCATTATTAATTCGGTAAACTACATTTAATATCGCATAGGCCTAGTTCCAAAAGCTCTCACTACGTGCAGGAGCGCTCTCTTCCCTGAGACGACCTTGAACTCAGTCTCTCCAATGGCGCGGCGTTTGAAATTACACTGAAATTTCTGAATATTACAATCGACCCCCCCTAAAAAAAGACAGCACTGTCCTCATATGCTGAGAAAAACATGCATACGAACCCCCTAAAAAAATTGTTCTAAGAAACTGCATCTCACCCCTGCAACGTGCTAAACGCAGCATTTCTGTCTTCTCTTCTCTCCTTCTCTCTCCCGCTAATATATATATATATATATATATATATATATATATATATATATATATATATATATATATATATATATATATATATAATATATATATATATACACAGTCGGCCCTCATGGTAACGAGGGGAAGGTTTTAAACTGGATACAATCATGGCTCACCGATAGAATGCAGAGGGTCAGCGTAGATGGTGTTAAATCTGAGTGGGGTCGTGTAACTAGTGGGGTTCCCCAGGGGTCAGTACTAGGCCCACTCTTGTTCATAATCTACATAAACGATCTAGATACTGGGATGAACAGTGACATAAGCAAGCTTGCGAATGACACCGAAATAGGGCGGCAGATTAATTCAGGGCAGGATGCAAATGCATTACAGGAGGACCTAAATAAACTGCAGGGGTGGTCTGAAAAATGGCAAATGAAATTCAACACCAGCAAGTGCAGCGTACATAATATTGGAAGAACAAATACTGTCAATGTATACAGCCTTAACAACATCAGCCTTGTGAAAGAGACCTAAGGGTATTTGTAAGCCCAGACCTACGGCCTAGAAAACAGTGCCTTAATGTTAGAAATGAGGCAAACAGAGTATTGGGTTGTATATCTAGAAGTGTAAGTATTAAGAGTGCAGAGGTTTTATTGCAACTATATCTTGCGCAAGTCAGGCCGCACCTCGATTATGCGGTTCAGTTCTGGTGCCCTTATTATAGAATGGATATCAATTCACTAGAGTCGGTGCAGCGAAGAATGACGAAAATGATTCCGGGACTTAGAAACCTTCCATATCAGGATAGGTTAAAGAAACTAAACTTGCTTTCCCTAGAATGGCGAAGAGTGCGGGGAGATATGATAGAAGTATTCAAGTGGGCGAAAGGAATCAATAAAGGTGATACAGATAAAGTTCTTATAATATCCGAGCAGGATAGGACTCGGAACAACGGATTTAAGTTGGATAAGTTTAGGTTTAGGAGGGAGATAGGAAGGAACTGGTTTACAAATAGGGTGGTGGACGAGTGGAACAAGCTTAGCAACTTTGTAGTAAGTGCTGGAATGCTGGAAAGTTTCAAAAGGAGGCTGGATATATTCATGGATGATAGAGAGTGGTAGTAACTCTCGACAGGAGCTGCCATGCACAGGCCAACCGGCCTATTGCAGACTCCTTATTTTCTTATGTTCTTATGATGCGCGGGGGTTAGGTAACAGAGATACCCGTGAATGTTAAAAATCCGCGTATTTTTGCTGCCCTCCCCCCCAAAAAAAAACACCCCTGGCCCCCCTTGTCCTTATTTACCGTATATACCTGTGTGTAGTTCCAGTTTTAAAGGCCAAATTTTTTGGCAAAAAATTGGGGGTCGACCTCTAAACGGGTAATAGTTTCGTTAGGTTGAAAAATATTTACCAGTAGCTACCAGTAAACAATGGAAACGACGCACCACCAGCTGTGAGTGTCGGTACAGTTGCCAGGGCAGATCTCTTGCGTCATCATAGCAAGCCCAAAGTAGCCAAATCCATGGTGTGGTAGCACAGGACGATGTAAAACGTAAGGTATTCATTTTTTAAAGTTTATTTATAGATACATAAATTTTTTTTCATTACATTTGAAACATCAATCTTTAATTAAATTTGAAACAAAAGAAAACTACGATACCGTGTATCTAAATACCGGGTATTTTCATTAAAATATTACATCACAAGTATATTTTACCTTAACTGTGACTGAATGAATATATTCTCAGAAATAAATATGGAAATGTAATATTTTTGCTGAAATGACGTACGTATTACAGTGGAAAGTGGGACAAAATCATTACGAAAACAATGACTTTCGCTTTCTTTCGTTGTTCAAAAGATTTTACCGTGATCGCTTTTCGAATGGTTTTCAGTTAAAAAACTGTTGTATTACAATAATATTCTATCCTAATTCACTTCAATAAATACTACGATACCATATTTCTGAATATTTTCATGAAAATCCATCAAAATAATTTTCCTTGTCATCGTCTTCAGCACAAAGTTGCCAGTTTCAAGATTTTCCATTTAAAATTTTAAGTTACCAAGCATTTCGTTTCCCAAATCGTTTTACAATACTGTAGGTAAAACAGTTTACTATTGTGCAAACTCCACAGAAAAAAATAATTAACAAATGGAGACACCAAATATGCATAAAAAAAAATGCTGTGACTGACTTGCAACACTGTTGGTAGGCTCAGGTGGTTCTGTGGGGTAAGTGATTTTTCTCCTCCGTCCTGTGTGAGTGCATCACTCCAGGGTCACCAATTGTGGGGTACGTTATGTGTGGGTTCACACTCAGGATGGGATGGAGAAAGGAAACTCACAATGTGCTCTCTGTATACATGTTGTATTGGATGCACAATGCAGCTTGGTGCTGGGGGGTAGCAGCGTGAGTCGAAGCGTGATGTAGAGAGAGCTGGTTGGTGAGGGTGCTCAGAGAAGGACCAGCTTATGGGTCGCCACGCTCACCGGCGGTATGAGGGCCTGAGCTGCCACCATTTTATGAGGGCCTGGGCTGCCACCATTTTAAGAGGGCCTGTGTGTCAGTAACAATTCCTTTTACTCTCATACTTATTACCATTGGTAGCGTGACGAGAGGAGGCTCGTGGATTTATGTAATGATAGTATCAAGTAATAGGGAAGAAATAACGGTAAATACTGTAGGTAAATAATACACAATATACAAATATGGATGTATGAGAAAGAATATATATGTACCAACAGACGAAATCTGGTACTATGCCCTCAGACTCAACATACTCACACCCCTACTGGGTGGACATACTCAATAACACTCACACCACTACTGGGTGTACATACTCAATAACACATAACTCTTATAGTCACTTAGCACCATAAAGACAAGGGGCAACTGCCACTACAACACTCGGTTGTCAGGAGTGATACTCAAGCAACCCCCATGGGGTCCTGCCACCATGGGGTACTTTCCGACGAACTCTGAAGAACCCAGTGGATTAATCCCACCACACAAATAGCCCTACTGAGTTAGACACTCATCCACCAATGATGGGGGCTGGTAGTGGTGTGTGGCTTGATGATCCGGGGTCACCTCGCAGGCCGAGCGTTAGGGCCAGACGAGCCAGCTATGGGGGCCATAGGTAGTCTGAAGTGTCTGACGGTCGGGTCTCACGAAGGTAACTGATCCTACGGGACCTCGAACATCTCCCCAGACACAGTGGATACAACATCCACTCTACAGACACGGCCTAGGCTGCGTTAGGGACCTGTATGGGTGAAGGAACGGGCACTTACTAACAGTGACAACGACATCACATTTCAGGGGACGTTAAAGACGTAAATATGACTTCACTCAGAGCATATCAACTACGTTACTGTAACACTTGCACAATCAACTATTAATTGGGTCAAATCACTTAAAGAAGGGCGAATTACAACACAGTGGAATGGCCTACCTGTATGGGTGAAGGGACGGGCACTTACTAACCGTAGAAATGCCCGCGGCACCCACTCAAAATAGGCCAGGGGGTCCACCTACTTCATTTCGATGAATTAATTTACTGTACACTCTGACATTGAAACTGAGACTATGAACTCAGTTTCATTCCCTACTATTATCCTCACTAACAATGCTCTGACTCAGCTATCAAAAGCAAAATTAAATTGATTACAAAGGGTTGGATGGCAACAGGTCCCAACATACAGCGTCTGCTACGAAATCCGTGGATTATATTCAAAGTTTTCTTAAGACAAAGACGGCCTATCGGTGACGTCACCCAGGAACAGAGAAAACGGGGGACGTTTCCACTGGGGGACTCGGAAGGTTTTGTGGACGTTTGAGCATAATATGAATCCTTAAGGTTTTCAGGCTAGCCATTATCACGATCATGACAGCGGGAGCGAGGGCCGCCAGGCAGGAGTGGAGGAGGTGGTGTTACTTGCTTCTTGGTGTAGGTAGAAAGAGCGAGGGAGGTCACCACGAGGTCAGGTCTTATATAGTGGAGGTAGGCGTGGCTTAATCGTTGACCTACATCATGTAAGGCGGCGCTGGTTGACCTAGACCACGAGGCATACACTGGGGAATTCGCGGGGTCAGCTACTCAGTGACAAGCGTTTGTAGGGGAGGAATCCACTACAGTTCTAACAGCATCCTGAAAGTACCCTGTAATCAAATTTATAACAGTGTCCAACCTCAATTACTGTAGTTTATCTGATGTAGGCAATGTGATGTAAAAAATACCAGTGAAAGTGAGAAATTGGAAGAGAATAAACAAGAAAGATGTCATTGAGCTATTTTTGGTAGGGCTGAGGGAGAGAGTACCAGCTGTTTTGTCTTTTTTGGCGGGAGAGTCACGCAAATATCCGTAGTACTGGTATTTGTTTGGTGTCTTCTGTATTTTGAAAAATGAATACTTGTAAATTAAAAGTACCGTAGCATTGCATTATATACAAACTTTTCATATTTCTGGAAAACAAGAAGCAAGAAAATAAGAATATACCGGTAAACACAATTTCAACGTATGCTAAAATTAAAGGCTGCTTAAGAAGGACCTGTAGGGGTATCGAGATATTAATGTTGTCTAGCACTCAGGATGGAAAGAAACTCTGATGTGGTTTTCTTGTATAATATATAAGTTATATGATAGACAGTCTGGTGCTGGAGGTGACGTCTGGTGAGGGGCTGGTCAGTAGAGACGTTCGGTGAGTAGCGTGTTGAAGGAGGTAGATGTGCAGGAGCTTCGTTAGAGAAGATGTTGCCTGTTGCTGGCCTCCTGGTTGAATAAATGTTAACAGCTAGGAGCTTGCTGGAGGAGGTGTTGCTTGTTCAGGAAAATGGGCAGAATGAAAGTTGGTTGGTGAGGAAGCTCGGAGGACAGCTGGTGGGTTGCCATGCTCGCTGGCGGGAGCGAGGGCCGCCAGGCAGGCGAGGAGAAGCAAAGGCCAGGCAGCGGTGGAGGAGGAGGTGTTGCTGGTTCAAGAAGAATGGTCAGAATGAATCTCAATGGAGAGACAGAGCTTATATACCCAGCAGCCGCTACGAGTCATGTTGGGAAAACCCGAGAAGTCGCCGGTGAATAGTTTCGTTGCTAGGCAACGGCACGTTGGAATGTGATAGCAGGTGGTGGGCTGCTACGCAGTTTGTAGGGGAGACATCCACTACAGGCCGATGCAAAAACAAAGCCTCCGCGACCAGGGCTCTGCCGTATCAGATAGGGGCTGATAAACGGTATACCTGTTTTTCGAATCGTTTTCAGTTAAAAAACTGTTGCATCACAAGTGAATTAAGATAGAATATTATCGTAAAACAACAATTTTTTAACTGAAAACCATTCGAAAAGCGATTATGGTAACATCTTTTGAACGAAAGAAAGCGAAAGTCATTGCTTTCGTCACGATTTTATCCCACTTTCCAATGTAATACGTAAGTCATTTCAGCAAAATATTACATTTCCATATTCTCAGAAATAAATAGTAGTTTTGCTGAAACGTAATGTATTTCAATGTAGATTAGGATAAACTACATGAAAACAAAAGACTTAACCTAACCTTCCGATGTTCAAGATATGTTACTCGCTTTTTAATAGTCTTCGGTTAAAATATTGTTATATTAGTGATATTCTATTCATTCTGTGCTTGATATAATACATTCACGGAAATGTAATATTTTTGCTGAAATGACGTACGTATTACAGTGCAAAGTGGGATAAAATCGTGACGAAAGCAATGACTTTCGTTTTCTTTCGTTCAAAAGATGTTACCATAATCGCTTTTCGAATGGTTTTCCGTTAAAAAACTGTTGTATTACAATAATATTCCCTCCTAATTGACTTGATTAAATACTTGAATGGAAATATACAATATTTTTGTTGAAACTACCCGCGTTTCAGTGTAAAGTGTCTTAATAATAAATGGTAAACAATTTGCCTTCGGCACTTGGTGTTTCAGGCACGGTGAGCCTCAGTTTATAGGACGTAGTGTTTTTACTGAAGGTTTTGTTGTTCCAATACCCTCAAAAACTTGGGTCGACTTATAAACAAGGAATATCACAAATTAACGATTTTTTGGTAAAAAAATCAGGGTCGACCTACAATGCCGATGTCAACACAAGCGTGGTTACAGCGAGACTGACTGACTGAGGGAACTGGGGTGGCTTGACGCAGTATGCGTGTGTGTGTGTGTGTGTGTGTGGGGTGGCGGGCCGTGTGCGGTGCCGCGCGCGATTTGAATGGTGCACGATTTGAATGTACTTCAATAACTTCAATGTACAGAATATTCCTCCGGTGGGGCAATCCGCGTATTTGCAAATCCGTGTATGCTAAACCCGCGTATGTTAAGGGCCAAACTGGAACATCTAGCCTCAGTTAGCACCAGTCACCATATAGTGTTGTCATTCAGATTTAACTGTTATCTAGTTCAAGATATGGCCAGGCCAAGGAACAAATATTACAAGGGAAATTATGACGGGTATGAGGGAAGAGATGGGGGGCATCCACTGGCCTGATTCACTACGGCAAAGGAATGCAGACAATATGCTGAATATCATAACCAGTAAAGTGACCCATTTGATCGATAAATATATCAACCAAGAACAAACTCAGTGCCTCTAGGAATACGAGGGGACCCCTGCACATGAACCATTCGGCGGTCGACAAAGTTATGAAGAAAACCCAGAAATTCAAGACGTGGGTTGGGTCAAATGATGAGCTGGACAGGAGGATGTATGTAAGAGCCAGAAACCAAGCAAAGACAGAGTGTAGAAAGGCTGAAAAGCAGTTCCAGAGGCTGGTTGCAAGCGAGGTCAAGTCAAACCCAAAGGCATTTTACCGCTATGCAAAGTCGAATTTAAAAATGGAAGTAAGAGTATCAGACCTGAGGCTTGAAGATGGTAGCTTCGCAGATTCTGACCAGGATAAAGCTGAGGCATTGAACAGCTTCTTTTCCTCGGTGTTCACAAGAGAGGATGTGATTAAGCTTCCTGTGTTTGAGGACAGACGGTTCAACACAGCACTGACCCACATTGTGTTCACAGAAGAGGTATCAGAAATAAACTGTCAAAGCTAAAGGTCCATAAGAGTCCCGGTCCTGACATGGTGCATCCCAGGATGGTAAGAGAGTTGTGCAACGAGCTTGCCGAGCCCCTGAAGATCCTGTTCTGTAAATGCCTGGATGAACAAAAGGTCCCCAGTGACTAGAAAATGGCCTATGTTAAGTTCCATCTTCAAGAAAGACGATCGTCACTCCACGAACAATTATAGACTGGTGAGCTTAACCAGCAAAGTATGCTGGTACTTGAGAGCATTATCAGAGATGCCGCGATGGAACATCTATTATGAAACAACCTTGTAAAGGATTGCCAACGCGGTCTTATACCAGGGCGCTCCTGCTTAACACAATTGCTCAAGGTATTGGAACGGGGTGGTAATATCGACAATATATACCTAGATTTTGCCAAGGCTATTGATAGTGTACCCCATGATAGGCTGAAAATTAAACTGGAAGGGTAAGGAATTCGGGGAAATATCCTAGCGTGGATAGAAGACTTTCTACATGACCGCAAGCAGTGTGTGGTGATTAATGATACGAAATCATCATCTGTACCTGTCAAGAGCTGGGTACCACAGGGCAGTGTATTGGGCCCGGTGTTGTTTGTTTGTTTCACAAATGACATGACTGACCTTGTACACTCCTCCATACAACTGATTGCGGATGACGCCAGGCTATTTCAGGAAATCAAGAACCAAGCGAACTGTGAAGAGCTGCAGAAGGACCTCTGTGGGCTCCAAGAATGGTTGGAGAAATGGCTGCTGAGATTCAATGTTACTTAGTGTAAGAGGATGCACCTGGGGCGTACCAACGGTAAGGATACGTATCATATGTCCCAACGGGCTGAAGAAATTGCACTGTTTGAGACAATGTGAGAAGGACCTAGGTGTGTATGTTGACAATGAGCTGAAGTTTTCAAATCATTGCGAGGAGAAGGTAAATCGGGCAAATAAATTATTAGGTCTTATAAGAAGGTCGTTCAAATATCCCTTGTAATGATCTGCCCCATCTGGAGTATTGTTGTAGGGGGGGGCGGAGGGGGAGACAAAGAAATCCCAACCGCTGCGACCATTATGTAGGGGGGAAAAAACACGTGGACGTTAATAATAGGGGATCTACTTCCTATAATACCTTACTTTACTTTACTTTCTCTGTCCCACTCCTTAAACAACTACTGCACTCTCTCTGTCTTAACTCTGACCAGTGGCAGCATGGCTTGTGGGTAAGACACGTGGAACTGTAATAATGGTCCCAAGATAGGTGAAGAAAATAAAGGTGGTCACTGGAGGAGAATAATACCCCTAACATACACTAAAATAGGTTTATTACAAAAATGCTAGACTTCTGACTACTCCCAGTACACACAACTACCATGTGTAACACTCATGTACTTCTCAACAAGGTAGAGTACATCTCTCGCAGCCACCATCACTTGGTGTATCTTTTAAACAAGACACCACACTACACTTATTCCACATACACTGGAGTACCAACAGTACAACTTCCAGTAACACAAACGTAAGGATCGTCTTCATGGTTCCACCCATGTTACTTCACAGTAAAGTACAATACAACTTCCAGTATATAAACAAAATGGTGTACTTTTCACAAAAACATCTAACACTGTAATCACACCCATCGTACACTGGAGTATCAACCGAACAGGTTACCTGAATATGTAGCTTGTAAATAGGAATAGGACTGCCGCAGCCCCACAACTAAATTCCTGTAGAGCTACCGTGGTTACAATTCACCAAGAACAAGCTCTAAACATGCAGAGCACTGAGGAGATTATACACACGAATTCTCGGACAAATAACACACCCAAAAGAATTCTATACTTAGCAGTAAATTCATACAACAACACTGTGTTGGCGACGATATCCAACCTTATTGACGTTCATCCATCTCCACTTCCCAGGGTCGATGTAAGGGCTGTAACGAGGAGGATGGTTGTCTGCCGTTTGCTTGTTCGCTGCCTCACTAGGGAGGTAGAGGGAGGTGAGAAGGTCGCTGCTGCCTCGTCGCACACCAGACACTAACTAGCCAGCACAAAAGCTGCTACTTCTCCTGCCGTTCGATTCCAACTCTGGTTGTGTACTCATCGGAGGTTCCTGGGGCTCGTGGGCTGATTCCCCAGTCTTACACTATGAGGCTGTTAACTCCTGACACCTAATCCAGCTACTACCGCGGCTGACACGTCATCGCCACTTCCTCCACGCCCTATCCACCATCCGTGCCCTGGCGTCTCTCATTTGTGGCAAGACATCGCCCACCAACGCCTGTGCCAAGTGAAGAAGCTGCCCTGGACCTTCCCCCTGAGAGCTGACGATCGTGTTACCAGAACATTCCACCGGGCTGGTTAGGAGTATTCATCTGCAGCCATAGGGGATATCTGTAATTGGTTGTATTGATCATTTTGTTTCACGTAATTGTTTAATTCCGGTGCTGTTTATTTAATATTTGTGTGAGTGGTGTCGGAGTTAAATTATTGTGATTATTTTCGTAGTAAAGATATTTCAATCTCTAACGGTTGTTTGTTACCCCTTGGAAATCCATGGTTCTTGACTTCCTTTTTATAAGATCCTGATTAGGATGGCAAGGGATTTACATCCCAAAGTCCAGGCCTTTACAGTAAACATGACCAGCTTGGCCTATAGGTACCGCTCTCTGTACAGGATGGATCTGGCTTAGAGTGTAACATTACTAGGCTGAAGGTGCTTGAACACTAAAACACCTCAAAACTATGTTAATTGATCACTGCATATTCACACAACAAATAAGTAAATCATAAACACTTAATATAAGGAGATGGAACATGGAATGTGTTACGACCGTGTCGTATTTTTCTATTTTTTTTTATATATAAAACATGCTCCCATGTTGTTCCATATTATTCCTGTAATGATGTGTTAAATTTACTATTATATATTCCAGTCACCTTACCCTGTGCTGTTAAGGTTTTAACTGTCATTAATTGTTCAAACCCATCTTATTTCTTTATTTAGTATTGTAACAAACATTCTTTGTTCTCTAACGACCATCTGCATCGTTAAACGACCTACCGACGGGTTTTTGGCGGGAATTGGCCTTATATATAGGATCCACCAGCAGGGGGAGTTTAGTTCAGACCTCTTGTCATACAGTCCACATCCTTTGAGTGACACTCGTCACCTGTTACTTATACTTAATTTATTTGTGTTGTTCCTGTCGCCACCAATGTGGTATATCTATGTGAGTACCTATTTATGTCTCTATTTATGTCCATCAGTATTTGCTTAGTTACATTTAAGTAATTCAGTGTTGTTTCACGTCAGTTAATTTCAGTGTTAGTTTTTGTTTGCATTGTGTTAACGTAATCCAATGCTGTATTTTTATTCTTTTGATGTTTCGATGTTTAGTATCATTTGTGTCTTAAAGTTTCGATGGTGAATCAATTTTTTGTGACAGCCTACGAGGCTTTTTATTATGTTAATATTTAATTAATTCAATTCTTGAAGGTTTACTTTATTTTTTTTATTCCCTTTTAATTTACTTCACTTTTTTGGTTTGGTTACGCCTAGAACCTGGATAGTTAAGTAAATTAAGAGACGGCGTAACAGTTTTGGCCACCTTGCCAGGATTTCCTAACGACCTTTGACACTTGTGATTTTTTTTTTCTAAGCATGCTGATGGATTTGTTTTGAGTCATGGTAGGACTAACAATGGTAATTTTGTGCGTAATAATTTTGTGCATGACAGGAGGAGCTGGGACTCGTTCGCCACCTAATGGGGCGTCCTAATTTTCTAATTTTCTTGTAGTTTCTGTGGAAAGTCGGGTCATAAGGCGGATTTTTGTTGGACAAGGCCGCAGCCAAATAAGGTGAAGCACGAGAGGTTGCAGTTTCGGTTCTCGCCTCACGAGACTAATCTTTTCCAGGAGAGTTTTGCGAAGGACCCAGACGTTGGTACCTTTCGTCCCTTTTTGTCACAAGGCTCGGTATAAGTTGGTGTCGAAACACCAGTCACTATTTTGAGAGACTCCTGTTGTCATCAAAGAGGGTGTTGTTGCGGCGAGGAAGACTGACAAAACGTCGTTTTGGGCGCCCTTTGGGGTAAAGGTGCAGTTCCTTTGGTTTTTCAGGTATAGCTAAACGTAGCCGGTGTGCACGAGCCGCCTGTGTTAGTACGTGTCAAGTCTCCTTGTTGCTAGAGTGGACCTCATACTCGGTAACGATTTGCTGCAACAGCTTGAAGATGATATGCCCGGTGGTTTCCCTTTGTGTGCTGTGACTCGTTTTATGTCAATGACTAATGATCATAATGTAACTTCTGATGTAGATGATTCGCTGTCCTTATAAGGACTTTTTGCTAACCAAATTGCTTCCCAAGACATTTCTTCTGCAGGTAATGCTGTGACCGGGAGAGTTGCTTTAATAGCTGTGCAAGAGCAAGACGATTCATTACGGCTCTTGTTTGACCTGGTGTCCGATCCTGCCAATGTTTCAGGCCGCCGCTGGCTCCCATCGACTATGTCAGAGGAAGACGCAGACTGGGCGTCTATCACTCAAATCGTCCTCCCACACACTTACGGACAACATGTTCTAGCTCTGGCCCATGACGGTCGCTTTTCTGGACATCAAGGTGTCCGAAAGACGTTCAACAGGCTGGCCAGAAAGTTCTATTGGCCAGGTATGAGGAGAGATGTCACTAAATATTGTAAGTACTGTCATTTTTGTCAAAAGGTAGGCAAAGCCAATCGGGCTATTCCACCTTTTCCACTTGTAACAGTACCTCACGTACCTGAGCCCTTTACAACAGTGCAGTGTGATATTGTAGGCCCTCTGCCTAAAAATTCTAGTGGGTTTGAATATTTATTTAGTCATTGATACCTCCACTAGGTACTTGCATGCTGTACCTTTTGGGAAAGTTACTGCTAAGGCCCTTGTTAAATGTTTGCTTGACCTGTTTAGTCACTTTGGATGGCCGTACCGTGGTCAAACGGATGGTGCTTCATATTTTGTAGGAAAAGTTTTCAAGAAAGCCCTAATAGAGTTGGGAATAGTTCATTGTTAGGTAGTAGTGAAGAGAGCATGAGTGTGTTAAGTTTAGTAGATGTTAAAGAATAGCTTCTAAGTTGTTGGAGCCTTGCCACAGACCACTTGTCGCAGTCCAAGATCAAGACATGGTACGACAAGCATGCCAGACACAGAGTTCCAGATTGAAGATCAAGTACTCATTCTCTTGCTGAGACATGGACAGACGCTCCATGCGAAGTTCAGTGGGCCATATAGTGGTGAAGAAGGTAAGCCCCACGAATTATATTATCTCTACCCCTGACAGGCACCGACTACAGAGCTTATGTCACGTTAACACCATCAAGCTGTACCACACACGCCCAGCACCCCCATTTGTTGCTGATGATCCAGTTCCCGTGTGTGCCGTTGACACTTTCTTGGTAGACAGTGAGAAAGAAGAGGGAAAAGAAGGGGCAAGTCCACTTGCCCTGTCATCAGTCAGGGTTTGGCAGTTCAACTCCGTGGAGTTGCAAAAGAAGCTACAGTGTCTACCGGGACATCAGAGAGCTGACGGGCTGGCTGCCATCCAACAACATCCTCCTGTCATCCAAGACAGGCCTGGCTGTACCACTGCCGTGGTGCATGATATTGATATTGGTTCTGCTAAGCCTATCAAGCAGGCTCCCTACCAGCAAGTGGTGCTCACCAGTCACTCTAGTACCGAAGAAGGACGGCACTCTTCGATTCTGCATCGACTTCCGCACGGTCAACGCCGTCACCAACAAGGACAGCTTTCCCTCTACCAAGAGTCGACGACTGCATCCAAGCAATCGGGAACGCCAAGTTCCTCTCTGAGATTGATTGCCTTCGAGGGTTTTGGCAAGTACCATTGACCCGTCGTGTTAAAGACATCTCCAGTTTTGTGACATTAGGTAAGACCTATAAATTTAATGTTATGCCTTTCGGGTTTTGCAATGCCCCTGCTACCTTTCAAAGGCTGATGTCACAAGTCACAGCCAATTGGCCTGGTTGTGTAGTATATTTAGATGATGTTATAATTTTTTCTGACACTTAGTCAGACCATTTATGTCAGTTAGACGCTCTTTTTACCGAGTTAGAAAATGTAGGACTTGTTATAAACTTTGCTAAGTCAGAATTTGTTTGTGCTCAACTTTTGTAACTGGGTTATGTAATTAGGTTGGAAACATGCTCCTCCCACAGCAAGGTGTGACACTATTTCGCAGATGCCTGTTCCATGTAACAAACGACGTCCACAGATTTTTGGGTTGTGTGGGTTATTACCGGAGATATATTTGTAATTTTGCCGAGTTGGCACTACCCTTTACCGATTTGTTGAAGAAGGGTAATATTTTTTGTTGGACTTCAAGGTGTCAGGATTCTTTTCAAAACTTGACAAATGTATTATGCTCATATCCTATTTTAAGGCCCTAATTTTTCTAAGCCTTGCAAGCTAGCCTGTGATGCGAGTGATCTGTTATCTAGACCCACAGAATGAACATGTTATATCAAAATTTGTGCAAGCAAATTTTTATTTTATGGGGGGGGGGGGGAAGTGTTACGACCTATCGTGAGTTCTGTGGGTTCTGTTACTTACAAATTATCCAAGTGGCTGGTAAAGATGCTATCCCCTCTTACAGGCCAAATATCTAATTCACATATACACAATAGCAGTGATTTAATTGGTAAACTCAAGAAACACGATGAACCTTGCGAATTAATAAGTTTTGATGTCCTTATAAGGACAGCGAATCATCTACATCAGAAGTTACATTATGATCATTAGTCATTGACATAAAACGAGTCACAGCACACAAAGGGAAACCACCGGGCATATCATCTTCAAGCTGTTGCAGCAAATCGTTACCGAGTATGAGGTCCACTCTAGCAACAAGGAGACTTGACACGTACTAACACAGGCGGCTCGTGCACACCGGCTACGTTTAGCTATACCTGAAAAACCAAAGGAACTGCACCTTTACCCCAAAGGGCGCCCAAAACGACGTTTTGTCAGTCTTCCTCGCCGCAACAACACCCTCTTTGATGACAACAGGAGTCTCTCAAAATAGTGACTGGTGTTTCGACACCAACTTATACCGAGCCTTGTGACAAAAAGGGACGAAAGGTACCAACGTCTGGGTCCTTCGCAAAACTCTCCTGGAAAAGATTAGTCTCGTGAGGCGAGAACCGAAACTGCAACCTCTCGTGCTTCACCTTATTTGGCTGCGGCCTTGTCCAACAAAAATCCGCCTTATGACCCGACTTTCCACAGAAACTACAAGAAAATTAGAAAATTAGGACGCCCCATTAGGTGGCGAACGAGTCCCAGCTCCTCCTGTCATGCACAAAATTATTACGCACAAAATTACCATTGTTAGTCCTACCATGACTCAAAACAAATCCATCAGCATGCTTAGAAAAAAAAAATCACAAGTGTCAAAGGTCGTTAGGAAATCCTGGCAAGGTGGCCAAAACTGTTACGCCGTCTCTTAATTTACTTAACTATCCAGGTTCTAGGCGTAACCAAACCAAAAAAGTGAAGTAAATTAAAAGGGAATAAAAAAAATAAAGTAAACCTTCAAGAATTGAATTAATTAAATATTAACATAATAAAAAGCCTCGTAGGCTGTCACAAAAAATTGATTCACCATCGAAACTTTAAGACACAAATGATACTAAACATCGAAACATCAAAAGAATAAAAATACAGCATTGGATTACGTTAACACAATGCAAACAAAAACTAACACTGAAATTAACTGACGTGAAACAACACTGAATTACTTAAATGTAACTAAGCAAATACTGATGGACATAAATAGAGACATAAATAGGTACTCACATAGATATACCACATTGGTGGCGACAGGAACAACACAAATAAATTAAGTATAAGTAACAGGTGACGAGTGTCACTCAAAGGATGTGGACTGTATGACAAGAGGTCTGAACTAAACTCCCCCTGCTGGTGGATCCTATATATAAGGCCAATTCCCGCCAAAAACCCGTCGGTAGGTCGTTTAACGATGCAGATGGTCGTTAGAGAACAAAGAATGTTTGTTACAATACTAAATAAAGAAATAAGATGGGTTTGAACAATTAATGACAGTTAAAACCTTAACAGCACAGGGTAAGGTGACTGGAATATATAATAGTAAATTTAACACATCATTACAGGAATAATATGGAACAACATGGGAGCATGTTTTATATATAAAAAAAAATAGAAAAATACGACACGGTCGTAACACATTCCATGTTCCATCTCCTTATATTAAGTGTTTATGATTTACTTATTTGTTGTGTGAATATGCAGTGATCAATTAACATAGTTTTGAGGTGTTTTAGTGTTCAAGCACCTTCAGCCTAGTAATGTTACACTCTAAGCCAGATCCATCCTGTACAGAGAGCGGTACCTATAGGCCAAGCTGGTCATGTTTACTGTAAAGGCCTGGACTTTGGGATGTAAATCCCTTGCCATCCTAATCAGGATCTTATAAAAAGGAAGTCAAGAACCATGGATTTCCAAGGGGTAACAAACAACCGTTAGAGATTGAAATATCTTTACTACGAAAATAATCACAATAATTTAACTCCGACACCACTCACACAAATATTAAATAAACAGCACCGGAATTAAACAATTACGTGAAACAAAATGATCAATACAACCAATTACAGATATCCCCTATGGCTGCAGATGAATACTCCTAACCAGCCCGGTGGAATGTTCTGGTAACACGATCGTCAGCTCTCAGGGGGAAGGTCCAGGGCAGCTTCTTCACTTGGCACAGGCGTTGGTGGGCGATGTCTTGCCACAAATGAGAGACGCCAGGGCACGGATGGTGGATAGGGCGTGGAGGAAGTGGCGATGACGTGTCAGCCGCGGTAGTAGCTGGATTAGGTGTCAGGAGTTAACAGCCTCATAGTGTAAGACTGGGGAATCAGCCCACGAGCCCCAGGAACCTCCGATGAGTACACAACCAGAGTTGGAATCGAACGGCAGGAGAAGTAGCAGCTTTTGTGCTGGCTAGTTAGTGTCTGGTGTGCGACGAGGCAGCAGCGACCTTCTCACCTCCCTCTACCTCCCTAGTGAGGCAGCGAACAAGCAAACGGCAGACAACCATCCTCCTCGTTACAGCCCTTACATCGACCCTGGGAAGTGGAGATGGATGAACGTCAATAAGGTTGGATATCGTCGCCAACACAGTGTTGTTGTATGAATTTACTGCTAAGTATAGAATTCTTTTGGGTGTGTTATTTGTCCGAGAATTCGTGTGTATAATCTCCTCAGTGCTCTGCATGTTTAGAGCTTGTTCTTGGTGAATTGTAACCACGGTAGCTCTACAGGAATTTAGTTGTGGGGCTGCGGCAGTCCTATTCCTATTTACAAGCTACATATTCAGGTAACCTGTTCGGTTGATACTCCAGTGTACGATGGGTGTGATTACAGTGTTAGATGTTTTTGTGAAAAGTACACCATTTTGTTTATATACTGGAAGTTGTATTGTACTTTACTGTGAAGTAACATGGGTGGAACCATGAAGACGATCCTTACGTTTGTGTTACTGGAAGTTGTACTGTTGGTACTCCAGTGTATGTGGAATAAGTGTAGTGTGGTGTCTTGTTTAAAAGATACACCAAGTGATGGTGGCTGCGAGAGATGTACTCTACCTTGTTGAGAAGTACATGAGTGTTACACATGGTAGTTGTGTGTACTGGGAGTAGTCAGAAGTCTAGCATTTTTGTAATAAACCTATTTTAGTGTATGTTAGGGGTATTATTCTCCTCCAGTGACCACCTTTATTTTCTTCACCTATCTTGGGACCATTATTACAGTTCCACGTGTCTTACCCACAAGCCATGCTGCCACTGGTCAGAGTTAAGACAGAGAGAGTGCAGTAGTTGTTTAAGGAGTGGGACAGAGAAAGTAAAGTAAAGTAAGGTATTATAGGAAGTAGATCCCCTATTATTAACGTCCACGTGTTTTTTCCCCCCTACATAATGGTCGCAGCGGTTGGGATTTCTTTGTCTCCCCCTCCGCCCCCCCCTACAACAATACTCCAGATGGGGCAGATCATTACAAGGGATATTTGAACGACCTTCTTATAAGACCTAATAATTTATTTGCCCGATTTACCTTCTCCTCGCAATGATTTGAAAACTTCAGCTCATTGTCAACATACACACCTAGGTCCTTCTCACATTGTCTCAAACAGTGCAATTTCTTCAGCCCGTTGGGACATATGATACGTATCCTTACCGTTGGTACGCCCCAGGTGCATCCTCTTACACTAAGTAACATTGAATCTCAGCAGCCATTTCTCCAACCATTCTTGGAGCCCACAGAGGTCCTTCTGCAGCTCTTCACAGTTCGCTTGGTTCTTGATTTCCTGAAATAGCCTGGCGTCATCCGCAATCAGTTGTATGGAGGAGTGTACAAGGTCAGTCATGTCATTTGTGAAACAAACAAACAACACCGGGCCCAATACACTGCCCTGTGGTACCCAGCTCTTGACAGGTACAGATGATGATTTCGTATCATTAATCACCACACACTGCTTGCGGTCATGTAGAAAGTCTTCTATCCACGCTAGGATATTTCCCCGAATTCCTTACCCTTCCAGTTTAATTTTCAGCCTATCATGGGGTACACTATCAATAGCCTTGGCAAAATCTAGGTATATATTGTCGATATTACCACCCCGTTCCAATACCTTGAGCAATTGTGTTAAGCAGGAGCGCCCTGGTATAAGACCGCGTTGGCAATCCTTTACAAGGTTGTTTCATAATAGATGTTCCATCGCGGCATCTCTGATAATGCTCTCAAGTACCAGCATACTTTGCTGGTTAAGCTCACCAGTCTATAATTGTTCGTGGAGTGACGATCGTCTTTCTTGAAGATGGAACTTAACATAGGCCATTTTCTAGTCACTGGGGACCTTTTGTTCATCCAGGCATTTACAGAACAGGATCTTCAGGGGCTCGGCAAGCTCGTTGCACAACTCTCTTACCATCCTGGGATGCACCATGTCAGGACCGGGACTCTTATGGACCTTTAGCTTTGACAGTTTATTTCTGATACCTCTTCTGTGAACACAATGTGGGTCAGTGCTGTGTTGAACCGTCTGTCCTCAAACACAGGAAGCTTAATCACATCCTCTCTTGTGAACACCGAGGAAAAGAAGCTGTTCAATGCCTCAGCTTTATCCTGGTCAGAATCTGCGAAGCTACCATCTTCAAGCCTCAGGTCTGATACTCTTACTTCCATTTTTAAATTCGACTTTGCATAGCGGTAAAATGCCTTTGGGTTTGACTTGACCTCGCTTGCAACCAGCCTCTGGAACTGCTTTTCAGCCTTTCTACACTCTGTCTTTGCTTGGTTTCTGGCTCTTACATACATCCTCCTGTCCAGCTCATCATTTGACCCAACCCACGTCTTGAATTTCTGGGTTTTCTTCATAACTTTGTCGACCGCCGAATGGTTCATGTGCAGGGGTCCCCTCGTATTCCTAGAGGCACTGAGTTTGTTCTTGGTTGATATATTTATCGATCAAATGGGTCACTTTACTGGTTATGATATTCAGCATATTGTCTGCATTCCTTTGCCGTAGTGAATCAGGCCAGTGGATGCCCCCCATCTCTTCCCTCATACCCGTCATAATTTCCCTTGTAATATTTGTTCCTTGGCCTGGCCTTATCTTGAACTAGTGATATGGTGACTGGTGCCAACCGAGGCTAGATGTTCCAGTTTGGCCCTTAACATACGCGGGTTTAGCATACACGGATTTGCAAATACGCGGATTGCCCCACCGGAGGAATATTCTGTACATTGAAGTAATTGAAGTACATTCAAATCGTGCGTCATTCAAATCGCGCGCGGCACCGCACACTGCACACCGCCCGCCACCCCACACACACACACACACACGCATACTGCGTCAAGCCACCCCAGCTCCCTCAGTCAGTCAGTCTCGCTGTAACCACGCTTGTGTTGACATCGGCATTGTAGGTCGACCCTGATTTTTTTACCAAAAAATCGTTAATTTGTGATATTCCTTGTTTATAAGTCGACCCAAGTTTTTGAGGGTATTGGAACAACAAAACCTTCAGTAAAAACACTCTACGTCCTATAAACTGAGGCTCACCGTGCCTGAAACACCAAGTGCCGAAGGCAAATTGTTTACCATTTATTATTAAGACACTTTACACTGAAACGCGGGTAGTTTCAACAAAAATATTGTATATTTCCATTCAAGTATTTAATCAAGTCAATTAGGAGGGAATATTATTATAATACAACAGTTTTTTAACGGAAAACCATTCGAAAAGCGATTATGGTAACATCTTTTGAACGAAAGAAAACGAAAGTCATTGCTTTCGTCACGATTTTATCCCACTTTGCACTGTAATACGTACGTCATTTCAGCAAAAATATTACATTTCCGTGAATGTATTATATCAAGCACAGAATGAATAGAATATCACTAATATAACAATATTTTAACCGAAGACTATTAAAAAGCGAGTAACATATCTTGAACATCGGAAGGTTAGGTTAAGTCTTTTGTTTTCATGTAGTTTATCCTAATCTACATTGAAATACATTACGTTTCAGCAAAACTACTATTCATTTCTGAGAATATGGAAAAGTAATATTTTGCTGAAATGACGTACGTTTTACAGTGGAAAGTGGGATAAAATCGTGACGAAAGCAATGACTTTCGCTTTCTTTCGTTCAAAAGATGTTACCATAATCGCTTTTCGAATGGTTTTCAGTTAAAAAATTGTTGTTTTACGATAATATTCTATCTTAATTCACTTGTGATGCAACAGTTTTTTAACTGAAAACGATTCGAAAAACAGGTATACAGTCTATCTGATATGGCAGAGCCCTGGTCGCGGAGGCTTTGTTTTTGCATGGGCCTGTAGTGGACGTCTCCCCTACAAACTGCGTAGCAGCCCACCACCTGCTATCACATTCCAACGTGCCGTTGCCTAGCAACGAAACTATTCACCGGCGACTTCTCGGGTTTTCCCAACATGACTCATAGCGGCTGCTGGGTATATAAGCTCTGTCTCTCCATTGAGATTCATTCTGACCATTCTTCTTGAACCAGCAACACCTCCTCCTCCACCGCTGCCTGGCCTTTGCTTCTCCTCGCCTGCCTGGCGGCCCTCGCTCCTGCCAGCGAGCATGGCGACCCACCAGCTGTCCTCTGAGCTTCCTCACCAACCAACTTTCATTCTGCCCATTTTCCTGAACAAGCAACACCTCCTCCAGCAAGCTCCTAGCTGTTAACATTTATTCAACCAGGAGGCCAGCAACAGGCAACATCTTCTCTAACGAAGCTCCTGCACATCTACCTCCTTCAACACGCTACTCACCGAACGTCTTCTACTGAGCAGCTCCCCACCACACGGCATCTCCAGCACCAGACTGTCTATCATATAACTAATATATTATACAAGAAAACCACATTAGAGTTTCCTTCCATCCTGAGTGCTAGACAACATTAATATCTCGATACCCCTACAATGGTGACTCCCGGAGATTAGCACTCACACAGGATGGAGGAGACACTGATCACGCTCCCAGTCTTCAAGCAGACACCGGCTCCTCTTCCTGCCTCACGCACCACATTCTGATGACCCCCAGCACACCCGACATGCCTCAGACGCCGACCTCTGCCCAGCAATAACCCCTGACGCGGCCTCTGTTCCTGAATCCGGACCCACACACACCCTCTTTTCTCCCTCAGGTACTCCCTGCTAATTTCCTGCACCCTGCTGCTGTCGTGGACCCAGCTGCTGTCACGAGCCCTAATCCGCTTCTGCTGACGCAGCCCCTGCTCCTGACCCAGGCCCACATACACCCCAGCAGGCGCATCTGACGACCCTGTACCTGTCGTGAGGGAAGCACAACATTCATCGCCTCCACACACCCTTTTTCTCCCTTCTCCCACAGATAGTGTGTATCTAGACAGTTGTATTTCAGCGATCGGCTCATCACGCCATCGCCGTTGTCTCACATGAGGCATGCACCGCCCGGTCTGCCTCACATGTGGTAAGCAACTCTACAATCAACAAGTCTCCTACACCGCCTGGAGGGGAGGGGGAGTATTGTAGAGGACGTCTCCCCTACAAACTGCGTAGCAGCCCACCACCTGCTATCACATTCCAACGTGCCGTTGCCTAGCAACGAAACTATTCACCTGCGACTTCTCGGGTTTTCCCAACATGACTCATAGCGGCTGCTGGGTATATAAGCTCTGTCTCTCCATTGAGATTCATTCTGACCATTCTTCTTGAACCAGCAACACCTCCTCCTCCACCGCTGCCTGGCCTTTGCTTCTCCTCGCCTGCCTGGCGGCCCTCGCTCCTGCCAGCGAGCATGGCGACCCACCAGCTGTCCTCTGAGCTTCCTCACCAACCAACTTTCATTCTGCCCATTTTCCTGAACAAGCAACACCTCCTCCAGCAAGCTCCTAGCTGTTAACATTTATTCAACCAGGAGGCCAGCAACAGGCAACATCTTCTCTAACGAAGCTCCTGCACATCTACCTCCTTCAACACGCTACTCACCTAACGTCTCTACTGACCAGCCCCTCACCAGACGGCACCTCCAGCACCAGACTGTCTATCATATAACTTATATATTATACAAGAAAACCACATCAGAGTTTCTTTCCATCCTGAGTGCTGGACAACATTAATATCTCGATACCCCTACAGGTCCTTCTTAAGCAGCCTTTAATTTTAGCATACGTTGAAATTGTGTTTACCGGTATATTCTTATTTTCTTGCTTCTTGTTTTCCAGAAATATGAAAAGTTCGTATATAATACAATGTTACGGTACTTTTAATTTACAAGTATTCATTTTTCAAAATACAGAAGACACCAAACAAATACCAGTACTACGGATATTTGCGTGACTCTCCCGCCAAAAAAGACCAAACAGCTGGTACTCTCTCCCTCAGCCCTACCAAAAATAGCTCAATGACATCTTTCTTGTTTATTCTCTTCCAATTTCTCACTTTAACTGATATTTTTTACATCACATTGCCTACATCAGATAAACTACAGTAATTGAGGTTAGACACTGTTATAAATTTGATTACAGGTTACTTTCAGGATGCTGTTAGAACTGTAGTGGATTCCTCCCCTACAAACGCTTGTCACTGAGTAGCTGACCCCGCGAATTCCCCAGTGTATGCCTCGTGGTCTAGGTCAACCAGCGCCGCCTAACATGATGTAGGTCAACTATTAAGCCACGCCTACCTCCACTATATAAGACCTGACCTCGTGGTGACCTCCCTCGCTCTTTCTACCTACACCAACCAGCAAGTAACACCACCTCCTCCACTCCTGCCTGGCGGCCCTCGCTCCCGCTGTCATGATCGTGATAATGGCTAGCCTGAAAACCTTAAGGATTCATATTATGCTCAAACGTCCACAAAACCTTCCGAGTCCCCCAGTGGAAACGTCCCCCGTTTTCTCTGTTCCTGGGTGACGTCACCGACAGGCCGTCTTTGTCTTAAGAAAACTTTGAATATAATCCACGGATTTCGTAGCAGACGCTGTATGTTGGGACCTGTTGCCATCCAACCCTTTGTAATCAATTTAATTTTGCTTTTGATAGCTGAGTCAGAGCATTGTTAGTGAGGATAATAGTAGGGAATGAAACTGAGTTCATAGTCTCAGTTTCAACGTCAGAGTGTACAGTAAATTAATTCATCGTAGACATGCCCGCGGCACCCATGCCGCGGGCATTTCTACGGTTAGTAAGTGCCCGTCCCTTCACCCATACAGGTAGGCCATTCCACTGTGTTGTAATTCGCCCTTCTTTAAGTGATTTGACCCAATTAATAGTTGATTGTGCAAGTGTTACAGTAACGTAGTTGATATGCTCTGAGTGAAGTCATATTTACGTCTTTAACGTCCCCTGAAATGTGATGTCGTTGTCACTGTTAGTAAGTGCCCGTTCCTTCACCCATACAGGTCCCTAACGCAGCCTAGGCCGTGTCTGTAGAGTGGATGTTGTATCCACTGTGTCTGGGGAGATGTTCGAGGTCCCGTAGGATCAGTTACCTTCGTGAGACCCGACCGTCAGACACTTCAGACTACCTATGGCCCCCATAGCTGGCTCGTCTGGCCCTAACGCTCGGCCTGCGAGGTGACCCCGGATCATCAAGCCACACACCACTACCAGCCCCCATCATTGGTGGATGAGTGTCTAACTCAGTAGGGCTATTTGTGTGGTGGGATTAATCCACTGGGTTCTTCAGAGTTCGTCGGAAAGTACCCCATGGTGGCAGGACCCCATGGGGGTTGCTTGAGTATCACTCCTGACAACCGAGTGTTGTAGTGGCAGTTGCCCCTTGTCTTTATGGTGCTAAGTGACTATAAGAGTTATGTGTTATTGAGTATGTACACCCAGTAGTGGTGTGAGTGTTATTGAGTATGTCCACCCAGTAGGGGTGTGAGTATGTTGAGTCTGAGGGCATAGTACCAGATTTCGTCTGTTGGTACATATATATTCTTTCTCATACATCCATATTAATGTTTAAATAAATTTTGTATTTGTATATTGTGTATTATATACCTACAGTATTTACCGTTATTTCTTCCCTATTACTTGATACTATCATTACATAAATCCACGAGCCTCCTCTCGTCACGCTACCAATGGTAATAAGTATGAGAGTAAAAGGAATTGTTACTGACACACAGGCCCTCTTAAAATGGTGGCAGCCCAGGCCCTCATAAAATGGTGGCAGCTCAGGCCCTCATACCGCCGGTGAGCGTGGCGACCCATAAGCTGGTCCTTCTCTGAGCACCCTCACCAACCAGCTCTCTCTACATCACGCTTCGACTCACGCTGCTACCCCCCAGCACCAAGCTGCATTGTGCATCCAATACAACATGTATACAGAGAGCACATTGTGAGTTTCCTTTCTCCATCCCATCCTGAGTGTGAACCCACACATAACGTACCCCACAATTGGTGACCCTGGAGTGATGCACTCACACAGGATGGAGGAGAAACATCACGTACCCCACAGAACCACCTGAGCCTACCAACAGTGTTGCAAGTCAGTCACAGCATTTTTTTTTATGCATTTTTGGTGTCTCCATTTGTTAATTATTTTTTTCTGTGGAGTTTGCACAATAGTAAACTGTTTTACCTACAGTATTGTAAAACGATTTGGGAAACGAAATGCTTGGTAACTTAAAATTTTAAATGGAAAATCTTGAAACTGGCAACTTTGTGCTGAAGACGATGACAAGGAAAATTATTTTGATGGATTTTCATGAAAATATTCAGAAATATGGTATCGTAGTATTTATTGAAGTGAATTAGGATAGAATATTATTGTAATACAACAGTTTTTTAACTGAAAACCATTCGAAAAGCGATCACGGTAAAATCTTTTGAACAACGAAAGAAAGCGAAAGTCATTGTTTTCGTAATGATTTTGTCCCACTTTCCACTGTAATACGTACGTCATTTCAGCAAAAATATTACATTTCCATATTTATTTCTGAGAATATATTCATTCAGTCACAGTTAAGGTAAAATATACTTGTGATGTAATATTTTAATGAAAATACCCGGTATTTAGATACACGGTATCGTAGTTTTCTTTTGTTTCAAATTTAATTAAAGATTGATGTTTCAAATGTAATGAAAAAAAATTGATGTATCTATAAATAAACTATAAAAAATGAATACCTTACGTTTTACATCGTCCTGTGCTACCACACCATGGATTTGGCTACTTTGGGCTTGCTATGATGACGCAAGAGATCTGCCCTGGCAACTGTACCGACACTCACAGCTGGTGGTGCGTCGTTTCCATTGTTTTCTGGTAGCTACTGGTAAATATTTTTCAACCTAACGAAACTATTACCCGTTTAGAGGTCGACCCCCAATTTTTTGCCAAAAAATTTGGCCTTAAAAACTGGAACTACACACAGGTATATACGGTAAATAAGGACAAGGGGGGCCAGGGGTGTTTTTTTTTGGGGGGGAGGGCAGCAAAAATACGCGGATTTTTAACATTCACGGGTATCTCTGTTACCTAACCCCCCCGCATCATAAGAACATAAGAAAATAAGGAGTCTGCAATAGGCCGGTTGGCCTGTGCATGGCAGCTCCTGTCGAGAGTTACTACCACTCTCTATCATCCATGAATATATCCAGCCTCCTTTTGAAACTTTCCAGCATTCCAGCACTTACTACAAAGTTGCTAAGCTTGTTCCACTCGTCCACCACCCTATTTGTAAACCAGTTCCTTCCTATCTCCCTCCTAAACCTAAACTTATCCAACTTAAATCCGTTGTTCCGAGTCCTATCCTGCTCGGATATTATAAGAACTTTATCTGTATCACCTTTATTGATTCCTTTCACCCACTTGAATACTTCTATCATATCTCCCCGCACTCTTCGCCATTCTAGGGAAAGCAAGTTTAGTTTCTTTAACCTATCCTGATATGGAAGGTTTCTAAGTCCCGGAATCATTTTCGTCATTCTTCGCTGCACCGACTCTAGTGAATTGATATCCATTCTATAATAAGGGCACCAGAACTGAACCGCATAATCGAGGTGCGGCCTGACTTGCGCAAGATATAGTTGCAATAAAACCTCTGCACTCTTATTACTTACACTTCTAGATATACAACCCAATACTCTGGTTGCCTCATTTCGAACATTAAGGCACTGTTTTCTAGGCCGTAGGTCTGGGCTTACAAATACCCTTAGGTCTCTTTCACAAGGCTGATGTTGTTAAGGCTGTATACATTGACAGTATTTGTTCTTCCAATATTATGTACGCTGCACTTGCTGGTGTTGAATTTCATTTGCCATTTTTCAGACCACCCCTGCAGTTTATTTAGGTCCTCCTGTAATGCATTTGCATCCTGCCCTGAATTAATCTGCCGCCCTATTTCGGTGTCATTCGCAAGCTTGCTTATGTCACTGTTCATCCCAGTATCTAGATCGTTTATGTAGATTATGAACAAGAGTGGGCCTAGTACTGACCCCTGGGGAACCCCACTAGTTACACGACCCCACTCAGATTTAACACCATCTACGCTGACCCTCTGCATTCTATCGGTGAGCCATGATTGTATCCAGTTTAAAACTTTCCCCTCGTTACCATGAGGGCCGACTGTGTGTATATATATATATATATATATATATATATATATATATATATATATATATATATATATATATATATATATATATATATATATATATATATATATATATATGTTAGCGGGAGAGAGAAGGAGAGAAGAGAAGACAGAAATGCTGCGTTTAGCACGTTGCAGGGGTGAGATGCAGTTTCTTAGAACAATTTTTTTAGGGGGTTCGTATGCATTTTTTTCTCAGCATATGAGGACAGTGCTGTCTTTTTTTAGGGGGGGTCGATTGTAATATTCAGAAATTTCAGTGTAATTTCAAACGCCGCACCATTGGAGAGACTGAGTTCAAGGTCGTCTCAGGGAAGAGAGCGCTCCTGCACGTAGTGATAGCTTTTGGAACTAGGCCTATACGATATTAAATGTAGTTTACCGAATTAATAATGATGCGATTCATGAAGTTAAGGGACTTTTTTTGAATTTGAAATTATTATAGATCGTTTATCAGTCTGAATAATGTTACGGGTGTCCCAAGAAAGTTATTAGTAGGCGCCTTGGGGAGACGAGAGGCTGGCTGGCTCTCAGTCAGACGACAGCTGTGGAACAGAGAGGGCAGACTGTGCGTCAGAGAGGACGAAACGGTCACGTGGTCTAGTCACCTGTGTTGCGCTATTGCAGTATAACAAGTAAGTCTCATTCGATCTCGGAGACCAGAACAGAACTGCGTAATCCAGGTGTGGTCTCACAAGAGCAAGATACAGTTTTAGGATGACCTCGCTAGTCTTGTAACTAACACTCCTTTGTATGAACCCAAGTACTTTATTAGCCTTGTTGCGAGCAAAAACACATTGTTTACTTGGCTTAAGGTTCTTGCTTATCATTACTCCTAAATCTCTCTCGCAGTCGGATTTTTCTATGGCATCGTTGTTCATCTGGTATCTGGTTTCCCTGTTTACATCTCCTATACTGAGTACTTTACATTTGTCGACGTTGAATTTCATCTGCCATTTTTCAGACCATTCGAAAAATTTGTTTAGATCTTCCTGTAGTTTTGCCGAGTCCTCGTCAGATTTGATAACACCTCCTATTTTAGTGTCATCAGCAAATTTACTTATGTTGCTGTCTATGCCGATATCTATGTCGTGTATGTATATAATAAACAATAATGTTCCAAGTACTGAGTCTTGGCGAACTCCACTTGTGACGTTGCTCCAATGGGACTTAGTGCCGTTAATGCTCACTCGCTGTTTCCTGTCCTGTAACCACGCCCTAATCCATTTAAGGATGTCACCTTTGATGCCATGAGCTTCTACCTTTCTAATTAGTCTTTCGTGGGGGACTCTGTCGAAGGCTTTGCTAAAGTCGAGATATACCACATCATAATTGTGCCCCTCGTCCACCGATTCGAAAACTGATGAAAAGAATGTTAATAGATTAGTTAGACAAGAACGTCCGCTTGTGAAGCCATGCTGGGAATCATTGATCAATCAGTGCTTCTCCAGGTGATTTCGAATAGAGTTTGAAATGATTGCTTCCAGTAATTTGCCTACTATTGATGTTAGACTGATTGGGCGGTAGTTAGAGGATAGTGATCTATCCCCCTTCTTGAAAATCGGTATTACATTCGCTATCCTTCAGGATTCTGGTACTACACCTGTTTTTAAGGACATGTTAAACAACTTTGCTAAGGGCATACTAAGCTCTTCCTTACATTCCTTTAATACTCTGGCAAATATCTCATCGGGACCAGGTGACTTATTATGCTTTAGTTTGTCTATTTGCTTACTAACATTGTTACTAGTCACTACTATCTCACTTAATTTGTTTTCTTCACTATCTCTGAATAGAGTCGGTGCCTCGGGTATCATGTTTAAATTTTCGGTGGTGAAAACTGTTGAAAAATATTTTTTCAAATTATTGCTCATTTCTCCGTCGTTATCAGTGAGCTCGTCGGAGTCTGACCATATTGGTCCAATCTTTTCTCGTGTTTTAGTTTGATACATTTGGTAGAATCCTTTGGGGTTTGTCTTCACCTCCCTTGCTATCCTTACCTCATCATTCCTCTTTGCTTTCCTTATCTCGGTTTTAACCCTACTCGCCAATGCCCTATAATAGTCCCGGAGGTGAATTTCGCCACGATTTATCCTTCTACCTATAGCCTTCCTTTGGCCAATGATGTTCTTTAAATAATTATTTATCCATTTAGGGTTATTGTTGTCTGATCTGAGTTTTTTGTATGGTATGTTCTGCCTTTGTGCATTAAGTAACTCACTATTTAAATTGTCGTGGAACTCGGAAATCTCAGATCTCGTTATCAGGTCCGTGTCATCTGTCAGGTTCACGGCCAAGTGCGACACCCCATCTCTCAGCTGCCTCTTTAAACTGTCAAAGTTTGCCCTTCTGAAATCTGGTACTTTAGTGGAATTTTCCTTACGTCTGCCCTGAAAATCTAACTGGAATCGAATTTCTTTGTGATCGCTGTTTGCAAGTTCGTTCCCTACCTCGACATTGCTAATGAGGTTTTCTCTGTTTGACAGAACTAAATCCAGTATATCATTACCCCGTGTGGGTTCGGTTATATGTTGACTTAGGAAACAGTCCTGGATCGTCTCAAGAAAATCCTCTGATTCTGAGTTACCGGTAAGGTCAGTCCAATCTATTTGGCCAAGGTTAAAGTCGCCTACTATACAGACTTTGTTGTGTGGGGAAGCCCTGCGCATTTCATCCCAGATAAGTCCCTCATTGACGCTATCAAGATTGGGGGGTCTATATATTACTCCTGTGATTAATTTTTCCCGACCGTCGCTTAATTCTATCCAAATTGTTTCTGTATTCCTCTCAGTTTTTATTTCCTTATTTATTTCACACTTCAGATTATCCCTAACATAGATTGCTACTCCGCCTCCTTTCCTGGTCTGCCTATCGGTATGGAACAGTTTGTAACCCGCAATTTGGTATTCGACTGGTAATTCACGTGTGTCTAGGTTGATCCATGTTTCAGTGAATGCAATTATATCGATTTCTTCGGTACATACTAAGGCCCTAATATCATCCATTTTGTATCTCATACTTCTACTGTTCGCGTAGTATACATTTAAGTTAGTCGTGTTCTGAGTCCTCCCCTTACCGCGTTTAGTTTTAGACTCCCTGTCTAATTTAGTTTTGTCATCATTCCTAACACTATTTCCCTGTAATATTTCGCCTTGTTTACCTGCTCCCACTGCAGTCTCTTCCGCCTCCGTGCCCATATGTTCTTTTAGCAGTTTAAAGACTTCGATATCTTTTGAACTGCCCCCTCTAGAGCCCCAGCCAGGGTTGCTACTCCATCCCTAGACAGGTGCACCCCATCCCTAGCATAAAGGTCCCTTCTGCCATAGAAGTTGTCCCAGTTGTCAATGAATGGGACTGATATTGACTTGCAATATCTGTCAAGACGGTCGTTGACACCAACCGCGCTTGACAACCATTCACCGCCAACTCCCGTTCTAGACAGGACACCCCATATGATCGGGATCCCTCCCTTAGTCCTAATACGATCTATGGCTGCCTTGAACTTACCAAGAAGTTCCTCGCTCCTACACCGGCCAATATCATTGCCTCCTGCACTGAGGCAGATAATGGGTTTGTTCCAATTACCAGACAAGATATTGTCCATCCTGTCAATTGTATCCCCCACCCCAGCTCCTGGCAAACACACCCTCATCCTATTTTTGTATTTACCACAAAAGGCCCTGTCCATGTACCTTACCTGTGAGTCACCAACAATTAAAGTTTTTATACCTTCCTTGTCATCCCTGCCCCTGACTGTACTAACGTCCAACTCGTCTATCAAGGGACTGAACGGGTTGGTACACTTAGCTGTTGTTGCCACAATGAAAACGTGGATAAGATAAATCTTGATAAAATCACACGGGAAAAGGGAAACAACGGAGCACCTTAGATTTCGTCTTTATGCCTCTGAAGATGTCTTGAATAAAGACGAAAACTAAGGTGCTCCGTTGTTTCCCTTTTCCCGTGTGATTTTATCAAGATATATATATATATATATATATATATATATATATATATATATATATATATATATATATATATATATATATATATATATATATATATATATATATATACATATACTTCCCTCACCCTATCAAACTAGTTAGCATAGCATAACCAAACAGCCTCGCAAGGACCAATGGGTCTGTATATAATGTGTGTGCACGCGCTAAAATGACCTTGTCTGGCTGTGAGTTTTCTATTTTGTCTACCTGCCAGTTCAACAGGACTGCTAACCATCCTCCCAGCAACTCATATGCCATCCCAAACCCACAGCCTATATGTATGGTGCAAGACCGCAGTCCAATACATACAAGTCAGGCAGTCAAGCGTTTGTTTGAGGCGCACCCGCAGATTATTCTATTGGACTGGCCCCCTAAAGGAGCCGATTGTAAGCCAATAGAAAATCTATGGGTGCCTATAGTTGTTGAATGGGATGTTGAGGAGAAAACGAGGGAGGCAGTGAGGAGACACGCACATAATGTGTGGGAGGGAATAAGGAGGAGGCCGAACATCTGCAGCAATCTGGTAGATTCCATGCCAACCAGATTGCAGCAGATGGAGGTCTAGATGTGGTCTAGAATTAAATTTCGGCCCACGAAGGCGGGGGAGTTAGCTCTCTGGTGTAACCTCGTTGGGGCCACATAGACTTCGTTTCCTAACTCTCGGGAATTTGTCCAGGTATTTTACTATGTGGTTTTACGTCACTTCGCATAAATATGCTTACAAAACCTATGCATTAATATGCATAACTCTTGGGAATCTGTCCAGTCATTAAATATATATTATATATTACTATAATCACAAAGATATGTTTACAAAGTTTATGCATAATAAATGTGAAAATTATTTTTTGGGTTTCGATTAACAAATAGTCATGCCTACAAAACAATCTTGATGCTCTAAGTGCATGTATGTGTTAAATAACGAGTAATGTGGATACATTATTTTGGTAAGTAAAGAAATGAAAAGCAAGCACTTAGCCATATGGATATAGTTACTCGGAAGAAAGGAAATAATGATGAACCATGGTTTTGATGGAAACAATGAGCTCTGGGATGATGCTCACAATGATGAATGGGAGAAACCTCTTTTTGAATCATCTTACCTACTAAGGATGAAGCTTAATGTTACAGAACACACACACACACACACACACACACAGTGAAACTTTGTGTGACGCGTTGTCTGACTTGGGGTGGCTTTGAGCGAACCATACACTTGACATAACAATTTATGTATCCTTCCTGTCCATGATTTACAACAATAACCGTAGGGTAAAAGTTACAATATTATAATAATAACACTGTCATGTATTGATACTATGACTAGTTACCAGGATACAGAGCACGATGAACATAACATGATAATGATAGTGAAGCCTGGAAGGGTTCATATCATAACTTGTGTGTTCGTGCATATGTTACCCCATGAGAGTTACCGTGGGCCTCCATGTGCCCAGGTGGGATGGTCAAAGTATTACACTATAAGTGTGTCAAATGAGGAGTGACATCCACATGTAATTTAAGGTTTTTGAGATATGTAGTTAAATTAAACACGATTTTTCATATAGTTATGCGAATGATGGAAGCATCGTGGTCTGGCACTCACACACAAAAGTGCTGTAAACGTTGTGTGGAGTCACTGGTTGGTTTATTTCCATTCATACTTTCGTAACTACAACCTATGGTATTTTTTCTTCATGTTCATATATAATGAAGATAAAGCAGAGTATAAAATGCCATATACAATATTTATACATAATGTCATCTGTATAGCCGTACTATGACTGTGTGTGTTCGTGCGTGTGTTGCCTCGTGATAGTTAGAGCGGGCCCCCCTCCAGAAAGGATACTGTACTAACCTTCAGCACCGACCCAGGTGGGCTAGAGATTATGGTTTCCGAGTGTACATTCAGGAGCCGGTGACCGATAGCTCAAGCGGCTAACGAGCCGATCAGTGGTGAAGAGGATAGAAGTAAAAGTGTTGATGAGAGTAATAATTATATAGCGGTTAATGTTATTATTAAGGGAGTATAATATTATTATTCAACAACTAAAGGCTATAAGCTGGTTAATTATGTCATTATGCATTTGTTGTAGTGTTACATATTACGATGTTATTAATAAATAATACATACATTGTCAAAAGGAAAAGAAAATAGCGATTTACTACACACTTGTGTACATTGCTGCCTTATTTGTCCCATTATACTTCTACTGACATAAGTTTAGGAAAAAAATTTGGTGGTATGGGTGAAGAAAAGTGTGGTGGTATAGGTGAAGGAGAGTGTGGTGGTATGGGTGGAGGAGAGTGTGGTGGAGGAGAGCGTGGTGGCATGGGTGGAGGAGAGTGTGGTGGTATGGGTGGAGGAGAGTGTGGTGGTATGGGTGGAGGAGAGTGTGGTGGTGTGGGAGGAGGAGAGTGTGGTAGTATGGGTGGAGGAGAGTGTGGTGGTATGGGTGGAAGAGAGTGTGGTGGTATGGGTGAAGGAGAGTGTGGTGATATGGGTGGAGGAGAGTGTGGTGGTACGGGTGGAGGAGTGTGTGGTGGTATGGGTGGAGGAGAGTGTGGTGGTGGAGAGTGTGGTGGAGGAGAGTGTCGTGGCAAGGGTGAAGGAGAGTGTGGTGGAAAGGGTGAAGGAGAGTGTGGTGGTATTGGTGAAGAAGAGTGTGGTGGTATTGGTGAAGGAGAGTATGGTGGTATGGGTGGAATAGAGTGTGGTGGTATGGGTGGTGGAGAGTGTGGTGGTAAGGGTGAAGGAGAGTGTGGTGGTATTGGTGAAGGAGAGTGTGGTGGCATGGGTGGAATAGAGTGTGGTGGTATGGGTGAGGAGAGTGTGGTGGTGTGGGTGGAGGAGAGTGTGGTGGTGGAGAGTGTGGTGGAGGAGAGTGTCGTGGCAAGGGTGAAGGAGAGTGTGGTGGAAAGGGTGAAGGAGAGTGTGGTGGCATTGGTGAAGGAGGGTGTGGTGGTATTGGTGAAGGAGAGTATGGTGGTATGGGTGGAATAGAGTGTGGTGGTATGGGTGGTGGAGAGTGTGGTGGTATGGGTGAAGGAGAGTGTGGTGGTATGAGTGGAGGAGAGTGTGGTGGTATGGGTGAAAGAGATTGTGGTGGTATGGGTGAAGGAGAGTGTGGTGGTATGGGTGGAGGAGAGTGTGGTTGTATGGGTGGAGAAGTGTGAGGTGGTATGGGTGGTGGAGAGGGTGGTGGTATGGGTGAAAGAGTGTGTGGTGGTGGAGAGTGTGCTGGTTTGGGTGGAGGAGAGTGTGGTGGTATGGGTGGAGAAGAGTGTGGTGGAGGAGAGTGTGGTGGTATGTGTGGAGGAGAGTGTGGTGGAGGAGAGTGTTGTGGTATGGGTGTAGGAGAGTGTGATGGTATGTGTGGAGGAGAGTGTGGTGGTATGGGTGGAGGAGAGTGTGGTGGTATCTGTGGAGGAGAGTGTGGTGGTATGGGAGAAGGAGAGTGTGGTGGTATGGGTGAAGGAGAGTGTGGTGGTACGGGTGGAGGAGTGTGTGGTGGTATGGGTGGAGGAGAGTGTGGTGGTGGAGAGTGTGGTGGAGGAGAGTGTCGTGGCAAGGGTGAAGGAGAGTGTGGTGGAAAGGGTGAAGGAGAGTGTGGTGGTATTGGTGAAGAAGAGTGTGGTGGTATTGGTGAAGGAGAGTATGGTGGTATGGGTGGAATAGAGTGTGGTGGTATGGGTGGTGGAGAGTGTGGTGGTAAGGGTGAAGGAGAGTGTGGTGGTATTGGTGAAGGAGAGTGTGGTGGCATGGGTGGAATAGAGTGTGGTGGTATGGGTGAGGAGAGTGTGGTGGTGTGGGTGGAGGAGAGTGTGGTGGTGGAGAGTGTGGTGGAGGAGAGTGTCGTGGCAAGGGTGAAGGAGAATGTGGTGGAAAGGGTGAAGGAGAGTGTGGTGGCATTGGTGAAGGAGAGTGTGGTGGTATTGGTGAAGGAGAGTATGGTGGTATGGGTGGAATAGAGTGTGGTGGTATGGGTGGTGGAGAGTGTGGTGGTATGGGTGAAGGAGAGTGTGGTGGTATGAGTGGAGGAGAGTGTGGTGGTATGGGTGAAAGAGATTGTGGTGGTATGGGTGAAGGAGAGTGTGGTGGTATGGGTGGAGGAGAGTGTGGTTGTATGGGTGGAGAAGTGTGAGGTGGTATGGGTGGTGGAGAGGGTGGTGGTATGGGTGAAAGAGTGTGTGGTGGTGAAGAGTGTGCTGGTTTGGGTGGAGGAGAGTGTGGTGGTATGGGTGGAGAAGAGTGTGGTGGAGGAGAGTGTGGTGGTATGTGTGGAGGAGAGTGTGGTGGAGGAGAGTGTTGTGGTATGGGTGTAGGAGAGTGTGATGGTATGTGTGGAGGAGAGTGTGGTGGTATGGGTGGAGGAGAGTGTGGTGGTATCTGTGGAGGAGAGTGTGGTGGTATGGGAGAAGGAGAGTGTGGTGGTATGGGTGAAGGAGAGTGTGGTGGTATGGGTGGAGGAGAGTGTGGTAGTATGGGTGAATGAGAGTGTGGTGGTATGGGTGGAAGAGAGTGTGGTGGTATGGGTGAAGGAGAGTGTGGTGGTATGGGTGGAGGAGAGTGTGGTGGTATGGGTGAAGGAGAGCGTGGTGGTATGGGTGATGGAGAGTGTGGTGGTATGGGTGAAGGAGAGTGTGGTGGTATGGTTGGAGGAGAGTGTGGTGGTATGGTTGGAGGAGAGTGTGGTGGTATGGTTGGAGGAGAGTGTGGTGGTATGGTTGGAGGAGAGTGTGGTTGTATGGGTGGAGGAGAGTGTGGTGGTATGGGTGGAGGAGAGTGTGGTGGTATGGGTGGAGGAGAGTGTGGTGGTATGGTTGGAGGAGAGTGTGGTGGTATGGTTGGAGGAGAGTGTGGTGGTATGGTTAGAGGAGAGTGTGGTGGTATGGGTGGAGGAGAGTGTGGTGGTATGGGTGGAGGAGAGTGTGGTGGTATGGGTGGAGGAGAGTGTGGTGGTATGGTTGGAGGAGAGTGTGGTGGTATGGGTGGAGGAGAGTGTGGTGGTATGGTTGGAGGAGAGTGTGGTGGTATGGTTGGAGGAGAGTGTGGTGGTATGGTTGGAGGAGAGTGTGGTGGTATGGGTGGAGGAGAGTGTGGTGGTATGGGTGGAGGAGAGTGTGGTGGTATGGTTGGAGGAGAGTGTGGTGGTATGGTTGGCGGAGAGTGTGGTGGTATGGTTGGAGGAGAGTGTGGTGGTATGGTTGGAGGAGAGTGTGGTGGTATGGGTGAAGGAGTGTGGTATTATGAGGGAAGGAGAGCGTGGTGGTATGGTGGAGGAGAGTGTGGTGGTATGGGTGATGGAGAGTGTAGTGATATGGTGGAGGAGAGTGTGGTGGTATGGGTGGAGGAGAGCGTGGTGGTATGGTTGGAGGAGAGCGTGGTGGTATGGCTGAAGGAGAGTGTGGTGGTATGGGTGAAGGAGTGTGGTGGTATGGGTAAAGGAGAGTGTGGTGGAATGGGTGAAGGAGAGTGTGGTGGTTTGGGTGGAGGAAAGCGTGGTGGTAGTGGTCGAGAAGAGTGTGGTGGTATGGGTGAATGAGAGTGTGGTGGTATGGGTGGAGGAGAGTGTGGTGGTATGGGTGGAGGAGAGTGTTGTTGTATGGGTGGAGGAGAGCGTGGTGGTATGGGTGATGGAGAGTGTGGTGGTATGGGTGAAGGAGAGTGTGGTGGTATGGTTGGAGGAGAGTGTGGTGGTATGGTTGGAGGAGAGTGTGGTGGTATGGGTGAAGGAGTGCGTGGTGGTATGGGTGGAGGAGAGTGTGGTGGTATGGGTGGAGGAGAGTGTGGTGGTATGGGTGGAGGAGAGTGTGGTGGTATGGGTGAGGAGATTCTGGTGGCATGTGTAGGTTATGTATTTATGCTACTGTGCCGAGTAGCAACCTTGTATATAAGCTACTGTGCCGAATAGCATCTATGTATATAATTACATGGCAACACTTCACGTGTTATTTGGCATCATTGCCCCGAGGCTGCCATATGGCAAGGCAGTCTCAGTCTGACTCTGTGAGCCGTGCATGGCACAGGCTAGTCACCAATTATAGTTCTCCTATCCGAATAAACGGACTTCAGTGTTAAGCGGTGTTTCCCTACCCATCACTGCATTCTTCGGGGCACACTTGGAACCTTCAGTATGGACGAAGGAGAGTGTGGTGGGATGAATGAAGGAGAGTGTGGTGGGATGGATGAAGGAGAGTGTGGTGGGATGGATGAAGGAGAGTGTAGTGGGATGGATGAAGGAGAGTGTGGTGGGATGGGTGGAGGAGAGTGTGGTGATATGGGTGAAGGAGTGTGTGGTGGTACGGGTGGAGGAGAGTTTGGTGGTATGGTTGGAGGAGAGTGTGGTGGTATGGGTGGAGGAGAGTGTGGTGGTATGGGTGTAGGAGAGTGTGGTGGTATGGGTGGAGGAGAGTGTGGTGGGATGGATGAAGGGGAGTGTGGTGGGATGGGTGGAGGAGAGTGTTGTGGTAAGGGTGGAGGAGAGCGTGGTGGTATGGTTGGAGGAGAGTGTGGTGGTATGAGGAAAGGAGAGTGTGGTGGTATGGGTGGTGGAGAGTCTGGTGGTATGGGTGGAGGGAGAGTGTAGTGGTATGGGTGGAGGAGATTGTGGTGGTAAGGGTGAAGGAGAGTGTGGTGGTATTGGTGAAGGAGAGTGTGGTGGTGGAGAGTGTGGTGGAGGAGTGTGTGGTGGCAAGGGTGAAGGAGAGTGTGGTGGGATGGGTGAAGGAGAGTGTGGTGGCATGGGTGGAGGAGTGTGTGGTGGTATGGATGGAGGAGTGTGTGGCGGTATGGGTGGAGGAGAGTGTGGTGGAGGAGAGTGTGGTGGTGGAGAGTGTGGTGGTATGAGTGGAGGAGAGTGTGGTGGTATGGGTGAAAGTGATTGTGGTGGTATGGGTGAAGGAGAGTGTGGTGGACGAGAGTGTGGTGGTATGTGTGGAGGAGAGTGTGGTGGAGGAGAGTGTGGTGGTATGGGTGGAGGAGAGTGTGGTGGTATGAGAGGAGAAGAGTGTGGTGGTATGGGTGAAAGAGATTGTGGTGGTATGGGTGAAGGAGAGTGTGGTGGTATGGGTGGAGGAGAGTGTGGTGGTATGGGTGGAGGAGAGTGTGGTGGAGGAGAGTGTGGTGGTATGTGTGGAGGAGAGTGTGGCGGAGGAGAGTGTGGTGGAGGCGAGTGTGGTGGTATGGGTGGAGGAGAGCGTGGTGGTATCTGTGGAGGAGAGTGTGGTGGTATGGGTGGAGGAGAGTGTGGTGGTATGGGTGAAGGAGAGTTAGGTGGTATGGTTGGAGGAGAGTGTGGTGGGGGAGAGTGTGGTGGAGGAGAGTGTGGTGGTATGTGTGGAGGAGAGTGTGGTGGTATGGGTGGAGGAGAATGTGGTGGTATGGGTGGAGGAGAGTGTTCTGGTATGGGTAGAGGAGAGTGTGGTGGTATGGTTGGAGGAGAGTGTGGTGGGATAGGTGGAGGAGAGTGTGGTGGTATGGGTGAAGGAGAGTGTGGTGGTATGGTTGGGGGGAGTGTAGTGGTATGGGTGAATGCGGTGGTATGGGTGTAGGAGAGTGTGGTGGTATGGGTGAAGGAGAGTGTGGTGGTATGGGTGAAGGAGAGTGTGGTGGAATGGGTGAAGGGGAGTGTGGTGGTATTGGTGAAGGAGAGTGTGGTGGTATGGGTGAAGGAAGGTGTGGTGGTATGTGTGGAGGAGAATGCGGTGGGATGGGTGAAGGAGAGTGTGGTGGTATGGGTGGAGGAGTGTGTGGTGGTATGTGTGAAGGAGAGTGCGGTGGTATGGGTGGAGGAAAGTGCAGTGGTATGGGTGGAAGAGAGTGCGGTGGTATAAGAACATAAGAACATAAGAAAATAAGGAGACTGCAATAGGCCGGTTGGCCTGTGCATGGCAGCTCCTGTCGAGAGTTACTACCACTCTTTATCATCCATGAATCTATCTAGCCTCCTTTTGAAACTTTCCAGAGTTCCCGCACTTACTACAAAGTTGCTAAGCTTGTTCCACTCGTCCACCACCTTATTTGTGAACCAGTTTCTTCCTATCTCCCTCCTAAACCTAAATTTATCCAACTTGAATCCGTTGCTCCGAGTCCTATCCTGCTCGGATATTATAAGAACTTTATCTATATCCCCTTTATTGATTCCTTTCACCCACTTAAATACTTCTATCATATCTCCCCGCACTCTTCGTCGGTCTAGGGAATGCAAGTTAAGTTTCTATAGCCTATCCTGATAGGGAAGGTTTCTAAGTCCCTGAATCATTTTTGTCATTCTTCGCTGCACCGACTCTAGTGAATTTATATCAATTCTATAATAGGGGGACCAGAACTGAACCGCATAATCGAGGTATGGGTGGAAGACAGTGTGGTGGAATGGGTGGAGGGGAGTGTGGTGGTATGGGTGAAGGAGAGTGTGATGTTATGGGTGGAGGAAAGTGTGGTGGTATGGGTGGAGGAGAGTGTGGTGAGATGGGTGAAGGAGAGTGTGATGGTAAGGGTGAAGGAGAGTGTGGTGGTATGGGTGAAGGAGAGTGTGGTGGTATGAGTGGAGGAGAGTGTGGTGGGATGGGTGAAGGAAAGTGTGGTGGCATGGGTGGAGGAGAGTGTAGTGGGATGGGTGAAGGAGAGTGTGGTGTTATGGGTGGAGGAGAGTGTGGTGGTATGGGTGGAGGAGAGTGTGGTGGTATAGGTGAATATGACTGTGGTGGTATGGGTTAGAGGAGAGTGTGGTGGTATGGGTGAAGGAGAGTGTGGTGGTATGGGTGAAGGAGAATGTGGTGGTATGTGTGGAGGAGAGTGTGGTGGTATGGGTGAAGGAGAGTGTGATGGTATGGGTGAAGGAGAGTGTGGTGGTACGGGTGAAGGAGAGTGTGGTGGTATGGGTGGAGGAGAGTGTGGTGGGATGGGTGGAGGAGAGTGTGGTGGGATGGGTGGAGGAGAGTGTGGTGGTATGGTTGGAGGAGACTATGGTGGGATGGGTGGAGGAGAGTGTGGTGGGATGGGTGAAGGAGAGTGTGGTGGGATGGGTGAAGGAGAGTGTGGTGGTATGGGTGGAGGAGAGTGTGGTGGTATGGGTGAAGGAGAGTGTGGTGGGATGGGTGAAGGAGAGTGTGGTGGTATGGGTGAAGGAGAGTGTGGTGGTATGTGTGGAGGGGAGTGTGGTGGTATGGTTGGAAGGGAGTGTGGTGGTATGGGTGAAGGAGAGTGTGTTGGTATGGGTGGAGGAGAGTGTGGTGGTATGGGTGGAGCATAGTGTGGTGGTATGGATGAAAGAGAGTGTGGTGGGATGGGTAAAGGAGAGTGTGGTGGGATGGGTGAAGGAGAGTGTGGTGGTATCTGTGAAGGAGTGTGTGGTGGTATGGGTGAAGGAGAGTGTGGTGGTATGGGTCGAGGAGAGTGTGGTGGTATGGGTGAAGGAGAGTGTGGTGGTATGGGTGGAGGAGAGCGTGGTGGTATGGGTGAATGAGAGTGTGGTGGTATGGGTGAAGGAGAGTGTGGTGGTATGGGTGAAGGAGAGTGTGGTGGTATGGGTGGAGGAGAGCGTTGTGGTACGGGTGAATGAGAGTGTGGTGGTATGGGTGGAGGAGAGCATGGTGGTAGTGGTAGAGGAGAGTGTGGTGGTATGGGTGAATGAGAGTTTGGTGGTATGGGTGGAGGAGAGTGTGGTAGTATGGGTGGAGGAGAGTGTTGTGGAATGGGTGTAGGAGAGCGTGGTGGTATGGGTGATGGAGAGTGTGGTGGTATGGGTGAAGGAGAGTGTGGTGGTGTGGTTGGAGGAGAGTGTGGTAGTATGGTTAGAGAAGAGTGTGGTGGTATGGGTGAAGGAGACTGTGGTGGTATGGGTGAAGGAGAGTGTGGTGATATGGTTGGAGCAGAGTGTGGTGGTATGGTTGGAGGAGAGTGTGGTGGTATGGGTGAAGGAGTGTGGTATTATGAGGGAAGGAGAGTGTAGTGATGTGGTAGAGGAGAGTGTGGTGGTATGGGTGGAAGAGAGCTTGGTGGTATGGTTGGAGGAGAGTGTGGTGGTATGGGTGAAGGAGTGAGGTGGTATGTGGGAAGGAGAGTGTAGTGATATGGGTGGAGGAGAGTGTAGTGGTATGGGTGGAGGAGAGTGTGGTGGTATGGGTAGAGGAGAGTGTGGTGGTATGGGTGAAGGAGTGTGGTGGTATGAGGGAAGGAGAATGTAGTGATATGGGTGGAGGAGAGTGTAGTGGTATGGGTGGAGGAGAGTATGGTGGTATGGGTGGAGGAGAGTGTGGTGGTATGGGTGGAGGAGAGTGTGGTGGTATGGGTGGAGGAGAGTGTAGTGGTATGGGTAAATGAGTGTGTGGACGTATGGGTGAAGGAGAGTGTGGTGGTATGGGTGAAGGAGTGTGGTGGTATGGGTGAAGGAAAGTGTAGTGATATGGGTGGAAGAGAGTGTAGTGATATGGGTAGAGGAGAGCGTGGTGGTAGTGGCAGAGAAGAGTGTGGTGGTATGGGTGAATGAGTGTGTGGTGGTATGGGTGGAGGAGAGTGTGGTGGTATGGTTGGAGGAGAGTGTGGTGGTATGGTTGGAGGAGAGTGTGGTGGTATGGGTGAAGGAGAGTGTGGTGGTATGGTTGGAGGAGAGTGTGGTGGTATGGGTGAAGGAGTGTGGTATTATGAGGGAAGGAGAGTGTAGTGATATGGTGGAGGAAAGTGTGGTGGTATGGGTGGAGGAGAGCTTGGTGGTATGGTTTGAGGAGAGTGTGGTGGTATGGGTGAAGGAGTGTGGTGGTATGAGGGAAGGAGAGTGTAGTGATATGGGTGGAGGAGAGTGTAGTGATATGGTGGAGGAGAGTGTGGTGGTATGGGTGGAGGAGAGCTTGGTGGTATGGGTGGAGGAGAGCTTGGTGGTATGGTTGGAGGAGAGTGTGGTGGTATGGGTAGGAGTGTGGTGGTATGAGGGAAGGAGAGTGTAGTGATATGGGTGGAGGAGAGTGTAGTGATATGGTGGAGGAGAGTGTGGTGGCATGGGTGGAGGAGAGCTTGGTGGTATGGTTGGAGGAGAGTGTGGTGGTGTGGGTGAAGGAGTGTGGTGGTATGAGGGAAGGAGAGTGTAGTGATATGGGTGGAGGAGACCGTAGTGGTATGGGTGGAGGAGATTGTGGTGGTATGGGTGGAGGAGAGCTTGGTGGTATGGGTGGAGGAGAGTGTGGTGGTATGGGTGAATGAGAGTGTGGTGGTATGGGTGAAGGAGAGTGTGGTGGTATGGGTGAAGGAGTGTGGTGGTATGAGGGAAGGAGAGTGTAGTGATATGGGTGGTGGAGGAGAGTGTGGTGGTATGGGTGGAGGAGAGCTTGGTGGTATGGTTGGAGGAGAGTGTGGTGGTATGGGTGAATGAGAGCGTGGTGGTATGGGAGAATGAGAGTGTGGTGGTATGGGTGGAGGAGAGCGTGGTGGCAGTGGTAGAGGAGAGTGTGGTGGTATGGGTGAATGAGAGTGTGGTGGTATGGTTGGAGGAGAGTGTGGTGGTATGGATGAAGGAGTGTGGTGGTATGGGTGAAGGAGAGTGTGGTGGTATGGGTGAAGGAGAGTGTGGTGGTATGGGTGGAGGAGAGCGTGGTGGTAGTGGTAGAGAAGAGTGTGGTGGTATGGGTGAATGAGAGTGTGGTGGTATGGGTGAAGGAGAGTGTGGTGGTATGGGTGAAGGAGAGTGTGGTGGTATGGGTGGAGGAGAGCGTGGTGGTAGTGGTAGAGAAGAGTGTGGTGGTATGGGTGACTCAGAGTGTGGTGGTATGGGTGGAGGAGAGTGTGGTGGTATGGGTGGAGGAGAGTGTTGTGGTATGGGTGGAGGAGAGCGTGGTGGTATGGGTGATGGAAAGTGTGGGGATATGGGTGAAGGAGAGTGTGGTGGAATGGTTGGAGGAGAGTGTGGTGGTATGGTTGGAGGAGAGGGTGGTGGTATGGGTGAAGGTGTGTGGTATTATGAGGGAAGGAGAGTGTAGTGATATGGTGGAGGAGATTTTTTGTGGTATGGGTGGAGGAGAGCTTGGTGGTATGGGTGAAGAAGTGTGGTGGTATGAGGGAAGGAGAGTGTAGTGATATGGGTGGTGGAGGAGAGTGTGGTGGTATAGTTGGAGGAGAGTGTGGTGGTATGGGTGAATGAGAGCGTGGTGGTATGGTTGGAGAAGAGTGTGGTGGTATGGGTGAAGGAGAGTGTGGTGGTATGGGTGAAGGAGAGTGTGGTGGTATGGGTGGAGGAGAGCGTGGTGGTATGGGTGAATGAGAGTATGGTGGTATGGATGAAGGAGAGTGTGGTGGTATGGGTGAAGGAGTGTGTGGTGGTTTGGGTGAAGGAGAGTGTGGTGGTATGGGTGGAGGAGAGTGTGGTGGTATGGGTGAAGGAGAATGTGGTGGTATGGGTGGAGGAGAGCGTGGTGGTATGGGTGAATGAGAGTGTGGTGGTATGGGTGAAGGAGAGTGTTGTGGTATGGGTGAAGGAGAGTGTGGTGGGATGGGTGAAGGAGAGTGTTGTTGTATGGGTGGAGGAGAGCGGGGTGGTATGGTGTGAATGAGAGTGTGGTGGTATGGGTGAAGGAGAGTTTGGTGGTGTGGGTGAAGGAGAGTGTGGTGGTATGGGTGGAGGAGAGTGTTGTTGTATGGGTGGAGGAGAGCGTGGTGGTATGGGTGATGGAGAGTGTGGTGGTATGGGTGAAGGAGAGTGTGGTGGTATGGTTGGAGGAGAGTGTGGTGGTATGGTTGGAGGAGAGTGTGGTGGTGTGGGTGAAGGAGAGTGTGGTGGTATGGTTGGAGGAGAGTGTGGTGGTATGGGTGAAGGAGTGTGGTGGTATGAGGGAAGGAGAGTGTAGTGATATGGGTGGAGGAGAGTGTAGTGATATGGTGGAGGAGAGTGTGGTGGTATGGGTGGAGGAGAGCTTGGTGGTATGGGTGGAGGAGAGCTTGGTGGTATGGTTGGAGGAGAGTGTGGTGGTATGGGTGAAGGAGTGTGGTGGTATGAGGGAAGGAGAGTGTAGTGATATGGGTGGAGGAGAGTGTAGTGATATGGTGGAGGAGAGTGTGGTGGTATGGGTGGAGGAGAGCTTGGTGGTATGGTTGGAGGAGAGTGTGGTGGTGTGGGTGAAGGAGTGTGGTGGTATGAGGGAAGGAGAGTGTAGTGATTTGGGTGGAGGAGAGCGTAGTGGTATGGGTGGAGGAGATTGTGGTGGTATGGGTGGAGGAGAGCTTGGTGGTATGGGTGGAGGAGAGTGTGGTGGTATGGGTGAATGAGAGTGTTGTGGTATGGGTGAAAGAGAGTGTGGTGGTATGGGTGAAGGAGTGTGGTGGTATGAGGGAAGGAGAGTGTAGTGATATGGTGGTGGAGGAGAGTGTGGTGGTATGGGTGGAGGAGAGCTTGGTGGTATGGTTGGAGGAGAGTGTGGTGGTATGGGTGAATGAGAGCGTGGTGGTATGGGAGAATGAGAGTGTGGTGGTATGGGTGGAGGAGAGCGTGGTGGTAGTGGTAGAGGAGAGTGTGGTGGTAAGGGTGAATGAGAGTGTGGTGGTATGGTTGGAGGAGAGTGTGGTGGTATGGGTGAAGGAGAGTGTGGTGGTATGGGTGGAGGAGAGCGTGGTGGTAGTGGTAGAGAAGAGTGTGGTGGTATGGGTGACTGAGAGTGTGGTGGTATGGGTGGAGGAGAGTGTGGTGGTATGGGTGGAGGAGAGTGTTGTGGAATGGGTGGAGGAGAGCGTGGTGGTATGGGTGATGGAGAGTGTGGGGATATGGGTGAAGGAGAGTGTGGTGGAATGGTTGGAGGAGAGTGTGGTAGTATGGTTGGAGGAGAGGGTGGTGGTATGGGTGAAGGTGTGTGGTATTATGAGGGAAGAAGAGTGTAGTGATATGGTGGAGGAGAGTGTGGTGGTATGGGTGGAGAGAGTGTGGTGGAATGGGTGAAGGAGTGTGGTATTATGAGGGAAGGAGAGTGTAGTGATATGGTGGAGGAGATTTTTTGTGGTAAGGGTGGAGAAGAGCTTGGTGGTATGGTTGGAGGGGAGTGTGGTGGTATGGGTGAAGGAGTGTGGTGGTATGAGGGAAGGAGAGTGTAGTAATATGGTGGAGGAGAGTGTAGTGATTTGGTGGAGGAGAGTGTGGTGGTATGGGTGGAGGATAGTGTAGTGATATGGGTGGAGGAGAGTGTAGTGGCATGGGTGGAGGAGAGTGTGGTGGTATGGGTGAAGGAGAGTGTGGTGGTGTGGGTGAAGAAGTGTGGTGGTATGAGGGAAGGAGAGTGTAGTGATATGGGTGGAGGAGAGTGTGGTGGTATGGGTGGAGGAGAGTGTGGTGGTATGGGTGGAGGAGAGCTTGGTGGTATGGGTGGTGGAGAGTGTGGTGGTATGGGTGAATGAGAGTGTGGTGGTATGGGTGAAGGAGAGTGTGGTGGTATGGGTGAAGGAGTGTGGTGGTATGAGGGAAGTAGAGTGTAGTGATATGGGTGGTGGAGGAGAGTGTGGTGGTATGGGTGGAGGAGAGCTTGGTGGTATGGGTGAAGGAGTGTGGTGGTATGAGGGAAGGAGAGTGTAGTGATATGGGTGGTGGAGGAGAGTGTGGTGGTATAGTTGGAGGAGAGTGTGGTGGTATGGGTGAAGGAGAGTGTGGTGGTATGGTTGGAGGAGAGTGTGGTGGTATGGTTGGAGGAGAGTGTGGTGGTGTGGGTGAAGGAGAGTGTGGTGGTATGGTTGGAGGAGAGTGTGGTGGTATGGGTGAAGGAGTGTGGTGGTATGAGGGAAGGAGAATGTAGTGATATGGGTGGAGGAGAGTGTAGTGGTATGGGTGGAGGAGAGTATGGTGGTATAGGTGGAGGAGAGTGTTGTGCTATGGGTAAATGAGAGTGTGGACGTATGGGTGAAGGAGAGTGTGGTGGTATGGGTGAAGGAGTGTGGTGGTATGGGTGAAGGAGAGTGTAGTGATATGGGTGGAGGAGATTGTAGTGATATGGGTGGAGGAGAGCGTGGTGGTAGTGGTAGAGACGAGTGTGGTGGTATGGGTGAATGAGAGTGTGGTGGTATGGGTGGAGGAGAGTGTGGTGGTATGGTTGGAGGAGAGTGTGGTGGTATGGTTGGAGGAGAGTGTGGTGGTATGGGTGAAGGAGAGTGTGGTGGTATGGTTGGAGGAGAGTGTGGTGGTATGGGTGAAGGAGTGTGGTATTATGAGGGAAGGAGAGTGTAGTGATATGGTGGAGGAACGTGTGGTGGTATGGGTGGAGGAGAGCTTGGTGGTATGGTTGGAGGAGAGTGTGGTGGTATGGGTGAAGGAGTGTGGTGGTATGAGGGAAGGAGAGTGTAGTGATATGGGTGGAGGAGAGTGTAGTGATATGGTGGAGGAGAGTGTGGTGGTATGGGTGGAGGAGAGCTTGGTGGTATGGGTGGAGGAGAGCTTGGTGGTATGGTTGGAGGAGAGTGTGGTGGTATGGGTGAAGGAGTGTGGTGGTATGAGGGAAGGAGAGTGTAGTGATATGGGTGGAGGAGAGTGTAGTGATATGGTGGAGGAGAGTGTGGTGGTATGGGTGGAGGAGAGCTTGGTGGTATGGTTGGAGGAGAGTGTGGTGGTGTGGGTGAAGGAGTGTGGTGGTATGAGGGAAGGAGAGTGTAGTGATTTGGGTGGAGGAGAGCGTAGTGGTATGGGTGGAGGAGATTGTGGTGGTATGGGTGGAGGAGAGCTTGGTGGTATGGGTGGAGGAGAGTGTGGTGGTATGGGTGAATGAGAGTGTTGTGGTATGGGTGAAAGAGAGTGTGGTGGTATGGGTGAAGGAGTGTGGTGGTATGAGGGAAGGAGAGTGTAGTGATATGGGTGGTGGAGGAGAGTGTGGTGGTATGGGTGGAGGAGAGCTTGGTGGTATGGTTGGAGGAGAGTGTGGTGGTATGGGTGAATGAGAGCGTGGTGGTATGGGAGAATGAGAGTGTGGTGGTATGGGTGGAGGAGAGCGTGGTGGTAGTGGTAGAGGAGAGTGTGGTGGTAAGGGTGAATGAGAGTGTGGTGGTATGGTTGGAGGAGAGTGTGGTGGTATGGGTGAAGGAGAGTGTGGTGGTATGGGTGGAGGAGAGCGTGGTGGTAGTGGTAGAGAAGAGTGTGGTGGTATGGGTGACTGAGAGTGTGGTGGTATGGGTGGAGGAGAGTGTGGTGGTATGGGTGGAGGAGAGTGTTGTGGAATGGGTGGAGGAGAGCGTGGTGGTATGGGTGATGGAGAGTGTGGGGATATGGGTGAAGGAGAGTGTGGTGGAATGGTTGGAGGAGAGTGTGGTAGTATGGTTGGAGGAGAGGGTGGTGGTATGGGTGAAGGTGTGTGGTATTATGAGGGAAGGAGAGTGTAGTGATATGGTGGAGGAGAGTGTGGTGGTATGGGTGGATGAGAGTGTGGTGGAATGGGTGAAGGAGTGTGGTATTATGAGGGAAGGAGAGTGTAGTGATATGGTGGAGGAGATTTTTTGTGGTAAGGGTGGAGAAGAGCTTGGTGGTATGGTTGGAGGGGAGTGTGGTGGTATGGGTGAAGGAGTGTGGTGGTATGAGGGAAGGAGAGTGTAGTAATATGGTGGAGGAGAGTGTAGTGATTTGGTGGAGGAGAGTGTGGTGGTATGGGTGGAGGATAGTGTAGTGATATGGGTGGAGGAGAGTGTAGTGGCATGGGTGGAGGAGAGTGTGGTGGTATGGGTGAAGGAGAGTGTGGTGGTGTGGGTGAAGAAGTGTGGTGGTATGAGGGAAGGAGAGTGTAGTGATATGGGTGGAGGAGAGTGTCGTGGTATGGGTGGAGGAGAGTGTGGTGGTATGGGTGGAGGAGAGCTTGGTGGTATGGGTGGTGGAGAGTGTGGTGGTATGGGTGAATGAGAGTGTGGTGGTATGGGTGAAGGAGAGTGTGGTGGTATGGGTGAAGGAGTGTGGTGGTATGAGGGAAGTAGAGTGTAGTGATATGGGTGGTGGAGGAGAGTGTGGTGGTATGGGTGGAGGAGAGCTTGGTGGTATGGGTGAAGGAGTGTGGTGGTATGAGGGAAGGAGAGTGTAGTGATATGGGTGGTGGAGGAGAGTGTGGTGGTATAGTTGGAGGAGAGTGTGGTGGTATGGGTGAATGAGAGCGTGGTGGTATGGGTGAAGGAGAGTGTGGTGGTTTGGGTTGAGGAGAGCGTGGTGGTATGGTTGGAGAAGAGTGTGGTGGTATGGGTGAAGGAGAGTGTGGTGGTATGGGTGAAGGAGAGTGTGGTGGTATGGGTGGAGGAGAGCGTGGTGGTATGGGTGAATGAGAGTATGGTGGTATGGATGAAGGAGATTGTGGTGGTATGGGTGAAGGAGTGTGTGGTGGTTTGGGTGAAGGAGATTGTGGTGGTATGGGTGGAGGAGAGTGTGGTGGTATGGGTGAAGGAGAGTGTGGTGGTATGGGTGGAGGAGAGCGTGGTGGTATGGGTGAATGAGAGTGTGGTGGTATGGGTGAAGGAGAGTGTTGTGTTATGGGTGAAGGAGACTGTGGTGGTATGGGTGAAGGAGAGTGTTGTTGTATGGGTGGAGGAGAGCGTGGTGGTATGGGTGAATGAGAGTGTGGTGGTATGGGTGAAGGAGAGTGTGGTGGTGTGGGTGAAGGAGAGTGTGGTGGTATGGTTGGAGGAGAGTGTGGTGGGATGGTTGGAGGAGAGTGTGGTGGTATGGGTGAAGGAGTGTGGTATTATGAGGGAAGGAGAGTGTAGTGATATGGTGGAGGAGAGTGTGGTGGTAGGGGTGAAGGAGAGTGTGGTGGGATGGGTGAAGGAGAGTGTGGTGGTATGGGTGAAGGAGAGTGTGGTGGGATGGGTGAAGGAGTGTGTGGTGATATGGGTGAATGAGAGTGTGGTGGTATGGGTGAAGGAGAGTGTGGTGGTATGGGTGAAGGAGAGTGTGGTGGTATGGGTGGAGGAAAGCGTGGTGGTAGTGGTAGAGAAGAGTGTGGTGGTATGGGTGAATGAGAGTGTGGTGGTATGGGTGCAGGAGAGTGTGGTGGTATGGGTGGAGGAGAGTGCTGTGGTATGGGTGGAGGAGAGTGTGGTGGTATGGGTGATGGAGAGTGTGGTGATATGGGTGAAGGAGAGTGTGGTGGTTTGGTTGGAGGAGAGTGTGGTGGTATGGTTGGAGGAGAGTGTGGTGGTATGGGTGAAGGAGTGTGGTATTATGAGGGAAGGAGAGTGTAGTGATATGGTGGAGGAGAGTGTGGTGGTGTGGGTGGAGGAGAGTGTGGTGGTATGGGTGAAGGAGTGTGGTGGTATGAGGGAAGGAGAGTGTAGTGATATGGGTGGAGGAGAGTGTAGTGATATGGTGGAGGAGAGTGTGGTGGTATGGGTGGAGGAGAATGTAGTGATATGGGTGGAGGAGAGTGTAGTGGCATGGGTGGAGGAGAGTATGGTGGTATGGGTGGAGGAGAGGGTGGTGGTGTGGGTGAAGAAGTGTGGTGGTATGAGGGAAGGAGAGTGTAGTGATATGGGTGGAGGAGAGTGTAGTGGCATGGGTGGAGGAGAGTGTGGTGGTATGGTTGGAGGAGAGTGTGGTGGTATGGGTGGAGGAGAGAGTGGTGGTATGGGTGAGGAGAGTGTAGTGGTATGGGTGAGGAGAGTGTGGTGATATGGGTGGAGGAGAGTGTAGTGGTATGGGTGGAGGAGAGTGTGGTGGTATGAGTGGAGGAGAGTGTGGTGGTATGGGTGGAGGAGAGTGTGGTGGTATGGGTGAATGAGAGTGTGGTGGTATGGGTGAAGGAGAGTGTGGGAAGGAGAGTGTAGTGATATGGGTGGTGGAGGAGAGTGTGGTGGTATGGGTGGAGGAGAGCTTGGTGGTATTGGTGAAGGAGTGTGGTTTCTATGAGGGAAGGAGAGTGTAGTGATATGGGTGGTGGAGGAGAGTGTGGTGGTATAGTTGGAGGAGAGTGTGGTGGTATGGGTGAATGAGAGCGTGGTGGTATGGGTGAATGAGAGTGTGGTGGTATGGGTGGAGGAGAGCGTGGTGGTATGGTTGGAGAAGAGTGTGGTGGTATGGGTGAAGGAGAGTGTGGTGGTATGGTTGGAGGAGAGTGTGGTGGTATGGGTGGAGGAGAGCGTGGTGGTATGGGTGGAGGAGAGCGTGGTGGCATGGGTGAATGAGAGTGTGGTGGTTTGGGTGAAGGAGAGTGTGGTGGTATGGGTGGAGGAGAGCGTGGTGGCATGGGTGAATGAGAGTGTGGTGGTATGGGTGACGGAGTGTGGTGGTATGAGAGAAGGAGAGTGTAGTGATATGGGTGGAGGAGAGTGTAGTGGTATGGGTGGAGGAGAGTGTGGTGGTATGGGTGGAGGAGAGTGTGGTGGTATGGGTGGAGGAGAGTGTGGTGGTATGGGTGAATGAGAATGTGGTCATATGGGTGAAGGAGAGTGTGGTGGTATGGGTGAAGGAGAGTGTGGTGGTATGGGTGAAGGAGAGTGTGGTGGTATGGGTGAAGGAGTGTGTGGTGGTATGGGTGAAGGAGAGTGTGGTGGTATTGGTGAAGGAGAGTGTGGTAGGATGGGTGAAAGAGAGTGTGGTGGGATGGGTGAAGGACAGTGTGGTGGGATGGGTGAAGGAGAGTGTGGTGGTATGGGTGAAGGAGAGTGTGGTGGTATGGGTGTAGGAGAGTGGGGTGGGATGGGTGAAGGAGAGTGCGGTGGTATGGGTGAAGGAGAGTGTGGTGGGATGGGTGAAGGAGTGAGTGGTGGTATGAGGGAAGGAGAGTGTAGTGATATGGGTGGAGGAGAGTGTAGTGTTATGGGTGGAGGAGAGTGTGGTGGTATGGGTGTAGGAGAGTGTGGTGGGATGGGTGAAGGAGAGTGTGGTGGAATGGGTGAAGGAGAGTGTGGTGGTATGGGTGAAGGAGAGTGTGGTGGGATGGGTGAAGGAGAGTGTGGTGGGATGGGTGAAGGAGACTGTGGTGGGATGGGTGAAGGAGTGTGTGGTGGTATGGGTGAAGGAGAGTGTGGTGGTATGGGTGACGGAAAGTGTGGTGGCATGGGTGGAGGAGAGTGTGGTGGTATGGGTGAAGGAGAGTGTGGTGGTATGAGTGGCGGAGAGCGTGGTGGTATGGGAGAATGAGAGTGTGGTAGGATGGGTGAAGGAGAGTGTGGTGGGATGGGTGAAGGAGTGTGTGGTGGTATGGGTGAAGGAGAGTGTGGTGGTATAGGTGAAGGAGAGTGTGGTGGTATGGTTGGAGGAGAGTGTTGTGGTATGGTTGGAGAAGAGTGTGGTGGTATGGGTGAAGGAGAGTGTGGTGATATGGGTGAAGGAGAGTGTGGTGGTATGGTTGTAGGAGAGTGTGGTGGTATGGTTGGAGGAGAGTGTGGTGGTATGGGTGAAGGAGTGTGGTATTATGAGGGAAGGAGAGTGTAGTGATATGGTGGAGGAGAGTTTGGTGGTATGGGTGGAGGAGAGCTTGGCGGTATGGTTGGAGGAGAGTGTGGTGGTATGGGTGAAGGAGTGTGGTGGTATGAGGGAAGGAGAGTGTAGTGATTTGGGTGGAGGAGAGTGTACTGGTATGGGTGGAGGAGAGCTTCGTGGTATGGTTGGTGGAGAGTGTGGTGGTATGGGTGAAGGAGAGTGTGGTGGTATGGGTGAAGGAGAGTGTGGTGGTATGGGTGAAGGAGAGTGTGGTGGTATGGGTGAATGAGAGTGTGGTGTTAGGGGTGAATGAGAGTGTGGTTGTATGGGTGGAGGAGAGCGTGGTGGTAGTGATAGAGGAGAGTGTGGTGTTATGGGTGAATTAGAGTGTGGTGGTATGGGTGGAGGAGTGTGTTGTTGTATGGGTGGAGGAGAGCGTGGTGTTAGGGTGATGGAGAGTGTGGTGGTATGGGTGAAGGAGAGTGTGGTGGTATGGTTGGATGAGAGTGTGGTGGTATGGTTGGAGAAGAGTGTGGTGGTATGGGTGAAGGAGAATGTAGTGGTATGGTTGGAGGAGAGTGTGGTGGTATGGTTGGAGGAGAGTGTGGTGGTATGGGTGAAGGAGTGTGGTATTATGAGGGAAGGAGAGTGTAGTGATATGGTGGAGGAGAGTGTGGTGGTATGGGTGGAGGAGAGCTTGGTGGTATGGTTGAAGGAGAGTGTGGTGGTATGGGTGAAGGAGTGTGGTGGTATGAGGGAAGGAGAGTGTAGTGATATGGGTGGAGGAGAGTGTAGTGGTATGGGTGGAGGAGAGTGTGGTGGTATGGGTGGTGGAGAGTGTGGTGGTATGGGTGGAGGAGAGTGTGGTGGTTTGGGTGAATGAGAATGTGGTCGTATGGGTGAAGCAGAGTGTGGTGGTATAGGTGAAGGAAAGTGTGGTGGTATGGGTGAAGGAGAGTGTGGTGGTATGGGTGAAGGAGTGTGTGGTGGTATGGGTGAAGGAGAGTGTGGTGGTATAGGTGAAGGAGAGTGTGGTGGGATGGGTGAAGGAGAGTGTGGTGGGATGGGTGAAGGAGAGTGTGTTGGGATGGGTGAAGGAGAGTGTGGTGGTATGGGTGAAGGAGAGTGTGGTGGTATGGGTGTAGGAGAGTGTGGTGATTTGGGTGAAGGAGAGTGTTGTGGGATGGGTGAAGGAGAGTGTGGTGGGATGGGTGAAGGAGAGTGTGGTGAGGTGGGTGAAGGAGAGTGTGGTGGGATAGGTGAAGGAGAGTGTGGTGGGATGGGTGAAGGAGAGTGTGGTGGTATGGGTGAAGGAGAGTGTGGTGGGATGGGTGAAGGAGAGTGTGGTGGTATGGGTGAAGGAGAGTGTGGTGGTATGGGTGAAGGGGAGTGTGGTGGGATGGGTGAAGGAGAGTGTGGTGGGATGGGTGAAGGAGAGTGTGGTGGGATGGGTGAAGGAGAGTGTGGTGGGATGGGTGAAGGAGAGTGTGGTGGTATGGGTGAAGGAGAGTGTGGTGGTATGGGTGGCGGAGAGCGTGGTGGTATGGGAGAATGAGAGTGTGGTGGTATGGGTGAAGGAGAGTGTGGTGGTATGGGTGAAGGAGTGTGTGGTGGTATGGGTGAAGGAGAGTGTGGTGGTATGGGTGGAGGAGAGTGTGGTGGTAAGGGTGAAGGAGAGTGTGGTGGTATGGGTGGAGGAGAGCGTGGTGGTATGGGTGAATGAGAGTGTGGTGTTATGGGTGAAGGAGAGTGTGGTGGTATGGGTGAAAGAGAGTGTGGTGGTATGGGTGGAGGAGATCGTGGTGGTATGGGTGAATGAGAGTGTGGTTGTATGGGTGGAGGAGAGCGTGGTGGTAGTGATAGAGGAGAGTGTGGTGGTATGGTTGAATGAGAGTGTGGTGGTATGGGTGGAGGAGAGTGTGGTGGTATGGGTGGAGGAGTGTGTTGTGGTATGTGTGGAGGAGAGCGTGGTGGTATGGGTGATGGAGAGTGTGGTGGTATGGGTGAAGGAGAGTGTGGTGGTATGGTTGGAGGAGAATGTGGTGGTATGGTTGGAGAAGAGTGTGGTGGTATGGGTGAAGGAGAGTGTGGTGGAATGGGTGAAGGAGAGTGTGGTGGTATGGTTGTAGGAGAGTGTGGTGGTATGGTTGGACGAGAGTCTGGTGGTATGGGTGAAGGAGTGTGGTATTATGAGGGAGGGAGAGTGTGGTGGTATGGGTGGAGGAGAGTGTGGTGGCATGGGTGGAGGAGAGTGTGGTGGTTTGGGTGGAGGAGAGTGTGGTGGTATGGGTGAAGGAGTGTGGTGGTATGAGGGAAGGTGAGTGTGGTGGCATGGGTGAAGGAGTGTGGTATTATGTGGGAAGGAGAGTGTAGTGATATGGTGGAGGAGAGTGTGGTGGCATGGGTGGAGGAGAGCTTGGTGGTATGGTTGGAGGAGAGTGTGGTGGTATGGGTGAAGGAGTGTGGTGGTATGAGGGAAGGAGAGTGTGGTGGTATGGGTGGAGGAGAGTGTAGTGATTTGGTGGAGGAGAGTGTGGTGGTATGGGTGGAGGAGAGCTTGGTGGTATGGTTGGAGGAGAGTGTGGTGGTATGGGTGAAGGAGTGTGGTGGTATGAGGGAAGGAGAGTGTAGTGATATGGGTGGAGGAGAGTGTAGTGGTATGGGTGGAGGAGAGCTTGGTGGTATGGTTGGAGGAGAGTGTGGTGATATGGGTGAAGGAGTGTGGTTGTATGAGGGAAGGAGAGTGTAGTGATATGGGTGGAGGAGAGTGTAGTGATATGGTGGAGGAGAGTGTGGTGGTATGGGTGAAGGGGAGTGTGGTGGTATGAGGGAAGGAGAGTGTAGTGATATGGGTGGTGGAGGAGAGTGTGGTGGTATGGGTGGAGGAAAGTGTGGTGGTATGGGTGGAGGAGAGCTTGGTGGTATGGGTGGAGGAGAGTGTGGTGGTATGGGTGAATTAGAGTGTGGTGGTATGGGTGAAGGAGAGTGTAGTGGTATGGGTGAAGGAGTGTGGTGGTATGAGGGAAGGAGAGTGTAGTGATATGGGTGGTGGAGGAGAGTGTGGTGGTATGGGTGGAGGAGAGCTTGGTGGTATGGTTGGAGGAGAGTGTGGTGGTATGGGTGAATGAGAGCGTGGTGGTATGGGTGAATGAGAGTGTGGTGGTATGGGTGGAGGAGAGCGTGGTGGTAGTGGTAGAGGAGAGTGTGGTGGTATGGGTGAATGAGAGTGTGGTGGTATGGGTGGAGGAGAGTGTGGTGGTATGGGTGGAGGAGAGTGTTGTGGTATGGATGGAGGAGAGCGTGGTGGAATGGGTGATGGAGAGTGTGGTGGTATGGGTGAAGGAGAGTGTGGTGGTATGGGTGTAGGAGAGCGTGGTGGTATGGGTGAATGAGAGTGTGGTGGTAAGGGTGAAGGAGAGTGTGGTGGTATGGGTGAAGGAGTGTGTGGTGGTTTGGGTGAAGGAGAGTGTGGTGGTATGGGTGGAGGAGAGTGTGGTGGTATGTATGAAGGAGAGTGTGGTGGTATGGGTGGAGGAGAGTGTGGTGGTATGGGTGGAGGAGAGTGTGGTGGTATGGGTGAATGAGAGTGTGGTGGTCTGGGTGGAGGAGAGCGTGGTGGAAGTGGTAGAGGAGAGTGTGGTGGTATGGGTGAATGAGAGTGTGGTGATATGGGTGGAGGAGAGTGTGGTGGTGTGGGTGGAGGAGAGTGTTGTGGTATGGGTTGAGGAGAGCGTGGTGGTATGGGTGATGGAGAGTGTGGTGGTATGGGTGAAGGGGAGTGTGGTGGTATGGTTGGAGTAGAGTGTGGTGGTATGGTTGGAGAAGAGTGTGGTGGTATGGGTGAAGGAGAGTGTGGTGATATGGGTGAAGGAGAGTGTGGTGGTATGGTTGTAGGAGAGTGTGGTGGTATGGTTGGTGGAGAGTGTGGTGGTATGGGTGAAGGAGTGTGGTATTATGAGGGAAGGAGAGTGTAGTGATATGGTGGAGGAGAGTGTGGTGGTATGGGTGGAGGAGAGCTTGGTGGTATGGTTGGTGGAGAGTGTGGTGGTATGGGTGAAGGAGTGTGGTGGTATGGGTGAAGGAGAGTGTGGTGGTATGGGTGAAGGAGCGTGTGGTGGTATGGGTGGAGGAGAGTGTGGTGTTATTGGTGGAGGAGAGTGTGGTGGTATGGGTGGAGGAGAGTGTAGTGGTATAGGTGAATATGAGTGTGGTGGTATGGGTTAGAGGAGAGTGTGGTGGTATGGGTGAAGGAGAGTGTGGCGGTATGGGTGAAGGAGAGTGTGGTGGTATGGGTAAAGGAGAGTGTGGTGTTATGGGTGGAGGAGAGTGTAGTGATATGGGTGGAGGAGAGTGTGGTGTTATGGGTGAAGGAGAGTGTGGTGGTATGGGTGACGGAAAGTGTGGTGGTATGGGTGAAGGAGAGTGTGGCGGTATGGGTGAAGGAGAGTGTGGTGGGATGGGTGAAGGAGAGTGTGGTGGGATGGGTGAAGGAGACTGTGGTGGGATGGGTGAAGGAGTGTGTGGTGGTATGGGTGAAGGAGAGTGTGGTGGTATGGGTGACGGAAAGTGTGGTGGTATGGGTGGAGGAGAGTGTGGTGGTATGGGTGAAGGAGAGTGTGGTGGTATGAGTGGCGGAGAGCGTGGTGGTATGGGAGAATGAGAGTGTGGTGGGATGGGTGAAGGAGAGTGTGGTGGGATGGGTGAAGGAGTGTGTGGTGGTATGGGTGAAGGAGAGTGTGGTGGTATAGGTGAAGGAGAGTGTGGTGGTATGGTTGGAGGAGAGTGTTGTGGTATGGTTGGAGAAGAGTGTGGTGGTATGGGTGAAGGAGAGTGTGGTGATATGGGTGAAGGAGAGTGTGGTGGTATGGTTGTAGGAGAGTGTGGTGGTATGGTTGGAGGAGAATGTGGTGGTATGGGTGAAGGAGTGTGGTATTATGAGGGAAGGAGAGTGTTGTGATATGGTGGAGGAGAGTTTGGTGGTATGGGTGGAGGAGAACTTGGTGGTATGGTTGGAGGAGAGTGTGGTGGTATGGGTGAAGGAGTGTGGTGGTATAAGGGAAGGAGAGTGTAGTGATATGGGTGGAGGAGAGTGTATTGGTATGGGTGGAGGAGAGCTTCGTGGTATGGTTGGTGGAGAGTGTGGTGGTATGGGTGAAGGAGTGTGGTGGTATGGGTGAAGGAGTGTGTGGTGGTATGGGTGAAGGAGAGTGTGGTGGTATGGGTGAATGAGAGTGTGGTGTTATGGGTGAAGGAGAGTGTGGTGGTATGGGTGAAAGAGAGTGTGGTGGTATGGGTGGAGGAGATCGTGGTGGTATGGGTGAAGGAGAGTGTGGTTGTATGGGTGGAGGAGAGCGTGGTGGTAGTGATAGAGGAGAGTGTGGTGTTATGGGTGAAGGAGAGTGTGGTGGTATGGGCAAAGGAGAGTGTGGTGGTATGGGTGGAGGAGTGTGTGGTGGTATGGGTGAAGGAGTGTGGTATTATGAGGGAAGGAGAGTGTAGTGATATGGTGGAGGAGAGTGTGGTGGTATGGGTGGAGGAGAGCTTCGTGGTATGGTTGGTGGAGAGTGTGGTGGTATGGGTGAAGGAGTGTGGTGTTATGGGTGAAGGAGAGTGTGGTGGTATGGGTGAAAGAGAGTGTGGTGGTATGGGTGGAGGAGATCGTGGTGGTATGGGTGAATGAGAGTGTGGTTGTATGGGTGGAGGAGAGCGTGGTGGTAGTGATAGAGGAGAGTGTGGTGGTATGGTTGGAGAAGAGTGTGGTGGTATGGGTGAAGGAGAGTGTGGTGGTATGGGTGAAGGAGAATGTAGTGGTATGGTTGGAGGAGAGTGTGGTGGTATGGTTGGAGGAGAGTGTGGTGGTATGGGTGAAGGAGTGTGGTATTATGAGGGAAGGAGAGTGTAGTGATTTGGTGGAGGAGAGTGTGGTGGTATGGGTGGAGGAGAGCTTGGTGGTATGGTTGAAGGAGAGTGTGGTGGTATGGGTGAAGGAGTGTGGTGGTATGAGGGAAGGAGAGTGTAGTGATATGGGTGGAGGAGAGTGTAGTGGTATGGGTGGAGGAGAGTGTGGTGGCATGGGTGGAGGAGAGTGTGGTGGTATGGGTGTAGGAGAGTGTGGTGGTTTGGGTGAATGAGAATGTGGTCGTATGGGTGAAGTAGAGTGTGGTGGTATAGGTGAAGGAAAGTGTGGTGGTATGGGTGAAGGAGAGTGTGGTGGTATGGGTGAAGGAGTGTGTGGTGGTATGGGTGAAGGAGAGTGTGGTGGTATAGGTGAAGGAGAGTGTGGTGGGATGGGTGAAGGAGAGTGTGGTGGGATGGGTGAAGGAGAGTGTGATGGGGTGGGTGAAGGAGAGTGTGGTGGGATGGGTGAAGGAGAGTGTGGTGGGATGGGTGAAGGAGAGTGTGGTGGTATGGGTGAAGGAGTGTGTGGTGGTATGGGTGAAGGAGAGTGTGGTGGTATGGGTGAAGGAGAGTGTGGTGGGATGGGTGAAGGAGAGTGTGGTGGGATGGGTGAAGGAGAGTGTGGTGGGATGGGTGAAGGAGAGTGTGGTGGGATGGGTGAAGGAGTGTGTGGTGGTATGGGTGAAGGAGAGTGTGGTGGATGGGTGAAGGAGAGTGTGGTGGTATGGGTGGAGGAGAGTGTGGTGGTATGGGTGAAGGAGAGTGTGGTGGTATGGGTGGCGGAGAGCGTGGTGGTATGGGAGAATGAGAGTGTGGTGGTATGGGTGAAGGAGAGTGTGGTGGTATGGGTGAAGGAGTGTGTGGTGGTATGGGTGAAGGAGAGTGTGGTGGTATGGGTGGAGGAGAGTGTGGTGGTAAGGGTGAAGGAGAGTGTGGTGGTATGGGTGGAGGAGAGCGTGGTGGTATAGTTGGACGAGAGTCTGGTGGTATGGGTGAAGGAGTGTGGTATTATGAGGGAGGGAGAGTGTGGTGGTATGGGTGGAGGAGAGTGTGGTCGTATGGGTGAAGGAGAGTGTAGTGGTATGGGTGAAGGAGTGTGGTGGTATGAGGGAAGGAGAGTGTGGCATGGGTGAAGGAGTGTGTGGTGGTTTGGGTGAAGGAGAGTGTGGTGGTATGGTTGGAGGAGAGTGTGGTGGTATGGTTGGAGAAGAGTGTGGTGGTATGGGTGAAGGAGAGTGTGGTGGTATGGGTGAAGGAGAATGTAGTGGTATGGTTGGAGGAGAGTGTGGTGGTATGGTTGGAGGAGAGTGTGGTGGTATGGGTGAAGGAGTGTGGTATTATGAGGGAAGGAGAGTGTAGTGATATGGTGGAGGAGAGTGTGGTGGTATGGGTGGAGGAGAGCTTGGTGGTATGGTTGAAGGAGAGTGTGGTGGTATGGGTGAAGGAGTGTGGTGGTATGAGGGAAGGAGAGTGTAGTGATATGGGTGGAGGAGAGTGCAGTGGTATGGGTGGAGGAGAGTGTGGTGGTATGGGTGGAGGAGAGTGTGGTGGTATGGGTGGAGGAGAGTGTGGTGGTTTGGGTGAATGAGAATGTGGTCGTATGGGTGAAGCAGAGTGTGGTGGTATAGGTGAAGGAAAGTGTGGTGGTATGGGTGAAGGAGAGTGTGGTGGTATGGGTGAAGGAGTGTGTGGTGGTATGGGTGAAGGAGAGTGTGGTGGTATAGGTGAAGGAGAGTGTGGTGGGATGGGTGAAGGAGAGTGTGGTGGGATGGGTGAAGGAGAGTGTGGTGGGATGGGTGAAGGAGAGTGTGGTGGTATGGGTGAAGGAGAGTGTGGTGGTATGGGTGTAGGAGAGTGTGGTGATATGGGTGAAGGAGAGTGTTGTGGGATGGGTGAAGGAGAGTGTGGTGGGATGGGTGAAGGAGAGTGTGGTGGGGTGGGTGAAGGAGAGTGTGGTGGGATGGTCGAAGGAGAGTGTGGTGGGATGGGTGAAGGAGAGTGTGGTGGTATGGGTGAAGGAGAGTGTGGTGGGATGGGTGAAGGAGTGTGTTGTGGTATGGGTGAAGGAGAGTGTGGTGGTATGGGTGAAGGGGAGTGTGGTGGGATGGGTGAAGGAGAGTGTGGTGGGATGGGTGAAGGAGAGTGTGGTGGGATGGGTGAAGGAGAGTGTGGTAGGATGGGTGAAGGAGAGTGTGGTGGGATGGGTGAAGGAGTGTGGTGGTGGTATGGGTGAAGGAGAGGGTGGTGGTATGGGTGAAGGAGAGTGTGGTGGTATGGGTGGAGGAGAGTGTGGTGGTATGGGTGAAGGAGAGTGTGGTGGTATGGGTGGCGGAGAGCGTGGTGGTATGGGAGAATGAGAGTGTGGTGGTATGGGTGAAGGAGAGTGTGGTGGTATGGGTGAAGGAGTGTGTGGTGGTATGGGTGAAGGAGAAGGTGGTGGTATGGGTGGAGATGAGTGTGGTGGTATGGGTGAATGAGAGTGTGGTGTTATGGGTGGAGGAGAGCGTGGTGGTAGTGATAGAGGAGAGTGTGGTGGTATGGTTGAATGAGAGTGTGGTGGCATGGGTGGAGGAGAGTGTGGTGGTATGGGTGGAGGAGTGTGTTGTGGTATGTGTGGAGGAGAGCGTGGTGGTATGGGTGATGGAGAGTGTGGTGGTATGGGTGAAGGAGAGTGTGGTGGTATGGTTGGAGGAGAATGTGGTGGTATGGTTGGAGTAGAGTGTGGTGGTATGGGTGAAGGAGAGTGTGGTGGTATGCGTGAAGGAGAGTGTGGTGGTATGGTTGTAGGAGAGTGTGGTGGTATGGTTGGACGAGAGTCTGGTGGTATGGGTGAAGGAGTGTGGTATTATGAGGGAGGGAGAGTGTGGTGGTATGGGTGGAGGAGAGTGTGGTGGTATGGGTGGAGGAGAGTGTGGTGGTATGGGTGGAGGAGAGTGTGGTGGTATGGGTGAAGGAGTGTGGTATTATGAGGGAAGGAGAGTGTAGTGATATGGTGGAGGAGAGTGTGGTGGCATGGGTGGAGGAGAGCTTGGTGGTATGGTTGGAGGAGAGTGTGGTGGTATGGGTGAAGGAGTGTGGTGGTATGAGGGAAGGAGAGTGTGGTGGTATGGGTGGAGGAGAGTGTAGTGATATGGTGGAGGAGAGTGTGGTGGTATGGGTGGAGGAGAGCTTAGTGGTATGGTTGGAGGAGAGTGTGGTGGTATGGGTGAAGGAGTGTGGTGGTATGAGGGAAGGAGAGTGTAGTGATATGGGTGGAGGAGAGTGTAGTGATATGGTGGAGGAGAGTGTGGTGGTATGGGTGGAGGAGAGCTTGGTGGTATGGTTGGAGGAGAGTGTGGTGGTATGGGTGAAGGAGTGTGGTGGTATGAGGGAAGGAGAGTGTAGTGATATGGGTGGAGGAGAGTGTAGTGGTATGGGTGGAGGAGAGCTTGGTGGTATGGTTGGAGGAGAGTGTGGTGATATGGGTGAAGGAGTGTGGTTGTATGAGGGAAGGAGAGTGTAGTGATATGGGTGGAGGAGAGTGTGGTGGTATGGGTGAAGGAGAGTGTGGTGGTATGAGGGAAGGAGAGTGTAGTGATATGGGTGGTGGAGGAGAGTGTGGTGGTATGGGTGGAGGAGAGTGTGGTGGTATGGGTGAAGGAGAGTGTGGTGGTATGAGTGGCGGAGAGCGTGGTGGTATGGGAGAATGAGAGTGTGGTGGGATGGGTGAAGGAGAGTGTGGTGGGATGGGTGAAGGAGTGTGTGGTGGTATGGGTGAAGGAGAGTGTGGTGGTATAGGTGAAGGAGAGTGTGGTGGTATGGTTGGAGGAGAGTGTTGTGGTATGGTTGGAGAAGAGTGGGGTGGTATGGGTGAAGGAGAGTGTGGTGATATGGGTGAAGGAGAGTGTGGTGGTATGGTTGTAGGAGAGTGTGGTGGTATGGTTGGAGGAGAGTGTGGTGGTATGGGTGAAGGAGTGTGGTATTATGAGGGAAGGAGAGTGTAGTGATATGGTGGAGGAGAGTTTGGTGGTATGGGTGGAGGAGAACTTGGTGGTATGGTTGGAGGAGAGTGTGGTGGTATGGGTGAAGGAGTGTGGTGGTATGAGGGAAGGAGAGTGTAGTGATATGGGTGGAGGAGAGTGTATTGGTATGGGTGGAGGAGAGCTTCGTGGTATGGTTGGTGGAGAGTGTGGTGGTATGGGTGAAGGAGTGTGGTGGTATGGGTGAAGGAGAGTGTGGTGGTATGGGTGAAGGAGAGTGTGGTGGTATGGGTGAATGAGAGTGTGGTGTTATGGGTGAAGGAGAGTGTGGTGGTATGGGTGAAAGAGAGTGTGGTGGTATGGGTGGAGGAGATCGTGGTGGTATGGGTGAATGAGAGTGTGGTTGTATGGGTGGAGGAGAGCGTGGTGGTAGTGATAGAGGAGAGTGTGGTGTTATGGGTGAAGGAGAGTGTGGTGGTATGGGCAAAGGAGAGTGTGGTGGTATGGGTGGAGGAGTGTGTGGTGGTATGGGTGAAGGAGTGTGGTATTATGAGGGAAGGAGAGTGTAGTGATATGGTGGAGGAGAGTGTGGTGGTATGGGTGGAGGAGAGCTTCGTGGTATGGTTGGTGGAGAGTGTGGTGGTATGGGTGAAGGAGTGTGGTGGGATGGGTGAAGGAGAGTGTGGTGGGATGGGTGAAGGAGTGTGTGGTGGTATGGGTGAAGGAGAGTGTGGTGGATTGGGTGAAGGAGAGTGTGGTGGTATGGGTGGAGGAGAGTGTGGTGGTATGGGTGAAGGAGAGTGTGGTGGTATGGGTGGCGGAGAGCGTGGTGGTATGGGAGAATGAGAGTGTGGTGGTATGGGTGAAGGAGAGTGTGGTGGTATGGGTGAAGGAGTGTGTGGTGGTATGGGTGAAGGAGAGTGTGGTGGTATGGGTGGAGGAGAGTGTGGTGGTAAGGGTGAAGGAGAGTGTGGTGGTATGGGTGGAGGAGAGCGTGGTGGTATGGGTGAATGAGAGTGTGGTGTTATGGGTTAAGGAGAGTGTGGTGGTATGGGTGAAAGAGAGTGTGGTGGTATGGGTGGAGGAGATCGTGGTGGTATGGGTGAATGAGAGTGTGGTTGTATGGGTGGAGGAGAGCGTGGTGGTTGTGATAGAGGAGAGTGTGGTGGTATGGTTGAATGAGAGTGTGGTGGTATGGGTGGAGGAGAGTGTGGTGGTATGGGTGGAGGAGTGTGTTGTGGTATGTGTGGAGGAGAGCGTGGTGGTATGGGTGATGGAGAGTGTGGTGGTATGGGTGAAGGAGAGTGTGGTGGTATGGTTGGAGGAGAATGTGGTGGTATGGTTGGAGAAGAGTGTGGTGGTATGGGTGAAGGAGAGTGTGGTGGTATGGGTGAAGGAGAGTGTGGTGGTATGGTTGTAGGAGAGTGTGGTGGTATGGTTGGACGAGATTCTGGTGGTATGGGTGAAGGAGTGTGGTATTATGAGGGAGGGAGAGTGTGGTGGTATGGGTGGAGGAGAGTGTGGTGGTATGGGTGAAGGAGTGTGGTGGTATGAGGGAAGGAGAGTGTGGTGGTATGGGTGGAGGAGAGTGTAGTGATATGGTGGAGGAGAGTGTGGTGGTATGGGTGGAGGAGAGCTTGGTGGTATGGTTGGAGGAGAGTGTGGTGGTATGGGTGAAGGAGTGTGGTGGTATGAGGGAAGGAGAGTGTAGTGATATGGGTGGAGGAGAGTGTAGTGATATGGTGGAGGAGAGTGTGGTGGTATGGGTGGAGGAGAGCTTGGTGGTATGGTTGGAGGAGAGTGTGGTGGTATGGGTGAAGGAGTGTGGTGGTATGAGGGAAGGAGAGTGTAGTGATATGGGTGGAGGAGAGTGTAGTGGTATGGGTGGAGGAGAGCTTGGTGGTATGGTTGGAGGAGAGTGTGGTGATATGGGTGAAGGAGTGTGGTTGTATGAGGGAAGGAGAGTGTAGTGATATGGGTGGAGGAGAGTGTGGTGGTATGGGTGAAGGAGAGTGTGGTGGTATGAGGGAAGGAGAGTGTAGTGATATGGGTGGTGGAGGAGAGTGTGGTGGTATGGGTGGAGGAGAGTGTGGTGGTATGGGTGAAGGAGAGTGTGGTGGTATGAGTGGCGGAGAGCGTGGTGGTATGGGAGAATGAGAGTGTGGTGGGATGGGTGAAGGAGAGTGTGGTGGGATGGGTGAAGGAGTGTGTGGTGGTATGGGTGAAGGAGAGTGTGGTGGTATAGGTGAAGGAGAGTGTGGTGGTATGGTTGGAGGAGAGTGTTGTGGTATGGTTGGAGAAGAGTGGGGTGGTATGGGTGAAGGAGAGTGTGGTGATATGGGTGAAGGAGAGTGTGGTGGTATGGTTGTAGGAGAGTGTGGTGGTATGGTTGGAGGAGAGTGTGGTGGTATGGGTGAAGGAGTGTGGTATTTTGAGGGAAGGAGAGTGTAGTGATATGGTGGAGGAGAGTTTGGTGGTATGGGTGGAGGAGAACTTGGTGGTATGGTTGGAGGAGAGTGTGGTGGTATGGGTGAAGGAGTGTGGTGGTATGAGGGAAGGAGAGTGTAGTGATATGGGTGGAGGAGAGTGTATTGGTATGGGTGGAGGAGAGCTTCGTGGTATGGTTGGTGGAGAGTGTGGTGGTATGGGTGAAGGAGTGTGGTGGTATGGGTGAAGGAGAGTGTGGTGGTATGGGTGAAGGAGAGTGTGGTGGTATGGGTGAATGAGAGTGTGGTGTTATGGGTGAAGGAGAGTGTGGTGGTATGGGTGAAAGAGAGTGTGGTGGTATGGGTGGAGGAGATCGTGGTGGTATGGGTGAATGAGAGTGTGGTTGTATGGGTGGAGGAGAGCGTGGTGGTAGTGATAGAGGAGAGTGTGGTGTTATGGGTGAAGGAGAGTGTGGTGGTATGGGCAAAGGAGAGTGTGGTGGTATGGGTGGAGGAGTGTGTGGTGGTATGGGTGAAGGAGAGTGTGGTGGTATGGTTGGAGGAGAGTGTGGTGGTATGGGTGAAGGAGTGTGGTATTATGAGGGAAGGAGAGTGTAGTGATTTGGTGGAGGAGAGTGTGGTGGTATGGGTGGAGGAGAGCTTGGTGGTATGGTTGAAGGAGAGTGTGGTGGTATGGGTGAAGGAGTGTGGTGGTATGAGGGAAGGAGAGTGTAGTGATATGGGTGGAGGAGAGTGTAGTGGTATGGGTGGAGGAGAGTGTGGTGGCATGGGTGGAGGAGAGTGTGGTGGTATGGGTGTAGGAGAGTGTGGTGGTTTGGGTGAATGAGAATGTGGTCGTATGGGTGAAGCAGAGTGTGGTGGTATAGGTGAAGGAAAGTGTGGTGGTATGGGTGAAGGAGAGTGTGGTGGTATGGGTGAAGGAGTGTGTGGTGGTATGGGTGAAGGAGAGTGTGGTGGTATAGGTGAAGGAGAGTGTGGTGGGATGGGTGAAGGAGAGTGTGGTGGGATGGGTGAAGGAGAGTGTGGTGGTATGGGTGAAGGAGAGTGTGGTGGTATGGGTGTAGGAGAGTGTGGTGATATGGGTGAAGGAGAGTGTTGTGGGATGGGTGAAGGAGAGTGTGGTGGGATGGGTGAAGGAGAGTGTGGTGGGGTGGGTGAAGGAGAGTGTGGTGGGATGGGTGAAGGAGAGTGTGGTGGGATGGGTGAAGGAGAGTGTGGTGGTATGGGTGAAGGAGTGTGTGGTGGTATGGGTGAAGGAGAGTGTGGTGGTATGGGTGAAGGGGAGTGTGGTGGGATGGGTGAAGGAGAGTGTGGTGGGATGGGTGAAGGAGAGTGTGGTGGGATGGGTGAAGGAGAGTGTGGTGGGATGGGTGAAGGAGAGTGTGGTGGGATGGGTGAAGGAGTGTGTGGTGGTATGGGTGAAGGAGAGTGTGGTGGATTGGGTGAAGGAGAGTGTGGTGGTATGGGTGGAGGAGAGTGTGGTGGTATGGGTGAAGGAGAGTGTGGTGGTATGGGTGGCGGAGAGCGTGGTGGTATGGGAGAATGAGAGTGTGGTGGTATGGGTAAAGGAGAGTGTGGTGGTATGGGTGAAGGAGTGTGTGGTGGTATGGGTGAAGGAGAGTGTGGTGGTATGGGTGGAGGAGAGTGTGGTGGTAAGGGTGAAGGAGAGTGTGGTGGTATGGGTGGAGGAGAGCGTGGTGGTATGGGTGAATGAGAGTGTGGTGTTATGGGTGAAGGAGAGTGTGGTGGTATGGGTGAAAGAGAGTGTGGTGGTATGGGTGGAGGAGATCGTGGTGGTATGGGTGAATGAGAGTGTGGTTGTATGGGTGGAGGAGAGCGTGGTGGTTGTGATAGAGGAGAGTGTGGTGGTATGGTTGAATGAGAGTGTGGTGGTATGGGTGGAGGAGAGTGTGGTGGTATGGGTGGAGGAGTGTGTTGTGGTATGTGTGGAGGAGAGCGTGGTGGTATGGGTGATGGAGAGTGTGGTGGTATGGGTGAAGGAGAGTGTGGTGGTATGGTTGGAGGAGAATGTGGTGGTATGGTTGGAGAAGAGTGTGGTGGTATGGGTGAAGGAGAGTGTGGTGGTATGGGTGAAGGAGAGTGTGGTGGTATGGTTGTAGGAGAGTGTGGTGGTATGGTTGGACGAGATTCTGGTGGTATGGGTGAAGGAGTGTGGTATTTTGAGGGAGGGAGAGTGTGGTGGTATGGGTGGAGGAGAGTGTGGTGGTATGGGTGAAGGAGAGTGTAGTGGTATGGGTGAAGGAGTGTGGTGGTATGAGGGAAGGAGAGTGTGGCATGGGTGAAGGAGTGTGTGGTGGTTTGGGTGAAGGAGAGTGTGGTGGTATGGTTGGAGGAGAGTGTGGTGGTATGGTTGGAGAAGAGTGTGGTGGTATGGGTGAAGGAGAGTGTGGTGGTATGGGTGAAGGAGAATGTAGTGGTATGGTTGGAGGAGAGTGTGGTGGTATGGTTGGAGGAGAGTGTGGTGGTATGGGTGAAGGAGTGTGGTATTATGAGGGAAGGAGAGTGTAGTGATATGGTGGAGGAGAGTGTGGTGGTATGGGTGGAGGAGAGCTTGGTGGTATGGTTGAAGGAGAGTGTGGTGGTATGGGTGAAGGAGTGTGGTGGTATGAGGGAAGGAGAGTGTAGTGATATGGGTGGAGGAGAGTGCAGTGGTATGGGTGGAGGAGAGTGTGGTGGTATGGGTGGAGGAGAGTGTGGTGGTATGGGTGGAGGAGAGTGTGGTGGTTTGGGTGAATGAGAATGTGGTCGTATGGGTGAAGCAGAGTGTGGTGGTATAGGTGAAGGAAAGTGTGGTGGTATGGGTGAAGGAGAGTGTGGTGGTATGGGTGAAGGAGTGTGTGGTGGTATGGGTGAAGGAGAGTGTGGTGGTATAGGTGAAGGAGAGTGTGGTGGGATGGGTGAAGGAGAGTGTGGTGGGATGGGTGAAGGAGAGTGTGGTGGGATGGGTGAAGGAGAGTGTGGTGGTATGGGTGAAGGAGAGTGTGGTGGTATGGGTGTAGGAGAGTGTGGTGATATGGGTGAAGGAGAGTGTTGTGGGATGGGTGAAGGAGAGTGTGGTGGGATGGGTGAAGGAGAGTGTGGTGGGGTGGGTGAAGGAGAGTGTGGTGGGATGGGTGAAGGAGAGTGTGGTGGGATGGGTGAAGGAGAGTGTGGTGGTATGGGTGAAGGAGTGTGTGGTGGTATGGGTGAAGGAGAGTGTGGTGGTATGGGTGAAGGGGAGTGTGGTGGGATGGGTGAAGGAGAGTGTGGTGGGATGGGTGAAGGAGAGTGTGGTGGGATGGGTGAAGGAGAGTGTGGTGGGATGGGTGAAGGAGTGTGTGGTGGTATGGGTGAAGGAGAGTGTGGTGGATTGGGTGAAGGAGAGTGTGGTGGTATGGGTGGAGGAGAGTGTGGTGGTATGGGTGAAGGAGAGTGTGGTGGTATGGGTGGCGGAGAGCGTGGTGGTATGGGAGAATGAGAGTGTGGTGGTATGGGTAAAGGAGAGTGTGGTGGTATGGGTGAAGGAGTGTGTGGTGGTATGGGTGAAGGAGAGTGTGGTGTTATGGGTGAAGGAGAGTGTGGTGGTATGGGTGAAAGAGAGTGTGGTGGTATGGGTGGAGGAGATCGTGGTGGTATGGGTGAATGAGAGTGTGGTTGTATGGGTGGAGGAGAGCGTGGTGATAGTGATAGAGGAGAGTGTGGTGGTATGGTTGAATGAGAGTGTGGTGGTATGGGTGGAGGAGAGTGTGGTGGTATGGGTGGAGGAGTGTGTTGTGGTATGTGTGGAGGAGAGCGTGGTGGTATGGGTGATGGAGAGTGTGGTGGTATGGGTGAAGGAGAGTGTGGTGGTATGGTTGGAGGAGAATGTGGTGGTATGGTTGGAGAAGAGTGTGGTGGTATGGGTGAAGGAGAGTGTGGTGGTATGGGTGAAGGAGAGTGTGGTGGTATGGTTGTAGGAGAGTGTGGTGGTATGGTTGGACGAGAGTCTGGTGGTATGGGTGAAGGAGTGTGGTATTATGAGGGAGGGAGAGTGTGGTGGTATGGGTGGAGGAGAGTGTGGTGGTATGGGTGAAGGAGAGTGTAGTGGTATGGGTGAAGGAGTGTGGTGGTATGAGGGAAGGAGAGTGTGGCATGGGTGAAGGAGTGTGTGGTGGTTTGGGTGAAGGAGAGTGTGGTGGTATGGTTGGAGGAGAGTGTGGTGGTATGGTTGGAGAAGAGTGTGGTGGTATGGGTGAAGGAGAGTGTGGTGGTATGGGTGAAGGAGAATGTAGTGGTATGGTTGGAGGAGAGTGTGGTGGTATGGTTGGAGGAGAGTGTGGTGGTATGGGTGAAGGAGTGTGGTATTATGAGGGAAGGAGAGTGTAGTGATATGGTGGAGGAGAGTGTGGTGGTATGGGTGGAGGAGAGCTTGGTGGTATGGTTGAAGGAGAGTGTGGTGGTATGGGTGAAGGAGTGTGGTGGTATGAGGGAAGGAGAGTGTAGTGATATGGGTGGAGGAGAGTGCAGTGGTATGGGTGGAGGAGAGTGTGGTGGTATGGGTGGAGGAGAGTGTGGTGGTATGGGTGGAGGAGAGTGTGGTGGTTTGGGTGAATGAGAATGTGGTCGTATGGGTGAAGCAGAGTGTGGTGGTATAGGTGAAGGAAAGTGTGGTGGTATGGGTGAAGGAGAGTGTGGTGATATGGGTGAAGGAGTGTGTGGTGGTATGGGTGAAGGAGAGTGTGGTGGTATAGGTGAAGGAGAGTGTGGTGGGATGGGTGAAGGAGAGTGTGGTGGGATGGGTGAAGGAGAGTGTGGTGGGATGGGTGAAGGAGAGTGTGGTGGTATGGGTGAAGGAGAGTGTGGTGGTATGGGTGTAGGAGAGTGTGGTGATATGGGTGAAGGAGAGTGTTGTGGGATGGGTGAAGGAGAGTGTGGTGGGATGGGTGAAGGAGAGTGTGGTGGGGTGGGTGAAGGAGAGTGTGGTGGGATGGGTGAAGGAGAGTGTGGTGGGATGGGTGAAGGAGAGTGTGGTGGTATGGGTGAAGGAGAGTGTGGTGGGATGGGTGAAGGAGTGTGTTGTGGTATGGGTGAAGGAGAGTGTGGTGGTATGGGTGAAGGGGAGTGTGGTGGGATGGGTGAAGGAGAGTGTGGTGGGATGGGTGAAGGAGAGTGTGGTGGGATGGGTGAAGGAGAGTGTGGTAGGATGGGTGAAGGAGAGTGTGGTGGGATGGGTGAAGGAGTGTGTGGTGGTATGGGTGAAGGAGAGTGTGGTGGTATGGGTGAAGGAGAGTGTGGTGGTATGGGTGGAGGAGAGTGTGGTGGTATAGGTGAAGGAGAGTGTGGTGGTATGGGTGGCGGAGAGCGTGGTGGTATGGGAGAATGAGAGTGTGGTGGTATGGGTGAAGGAGAGTGTGGTGGTATGGGTGAAGGAGTGTGTGGTGGTATGGGTGAAGGAGAGTGTGGTGGTATGGGTGGAGATGAGTGTGGTGGTATGGGTGAATGAGAGTGTGGTGTTATGGGTGGAGGAGAGCGTGGTGGTAGTGATAGAGGAGAGTGTGGTGGTATGGTTGAATGAGAGTGTGGTGGCATGGGTGGAGGAGAGTGTGGTGGTATGGGTGGAGGAGTGTGTTGTGGTATGTGTGGAGGAGAGCGTGGTGGTATGGGTGATGGAGAGTGTGGTGGTATGGGTGAAGGAGAGTGTGGTGGTATGGTTGGAGGAGAATGTGGTGGTATGGTTGGAGAAGAGTGTGGTGGTATGGGTGAAGGAGAGTGTGGTGGTATGCGTGAAGGAGAGTGTGGTGGTATGGTTGTAGGAGAGTGTGGTGGTATGGTTGGACGAGAGTCTGGTGGTATGGGTGAAGGAGTGTGGTATTATGAGGGAGGGAGAGTGTGGTGGTATGGGTGGAGGAGAGTGTGGTGGTATGGGTGGAGGAGAGTGTGGTGGTATGGGTGGAGGAGAGTGTGGTGGTATGGGTGAAGGAGTGTGGTATTATGAGGGAAGGAGAGTGTAGTGATATGGTGGAGGAGAGTGTGGTGGCATGGGTGGAGGAGAGCTTGGTGGTATGGTTGGAGGAGAGTGTGGTGGTATGGGTGAAGGAGTGTGGTGGTATGAGGGAAGGAGAGTGTGGTGGTATGGGTGGAGGAGAGTGTAGTGATATGGTGGAGGAGAGTGAGGTGGTATGGGTGGAGGAGAGCTTAGTGGTATGGTTGGAGGAGAGTGTGGTGGTATGGGTGAAGGAGTGTGGTGGTATGAGGGAAGGAGAGTGTAGTGATATGGGTGGAGGAGAGTGTAGTGATATGGTGGAGGAGAGTGTGGTGGTATGGGTGGAGGAGAGCTTGGTGGTATGGTTGGAGGAGAGTGTGGTGGTATGGGTGAAGGAGTGTGGTGGTATGAGGGAAGGAGAGTGTAGTGATATGGGTGGAGGAGAGTGTAGTGGTATGGGTGGAGGAGAGCATGGTGGTATGGTTGGAGGAGAGTGTGGTGATATGGGTGAAGGAGTGTGGTTGTATGAGGGAAGGAGAGTGTAGTGATATGGGTGGAGGAGAGTGTGGTGGTATGGGTGAAGGAGAGTGTGGTGGTATGAGGGAAGGAGAGTGTAGTGATATGGGTGGTAGAGGAGAGTGTGGTGGTATGGGTGGAGGAAAGTGTGGTGGTATGGGTGGAGGAGAGCTTGGTGGTATGGGTGGAGGAGAGTGTGGTGGTATGGGTGAATTAGAGTGTGGTGGTATGGGTGAAGGAGAGTGTAGTGGTATGGGTGAAGGAGTGTGGTGGTATGAGGGAAGGAGAGTGTAGTGATATGGGTGGTGGAGGAGAGTGTGGTGGTATGGGTGGAGGAGAGCTTGGTGGTATGGTTGGAGGAGAGTGTGGTGGTATGGGTGAATGAGAGCGTGGTGGTATGGGTGAATGAGAGTGTGGTGGTATGGGTGGAGGAGAGCGTGGTGGTAGTGGTAGAGGAGAGTGTGGTGGTATGGGTGAATGAGAGTGTGGTGGTATGGGTGGAGGAGAGTGTGGTGGTATGGGTGGAGGAGAGTGTTGTGGTATGGATGGAGGAGAGCGTGGTGGAATGGGTGATGGAGAGTGTGGTGGTATGGGTGAAGGAGAGTGTGGTGGTATGGTTGGAGGAGAGTGTGGTGGTATGGTTGGAGAGAGTGTGGTGGTATGGGTGAAGGAGAGTGTGGTGGTATGGGTGAAGGAGAGTGTGGTGGTATGGGTGTAGGAGAGCGTGGTGGTATGTGTGAATGAGAGTGTGGTGGTAAGGGTGAAGGAGAGTGTGGTGGTATGGGTGAAGGAGTGTGTGGTGGTTTGGGTGAAGGAGAGTGTGGTGGTATGGGTGGAGGAGAGTGTGGTGGTATGTGTGAAGGAGAGTGTGGTGGTATGGGTGGAGGAGAGTGTGGTGGTATGGGTGGAGGAGAGTGTGGTGGTATGGGTGAATGAGAGTGTGGTGGTATGGGTGGAGGAGAGCGTGGTGGAAGTGGTAGAGGAGAGTGTGGTGGTATGGGTGAATGAGAGTGTGGTGATATGGGTGGAGGAGAGTGTGGTGGTGTGGGTGGAGGAGAGTGTTGTGGTATGGGTTGAGGAGAGCGTGGTGGTATGGGTGATGGAGAGTGTGGTGGTATGGGTGAAGGGGAGTGTGGTGGTATGGTTGGAGTAGAGTGTGGTGGTATGGTTGGAGAAGAGTGTGGTGGTATGGGTGAAGGAGAGTGTGGTGATATGGGTGAAGGAGAGTGTGGTGGTATGGTTGTAGGAGAGTGTGGTGGTATGGTTGGAGGAGAGTGTGGTGGTATGGGTGAAGGAGTGTGGTATTATGAGGGAAGGAGAGTGTAGTGATATGGTGGAGGAGAGTGTGGTGGTATGGGTGGAGGAGAGCTTGGTGGTATGGTTGGTGGAGAGTGTGGTGGTATGGGTGAAGGAGTGTGGTGGTATGGGTGAAGGAGAGTGTGGTGGTATGGGTGAAGGAGAGTGTGGTGGTATGGGTGGAGGAGAGTGTGGTGTTATTGGTGGAGGAGAGTGTGGTGGTATGGGTGGAGGAGAGTGTAGTGGTATAGGTGAATATGAGTGTGGTGGTATGGGTTAGAGGAGAGTGTGGTGGTATGGGTGAAGGAGAGTGTGGCGGTATGGGTGAAGGAGAGTGTGGTGGTATGGGTAAAGGAGAGTGTGGTGTTATGGGTGGAGGAGAGTGTAGTGATATGGGTGGAGGAGAGTGTGGTGTTATGGGTGGAAGAGAGTGTAGTGGTTTGGGTGAAGGAGAGTGTGGTGGAGGAGAGTGTGATAGTATGGGTGAAGGAGAGTGTGGTGGAGGAGTGTGTGGTGGTATGGGTGAAGGAGAGTGTGGTGATATGTGTGGAGGAGAGTGTTGTGGTATGGGTGGAGGAGAGCGTGGTGGTATGGGTGATGGAGAGTGTGGTGGTATGGGTGAAGGAGAGTGTGGTGGTATGGTTGGAGGAGAGTGTGGTGGTATGGTTGGAGAAGAGTGTGGTAGTATGGGTGAAGGAGAGTGTGGTGGTATGGGTGAAGGAGAGTGTGGTGGTATGGGTGGAGGAGAGCGTGGTGGTATGGGTGAATGAGAGTGTGGTGGTATGGGTGAAGGAGAGTGTGGTGGTATGGGTGAAGGAGAGTGTGGTGGTATGGGTGAAGGAGAGTGTGGTGGTATGGGTGGAGGAGAGTGTGGTGGTATGGGTGAAGGAGAGTGTGGTGGTATGGGTGGAGGAGAGCGTGGTGGTATGGGTGAATGAGAGTGTGGTGGTATGGGTGAAGGAGAGTGTGGTGGTATGGGTGAAGGAGAGTGTGGTGGTATGGGTGAAGGAGAGTGTGGTGGTATGGGTGGAGGAGAGCGTGGTGGTATGGGTGAACGAGAGTGTGGTGGTATGAGTGGAGGAGAGCGTGGTGGTAGTGGTAGAGGAGAGTGTGGTGGTATGGGTGAATGAGAGTGTGGTGGTATGGGTGGAGGAGAGTGTGGTGGTATGGGTGGAGGAGAGTGTTGTGGTATGGGTGGAGGAGAGCGTGGTGGTATGGTTGTAGGAGAGTGTGGTGGTATGGTTGGAGGAGAGTGTGGTGGTATGGTTGGAGGAGAGTGTGGTGGTATGGGTGAAGGAGTGTGGTATTATGAGGGAAGGAGAGTGTAGTGATTTGGTGGAGGAGAGTGTGGTGGTATGGGTGGAGGAGAGCTTGGTGGTAGTGGTAGAGGAGAGTGTGGTGGTATTGGTGAATGAGAGTGTGGTGGTATGGGTGGAGGAGAGTGTGGTGGAATGGGTGGAGGAGAGTGTTGTGGTATGGATGGAGAAGAGTGTGGTGGTATGGTTGTAGGAGAGTGTGGTGTTATGGTTGGAGGAGAGTGTGGTGGTATGGGTGAAGGAGTGTGGTATTATGAGGGAAGGAGAGTGTGGTGATATGGGGGAGGAGAGTGTGGTGGTATGGGTGGAGGAGAGCTTGGTGGTTTGGTTGGAGGAGAGTGTGGTGGTATGAGGGAGGGAGAGTGGTGGTGTGGGTGAAGGATAGTGTGGTGATATGGTTGGAGGAGAGTGTGGTGGTATGGTTGGAGGAGAGTGTGGTGGTATGGGTGAAGGAGTGTGGTATTATGAAGGAAGGAGAGTGTAGTGATATGGTGGAGGAGAGTGTGGTGGTATGGGTGGAGGAGAGCTTGGTGGTATGGTTGGAGGAGAGTGTGGTGGTATGGGTGAAGGAGTGTGGTGGTATGATGGAAGGAGAGTGTAGTGATATGGGTGGAGGAGAGTGTAGTGGTATGGGTGGAGGCGAGTGTGGTGGTATGGGTGAATGAGAGTGTGGTGGTATGGGTGAAGGAGAGTGTGGTGGTATGGGTGGAGGAGAGTGTGGTGGTATGCGTGGAGGAAAGTGTGGTGGTATGGGTGGAGGAGAGTGTGGTGGTATGGGTGAAGGAGAGTGTGGTGGTATGGGTGGAGGAGAGTGTGGTGGTATGGGTGGAGGAGAGTGTGGTGGTATGGGTGAATGAGAGTGTGGTGGTATGGGTGAAGGAGAGTGTGGTGGTATGGGTGGAGGAGAGTGTGGTGGTATGGGTGGAGGAGAGTGTGGTGGTATGGGTGGAGGAGAGTGTGGTGGTATGGGTGAATGAGAGTGTGGTGGTATGGGTGATGGAGAGTGTGGTGGTATAGGTGGAGGAGAGTGTGGTGGTTTGGGTGAATGAGAGTGTGGTGGTATGGGTGAAGGAGAGTGTGGTGGTATGGGTGAAGGAGTGTGGTGGTATGAGGGAAGGAGAGTGTAGTGATATGGGTGGTGGAGGAGAGTGTGGTGGTATGGGTGGAGGAGAGCTTGGTAGTATGGTTGGAGGAGAGTGTGGTGGTATGGGTGAATGAGAGTGTGGTGGTATGGGTGAAGGAGTGTGGTGGTATGAGGGAAGGAGAGTGTGGTGATATGGGTGGAGGAGAGTGTGGTGTTATGGGTGGAGGAGAGTGTAGTGGTTTGGGTGAAGGAGAGTGTGGTGGAGGAGAGTGTGATAGTATGGGTGAAGGAGAGTGTGGTGGAGGAGTGTGTGGTGGTATGGGTGAAGGAGAGTTTGGTGGAGGAGAGTGTGATGATATGGGTGAAAGAGACTGTGGTGGAGGAGAGTGTGGTGGTATGGGTGAAGGAGATTGTGGTGGAGGAGAGTGTGATTATATGGGTGAAGGAGACTGTGGTGTAGGAGAGTGTGGTGGTATGGGTGAAGGAGTGTGTGGTGGTGTGGGTGAAGGAGAGTGCGGTGGTGTGGGTGAAGGAGAGTGTAGTGATATGGGTGGAGGAAAGTGTGGTGGTATGGGTGAAGGAGAGTGTGGTGGTATGGGTGGAGGAGAGTGCGGTGGTGTGGGTGAAGGAGAGTGTGGTGATATGGGTGGAGGAGAGTGTGGTGGAGGACGGGAGTAAGGTTGGCAGGCATGGACGTGGATCAATACAGGGCGTGCGCTGTGGCTTCCCATACCATAATACCACACCGTCCTCCCTCTCCACACCACACCGCAGTTGTCTCCTCCACGTCGTCTGTACACAGCTGCCACGTACACCTGTAAGTATATTTCATATCCTGTGTAACACCTGTACCCTCGGCAGATATCTATGTGTGATATGTGTATAAAATGCGTATTTCTTCCTTGCCGGTAGTGTACTGTATATGGTTAGGCTAAACATGTCGAGTGTCGTCCGCCTGTGTAGTGTTGTGCTATTCTTGTTGATACAATACTGTGAGATTATGTATACAACAGGAAACCGTTTGTGAGTGGACGAGAGAATCAAGACGAATTGGTGTGGCCACCCACTGGGGAGAGGTGAGTAAGAGGCGTCGTGTGTGAGTCCTCACCTCCCTCCCGCCCTCACCCTTCAGTTTTTTATTTATTGATTAATCGAAACAGTTTATTTAGCCAGAAAAACACAGATACAGAGTCCATAATAATAACAATATTAACATGGCTGAGCCATTTGAGAACCAGAGCTCTCTTGTAATACTGTACATTTATTTCAAGGAAGTATTATGTAGCATTTAGTATCGTCTGGAATAGTACAATAGCATGGTGGTAATAAAAATAATATCATAATGTTACCACGGTTATCAATTCGAGAGAGAGAGAGAGAGAGAGAGAGAGAGAGAGAGAGAGAGAGAGAGAGAGAGAGAGAGAGAGAGAGAGATATTATAAGTATATACATGTTACGGTGGAATTGAAAAACATGTACTTATGTTTTTAAATTCCACTCTAATTTTTATGTATGTATGTATGTATGTATGTATGTATGTATATATGTATGTATATGTATGTATATGTATATATATATATATATATATATATATATATATATATATATACATATACATACATATACATATATATATATACAAGGAAAGAAGAAAACACGAAGTTCCCAAGCGCTTTCGTGTAATTCACATCTTCAGGGGTGAGTACAGACTAGATAGAGTAATGCAAAACAAGATGAATATATACAGAGGAGGGTGAGACCAGGTCCACAATGGTCAGGTAATTAGGTAATGACCCTACTAATCTTTAAATGGCACACAACGGTTGGTGGTTGGGTCAGATGGGACAGTGACCCGCCCTCTCACCTGATCACAAATCTTCTTAATTATATAGTTGTCCAGCTTGTACATGCCGTTACTCAAATTCATGTTGAATGCTTCGGTATGTTTAATAAGACTAGAGTCTATGATGTTCCTACTATCAATTGAATTACATGGTAATATTGAGGAGGCATTATCCCAGTCAATGCAATGCTTGTTATCCCTCAAATGAACAAACAGAGCATTGGATTCCTGGCCTGTCCTAACACTGTATTTGTGACCAGGTGAGAAGGCCGGGTCACCTGACCATCTGACCTGACCACCAGCCGTTGTGTGCTATTTAAAGATTAGTAGGGTCATTACCTAATACCGGACCTTTGTGGACCTGGTCTCACCCTCCTCTGTATATATACACCTTGATTTGTATTTCTCTCTCTCGTCTGTACTCACCCCTGAAGATGTGAATTACACGAAAGCGCTTGGGAACTTCGTGTTTTCTTCTTTCCTTGTGGTTATCAGCATATACCTAGATCACGCGCACCTACAGTGATTTACTTGCATATATATATGTATGTATGTATATATATATATATATATATATATATATATATATATATATATATATATATATATATATATATATATATATTTTGATAAAATCACACGGGAAAATGGAAACAACGGAGTACCTTAGCTTTCGTCTTTATTCAAGACATCTTCAGTTGCCTCTGAAGATGTCTTGAATAAAGACGAAAGCTAAGGTACTCCGTTGTTTCCATTTTCCCGTGTGATTTTATCAAGATTTATCTTATCCACGTTTTCATTGTGGATTTTCATAAAATATATATATATATATATATATATATATATATATATATATATATATATATATATATATATATATATATATATATATATGTGTGTGTGTGTGTGTGTATATATATGTGTAGGTGTGTGTATATGTATATATGTATGTATAAATAAATAAAACTAATAAATAATAAAATAAATATATATTGAAGTGATAACCGTGGTAACATTATGAGATGTACTTATTACTACCATGCTATTGTACTATTCCAGATGATACTAAATGTTTCATAATACTTCCTTGAGATAAATGTATAGTATATATCCGGTGCCTCAAAGAGAGCTCAGGTTCTCAACTGGCTCAGCCATGTTAATATTGTTATTATTATCCACTCTGTATCTGTATTTTTCTGGCTAAATAAACTGTTACAATTCAATTCAATTTAGGAGGGAAGCAGTACAACATGGGTTGTATTAAAGTTGAACAAGAGGACAGAGCTGTCAGGATTATGTCTAGTTGGCAAATATATTTTTTGCAATGTTTATTTCTTATCTATCAATATGAAAATTTCTCGTAAAACAGTTTTGATGGTACAATAAGAGCAGGTATATATAAATATATATATTTTTTTTTTCACGGGGATTAGCCCACATCGGGGCCTGGGGGAGAAAATGTAACAATAATAATAATAATAATAATAAAGAACCATAAAGAAATACAAAATGAAAAAAAGATCAAAAGTGAGAAACAATATATGTTTGTTGTGTTGTCAAAGGTAAGAGAAACAATTGAGACCCTGCAATGTGTGTACATGAGGCAGAACGTCAATTCAGCAACCTGGGACTTGGTCACAATTTTCGTGATGCCATATGGCAGCAGGGTCTACCATTAGACAACACATTATGCTTCTAATATCTTCCCAGTTGGTAGTACCTCCCTGTTTGGTAGCTGCCTACTACCTACTACACTTACAGTAGGTATTACAAGAAAGATTAATACTTAGACAATAGATATTTTTAAAATGATTTAAAGGAAGGGAGCATAGTCTTAGCTCGGATGGGTGGGGGTAAGTTGTTCACACCATGATATTTTATGGAGGTCTGGGACTGAGAGGAGCGCATGGGGGGTGGGTCTTAGTGGCTCTGGGTGCCTTAAGTTGTATCTCTGATTATTCCGGAGCTGGAAATAAGTTTTGTCAAGCAAGTGATTGACAGATTTGTACACAAAGAGGGCACAGCAGTAGGCGTTAATATCCTCGAATTTTATAATTTTCAATTTAGCAAATTGTTCGTTTGTGATGGGTTTTTTTCAACTCTCTTTTGTGCAATAACCAGGATTGGGGTTTTGAAGAGCCAGAAGCTGTAACAAATTTTATGCACCAAATTTAATGCAACATATTTTATGTAACAAATTACTCTTTTAATGTCCTTTTAATTCTTTATGTTTATTTACTCATTTATTTATATACTTTCTCTTATTCTTTCTTTTATTATTCCTGCTATTCTTTCTCGTTGTACTCATGAGAGGTGGAGAGGAGTAAGGGAGGCAGTGAGAGGTAATTGTTTACGTTTGAGGAGAGGGTGTGAGGGGAGGGGAGTACAGGACTAACGGTTTGTGGTTAGGCTAGAAAGGCCTACACCAAGGGGAGACTCAGGGAAGCTGGTTAGAGGGACTAAGATACAATACTTCACAGAGGGGAAATATGGGATAGTTATTATATATAGAACTCACCGTATTACTGCATAATACCAAGACCTTTATAACACATCAACCTTTCTCAAGAAGGGAGGGATGAATTAGGACTCTTAAAAAATAACGGTTACAGTATTTATTTAATACTTTATATTAGGGTTTAACAGTTACACTTCAAAACAATAAACCTACGCTCCTAGCTAGTTAAACGGGGACCATGACTCGCAATACATTTTGGGAAACGGATCAAACCTAATAGGTACTCACATTATAGCCGCCAGATGAGGAGGTGACACCCAGGACACAACCACACTTAACTCTGATCAAACACAGACTCCGCTTTTCAACCTGCGTCAGCCAACAAGGGACACCACAACTTTCATGACGTCACGCCTCATAGGCTTTCTCATTGGTCGAAGACAGACCTAAGGCCTTCATAGTATTGGCTCGAAATTATGGGGGAACTTTCAGGTGGCGAGAAACTCATGACATTGTTACAAGGGCCCCCATAGTGTGTGACTGTGTATCAGGTGTTGGTAGACAAGATCATAAAAGATTTCTTTCATTGCTGTAAGAGTGAGTGACTGTCGAGTGTGATGCATGATACCACACTGTTTATTGACTTAACTGTGAATGGCTTGTATGTGGTTTCTCCAGTTAAGTTTCTCATCAACAATAACTCCGAGGAATTTATTATTTTGTTCGTTCTTGAGAACTTTATCACCAAGGTACAGGGGTTTTTCCTTCTGTGAAAGAACGTGTAGTGGGTTTTTTCGAGGTTTAAGGTCAGTTTATTACGTATTACCCAGGTCTTGACTTTAGTCAATTCAGTGGTCATAGTTCTCATCAAGGAATGGTTGTCTGAGTTGCTGGCATAGAGATTACTATCATCTGCAAACAAGTTGTATTTGATGAGTGTGCTGGCGTAGACTATATCGTTTATGTACAACAAAAACAGCACTGGACCGAGAATGAAACTTTGGGGGACGCCATACAAGGTTGGGGAGGAGTCAGATTGGTGATTGTTATCACTGACTAACTGCTTCCTGTTGGGCAGATATGAGATAAGCCAATTGTGGGACAGGCCCCTAACGCCGAAATGTTCAAGCTTTGAAAGGAGGATGGTGTGGTCCAAGAATATACCGACTGTGAACTGACTGTCCTCAAATGAGTTTAGGATGTGTAGTACCCGAGTTGGCTGCAGGGGAGAAAACTCCTCAGGTGATAGCGACTGTGTCTGGTTCCCCCCTCACCCTCAGTGGGGGGAGGAGGGATGTTCTCGAGGGGCTGGGGGGGGGGGGGGAGGGCAGGTACAGCAGGTGGGTGATTGGGTGGGTGTCCACTTGCCCGATTCCTCACAACAAGGGTTTTATGACTGAACGTCATATGTTTCCCTTGAATTGAATTGAAACAGTTTATTTAGCCAGAAAAGCACACATACAGAGTGGATAATAACAATATTAACATGGCTGAGCCAGTTGAGAACCTGAGCTCTCTTTTAGGCACCTGATATATACTATACATTTATCTCAAGGAAGTAACATTTAGTATCATCTGGAATAGTACAATAGCATGGTGGTAATAAGAACATCTCATAATGGCTTCTTTAAACTGGTCCATGTGCTGAAGGCAGGCTTTAGTCGTTACCTGGGCAGAGTTCCTCGTTGACGAAGATAGCGGTGCCTTTCAGCTTATTGCGTTGATAAAGCACTTTATCACGGTCAGAGGGGGATAAGAATTTTATGATGATGTCGTCGGGGCGGGAGAGGTTGGGTTTCCCGACGCGTTGAGCACGGGCAAACTTGACTTCAGGAAGTTTAAAACATTCATTCAGCAGGCGAGAAATTTTGCGCTGGGATAACTCCCAGTTCTCTTGGGCATCTTCCGGGACTCCGGCAAGCCTGAGGTTGTTTCGCCTCCCTGTGTCATTAACATAATCCACCCGGTCTGCTGTTTTCAGCTTAGAATTATCGCTCAGCTGTTGATATTTATTTATATTGTTGAAGTTGTCTTGTTCCGCAAGGTTAAGGGAAGTCCATTGTGTTTTATTATTATTATTATTATTATTTATTTTTTTATCTTTTTTTTTGCCTCCTGCTGCCTGCCTCACTAAACGTGTTCTCGGTGCCAAATATATACCGGCCAGAGCGTAGCCCAATAACCTAGTAAGGATGCTGTGGTGTTGTGAGGAACAATGATAACCTGGAGTGGTTCAGTAAGGCGTAATCTCCCGCTACATTCCCGTTGAAGGTGATGTACAGCTCATAAGAACATAAGAATGGAGGAAACTGCAGTGGGCCTATTGGCTCATACTGGGCTTTCCCATTTACACCCAACCCCTATTGCTCATATATTCACCCAACCTATGTTTGAAGCTATCCATCGTATTCGAGTTAATGATGGTATTTAGTAACTTGTTCCACTCATCCACTATTCTATTTCCAAACCAATGTTTACCTATTTCCCGCCTAAATCTAAATTTGACTAATTTAAGACCATTGTTACGAGTTTGCTCCTTGTTGGATAGTTTGGGTACCTTTGTAATATCCCCTTTGTTTAGCCCTGACTTCCATTTATACACCTCGATCATATCGCCCCTCACTCTACGTCTCTCAAGGGAGTGCAAGTTAAGAAGCCTTAACCTGTCTCTGTACCCAAGGTTGCTAATGCCCGGATTCTATATCCATTCTGTAAATCGATGACCAGAATTGAACTGCGTAATCCAAGTGAGGTCTCACAAGCGCAAGATATAGTTTTAGGATGACCTCGCTAGTCTTGTAACTAACACTCTTTTGTATGAACCCAAGTACTTTATTAGCCTTGTTTCGAGCAAATACACATTGTTTACTTTGCTTAAGATTTCTATTTATCATTACTCCTAAATATTTCTCGCAGTCGGATTTCTCAATAACACCGTTGTTCATCTGGCATCTGGTTTCCCTGTTTACATCTCCTATACTGAGTACTTTACATTTTCCACATTGAATTTCATCTGCCATTTTTCAGACCATTCGAAAAATTTGTGTAGATCTTCCTGTAGTTTTGCTGAGTCCTCGTCAGATTTAATTGCACGCCCTATTTTAGTGTCATCAGCAAATTTACTGATGTTGCTGTCTACGCAGATATCTATGTCGTTTATGTATATAATAAATAATAATGGTCCAAGTACTGAGCATTGGGAAACTCCACTAGTGACGTTGCTCCAATCGGATTTAGTGCCGTTAATGCTCACTCGCTGTTTCCTGTCCTGTAACCACACCCTAATCCATTTTTAGAATATCTCCTTTAATGCCAAGAGCCTCCTCTTTTCTTATTAGTCTTTCGTAGGGGACTCTGTCGAAGGCTTTGCTAAAGTCGAGGTATACCACATAATAATTGTGCCCCTCGTCCACTGATTCGAAAACAGATGAAAAGAATGTTATTAGATTAGTTAGACATGAACGCCCACTTGTGAAGCCATGTTGGGAATCATTGATCAACTTGTGCTTCTCCAGGTGATTTCGAATAGAGTTTGAAATGATTGCTTCAAGTAATTTGCTTACAATTGATGTTAGACTGATTGGAGTGTAGTTAGAGGATAGTGATCTATCTCCCTTCTTGAAAATCGGTATTACATTCGCTATCCTCCAAGATTCTGGTACTACAACCGTTTTTAAGGACATGTTAAACAACTTTGCTAAGGGCATACTAAGCTCTTCCTTACATTCCTTTAATACTCTGGCAAATATCTCTTCAGGACTTGGTGACTTATTAGGCTTTAGTTTGTCTATTTGCTTACTAACATCGTTACTAGTGACTACTATCTCGCTTAGTTTATTTTCTTCATCTCTGTATGGAGTCGGTGCCTCGGGTATCATGTCATTATCAGTTAGCTCGCCGGTATCTAACTGTATTGGTCCAATCGTTCCTCGTGTTTTATGTTGATACATTTGGGGTTTGCCTTAGCCTCCCTTGCTACCTTCAGTTCATTATTCCTCTTGGCTTTTCTTCTCTCGGTCTTAACCCTACCGGCCAATACCTTATAATAATCTCGGAAGTAAACTTCACCACGATTTATTCTCCTACCTATAGCCTTCCTTTGTCCAATAATGGTCTTTAAATAATTATTTATCCATTTAGGGTCTTTGTTGTTTGATCTGAGTTTTCTGTATGGTATGTTCTGCCTTGTGCATTGAGTAACTCATTATTTAAATTGTTGTGGAACTCGTCAACCTCAGATCTCGTTATCAGGTCTTCCTCAACCGGCAGGTCTCCAGGTAAGGTGAGGTCGCCCTCTGTGGGTACATTGTGTGAGGTCATGTAATTCACCCCCAAGCGTGATACCCCTTCTCTCAGCTGCCTCTTCAAAATTTCAGAGTTTGCCCTTCTGAAATCTGGGACTTTAGTGTTTTTTCCTTGCGGCTGCCCTGAAATTCTAACTGAAATCTAATTTCTTTGTGATCGCTGTTAGCAAGTTCGTTCCCTACCTCGACATTACTAATGAAGTTTTCTTTGTTTGACAGAACTAAATCGAGTATATTATTACCCCGGGTGGATTCGATTATTGGAGATGTTCTGGGTATTTGGTTCTAACTACAGGAGCAAACATAAACACCTGTAGAGTTCTGTAGGTCTTATTAACGGAAATATACAGGAGTGCACTCACAAGCACGGGTAGTCCTGTCACTCCTATATGGGTCAACTGACCTCTCTCTGACCTCTCAGGCGACATGTGGTAAGTGGTACTTTAGCAGCTTCCAGATGTCGCCAGGCACATTTATCTAAGCGTGTGGTGACATGAAACAGGGGCATTGCCACACGCTACTGACTAGAGAAGTAATGTGTATATAGAGAGTACATACATGGTCTACATACAACATACATAATATACATACAGTTATATGTTGGCTTAGAAAACAGTCCTGGATTATTTCAAGAAAATCCTCTGATTCTGAGTTACCCATAAGGTCAATCCAATCTATTTGGTTAAAGTTAAAGTAGCCTACTATACAGACTTTGTTATGTATGGAAACCCTGCTCATTTCATCCCAAATATGTCGCTCATTGACTCTCAAGATTAGGAGGTCTAAATATTACTCCTGTGATTATTTTTTCCCTACCATCGATTATTTCTATCCAAATTGTTTCTGTATTCCGCTCAGTTTTTATTTCCTTACTTATGTCACACTTCAGATTATCCCTGACATAGATTGCTACTCCGCATCCTTTCCTAATCTGCCTATCGGTATGGAATAATTTGTAACCTGCAATTTGGTATTCGACAGGTAACTCACGGGAGTCTAGGTTTATCCATGTTTCGGTGAATGCTATTATAGCAATTTTTTCGGTACATATCAACGCCCTGATTTCACCCATTTTGTTTCTCATACTTCTACTGTTTGCATAGTAGAGATTTAAGTTAGTCATGTTCTGAGTCCTCTCTTTGTCGCGTTTAGGTTTTAACTCATTGCCTAATTTAGTTTTGCCGTAATTCCTAGCACTATTTCCCTGTAACCTTTCACGTTGTTTACCCACCCCACTGCAGTCTCCTGCACCCCCGTGCTCATATGTTCTCCGAGCACTTTAAATACTAGGACATCTTTTGAATTGCCCTCTCGAGAGAGCCAGCCAGCTCTTTATGATTATCAGAAAGATGTGTATAGTTTATCCATACATCTGAATAAATATGCTGAAATTGTATACCGGTACGTGCCTCACTATCTATCAATTGTAGGTCATGACTCATGAGAGTATGTGGAGAAGAGAGATAAAGAGTGACTCACCCGTGGCACTTTAGTCATCAGAGCTGGCACATGTCAAGTAGCTGATGCCTGTCACTACCTCACACTCACCTCTCCCTCGTACCCCACCACCACCTCACTGCTACCTCACCACGACCTCACTCCTACCTCACACTAACCTCACCACTACCTCACTCCTATCTCTCCACTACCTCACTGCTACCTCACCACTACCTCACACTAACCTCTCCACTACCTCACTGCTACCTCACCACTGCCTCACTCCTACCTCTCCACCACCTCACTCTTACCTCACCACTACCTCACTCCTACCTCACCCCTACCTCACTCTTCCCTCACCACTACCTCACTCCTGCCTCACCACTACCTCACTCCTGCCTCACCACTACCTCACTCCTGCCTCACCACTACCTCATTCCTCCCTCACCACTACCTCACTCCTCCCTCACCACTACCTCACTCCTCCCTCACCACTACCTCACTCCTCCCTCACCACTACCTCACTCCTCCCTCACGCCGACCTCACTCCTCCCTCACCCCTCCCTCACTCCTCCCTCACTCCTCCCTCGCCACTACCTCACTCCTCCCTCAAACCCTACCTCACTCCTCCCTCAAACCCTACCTCACTCCTCCCTCACCCCGACCTCACTCCTCCCTCACCCCGACCTCACTCCTCCCTCACCCCGACCTCACTCCTCCCTCACCCCGACCTCACTCCTCCCTCACCCCGACCTCACTCCTCCCTCACCCCGACCTCACTCTTCCCTCACCCCGACCTCAATCCTCCCTCACCCCGACCTCACTCCTCCCTCACCTCGACCTCACTCATACCTCACCCCTACCTCACTCCTACTTCACTCCTATCTCACTTCTCCCTCACCATAAGAACATAAGGAGTCTGCAATAGGCCGGTTGGCCTGTGCATGGCAGCTCCTGTCGAGAGTTACTACCACTCTCTATCATCCATGAATCTATCTAGCCTCCTTTTGAAACTTTCCAGAGTTCCCGCACTTACTACAAAGTTGCTAAGCCTGTTCCACTCGTCCACCACCCTATTTGTGAAACAGTTTCTTCCTATCTCCCTCCTAAACCTAAACTTATCCAACTTGAATCCGTTGCTCCGAATCGTATCCTGCTCGGATATTATAAAGACTTTATCTATATCCCCTTTATTGATTCCTTTCACCCACATAAATACTTCTATCTTATCTCCTCGCACTCTTCGTCTTTCTAGGGAATGCAAGTTAAGTTCTTTAACCTATCCTGATATGGAAGGTTTCTAAGTCTCGGAATCATTTTTGTCATTCTTCGCTGCACCGACTCTAGTGAATTTATATCCATTCTATAATAGGGGCACCAGAACTGAATCATATTATCGAGGTGCGGCCTGACTAGCGCAAGATATAGTTGCAATAAGACCTCTGCACTCTTGTTACTTACACTTCTAGATATAAAATCCAATACTCTGTTTGCCTTATTTCGAACATTAACGCACTGTTTTCTAGGCTGCAGGTCCGGACATACAAGTACCCCTCGGTCTCTTTCACAAGTCGCCTTCTCTAGGTTGATGTTGTTAAGGCTGTATACACCACCACTACCACTACATCACTCCTCCCTCACCCACTACCTCACTCTTCCCTCACCACTGCCTCACTCCTCCCTCACCACTACCTCACTCTTCCCTCACCACTACCTCACTCCTACCTCACCACTACCTCACCACTACCTCACTCTTCCCTCACCACTACCTCACTCCTACCTCACCACTACCTCACTCTTCCCTCACCACTACCTCACTCCTACCTCACCACTACATTAATTCCTCCCTCACCACTACCTCACTCCTCCCTCACCACTACCTCACTCCTCCCTCACCACTACCTCACTCCTTCCTCACCACTACCTCACTCCTACCTCACTACTACCTCACTCTTCCCTCATCACCACCTCACTCTTCCCTCACCACTACCTCACTCCTTCCTCACTCCTCCCTCAAACCCTACCTCACTCTTCCCTCACCACAACCTCACTCCTACCTCACTACTACCAAACTCCTACATCACTCCTACCTCACCACTACCTCACTCCTACCTCACCACTACCTCACTCCTACCTCATTGATTCCTCACCACTACCTCACTCCTACCTCACCACTACCTCACTCCTACCTCACTCCTTCCTCACCATTACCTCACTCCTACCTCACCACTACCTCACTCCTACCTCACCACTACCTCACCACTACCTCACTCCTACCTCACCACTACCTCACTCCTACCTCACCAGTACCTCACTCCTTCCTCACCACTACCTCACCACGACCTCACTCCTACCTCACCACTACCAAACTCCTACCTCACTCCATCCTCACCACTACCTCACTCCTACCTCACCACTACCTCACTCCTACCTCACCACTACCTCACCACTACCTCACTCCTTCCTCACCACTACCTCACTCCTACCTCACCACTACCAAACTCCTACCTCACCATTACCTCACTCCTACCTCACCACTACCTCACCACTACCTCACTCCTACCTCACCACTACCTCACTCCTACCTCACCACTAGCAACTCCTACCTCACTCCTACCTCACTCCTACCTCACCACTACCTCACTCCTACCTCACCACTACCAAACTCCTACCTCACTCCTACCTCACTCCTTCCTCACCACTACCTCACTCCTACCTCACCACTACTTCACTCCTACCTCACCACTACCAACTCCTACCTCACTCCTTCCTCGCCACTACCTCACTCCTACCTCACCACTACCAAACTCCTACCTCACCACTACCTCACTCCTACCTCACCACTACCTCACCACTACCTCACTCTTCCCTCACCACTACCTCACTCCTACCTCACCACTTCCTCACTCCTCACTCATCACTACCTCACTCCTACCTCACCACTACCTCACTCCTACCTCACCACTACCTCAATCCTACCTCACTCCTACCTCACCACTTCCTCACTCCTCCCTCACCACTACCTCACCACTACCTCACCACTAACTCACTACTACCTCACTCTTCCCTCACCACTACCTCACTCCTACCTCACCACTACCTCACTCCTACCTCACCACTACCTCACTCCTACCTCACCACTACCTCACTCCTACCTCACTCCTACCTCACCACTACCTCACTCCTACCTCACTCCTACCTCACCACTTCCTCACTCCTCCCTCACCACTACCTCACCACTAACTCACTACTACCTCACTCTTCCCTCACCACTACCTCACTCCTACCGCACCACTACCTCACTCTTCCCTCACCACTACCTCACTCGAACCTCACTCCTTCCTCACTCCTCCCACAAACCCTACCTCACTAGGGTGTGTCATAGGAGGGAAGATCAGCTAAAACTAATGGCCCATCACTTTTTTGGTAGATTTTAGTGTATATAAACAGAAAATAATTTCAGTTTCAATATTTTGCAACCTTTTGCTAGGTAAATTTTAGCGTGAAATTTATCGAAAATCTAACGTACAGCTGCATTAGTGCATTACAATTAAATAGTGAACATTGCTTTCTGACTTCATTCTTTAACAACCCAACTAACAATATTTTTTTCTGTTTCAGATTCTGATGCATTTATAAGATGATAATATTTGCGATGGCTGCTTGTGTCAGGACGAGGAACCAAAAATCCAGCCATCTCAGTCACTATCTTGGGTCTGGGAGAGAGCTCCTGAAGTCGGAGATGCCTACATTGAGAGATGCTTTGAGATACGGTGTTTTAATCAGGCAAATCAGTGAAAAGAACCATAGAACTTACACAAACAAAGGCATTGCCAGTGATATGACCAAAGCTGTCTTGGCACAGTACACTCTGGCTAACGCTCAGTTCAAGCCTCCAGTCATAACAAGTCAGAAGAAGATTAGTGAGAGACTGCTAGCCAGTTGGGAAAAGGCAAGAGATACCTCTCTTGGGAGAGGAAAACTTGCAGTTAAGGACAGCTTTGCCAAGCAACTGGACCAGTTATTTGACATAATTACTTGCAAGTGCCCAATTGTTCTCTGTCCTGAGTTTGGATGCGATCGTGACTGTAAATCCGAGGCCCACATCTCCTGTATTTGCAAGCGTGAACTGAAGATTCCTGTGATCGAACTGGCATTTGTCAAAGCACAGAGAGAGAAGACTGGCAGTATAGGGGCTCTCATGATTTCTAGCCAAGATATTCCGGAGTCCAAGAGACAGGAGGCTGCCACAGAGAGACAGAAGAGGAGAAGAGTTGCCGAGGAAAAGAGACTTGAGAAGGCCCAGGGTGAGGTAAAAAAGGCCGATGATTGGAGTCAAGCTGATTCAGAGTTTAATGACTTCCCCATGGCTGATCCGAGTGCTGACCAGGAGAATGGTGACTTTGTCCCTAACCCAGAAAATAATGATCCCAAACCTTCCAGGCATAAGATTCGAAATAGGAAAGATATCCCGAGCATAGCTCTGGCCAGCATGCGACACCACACTGGTCTCAGAGAAACTGCAGAGATAGCAACAGCTGCCTGGGTTGACGGTGGTTTGATAACACCTGATGATGTTCACCTGGTGATAGATCATAACAAAGTAAGGAGAGCTCAGGAGAAACTTGTCAGTAACCTAGAAGAGGAGTTTGATAAGGGGATGAGAGAAAATGGAATCAATTGTTGTTCTTTGATGGGAGAAGGGATGACACTAAAGTGTTTATGAAAGTTGGAGATTCTGACAAGTTGTTCCCTGCCATGGAGAAGGAGGAACACTACTCCTGCTGCAGTGAACCAGGAGGGAAGTATTTGTGGCATTTCACTCCAGAGAAAGATGACATCAGTAAACCAGCTGAGATAGTGGCAGATAACATTGTGAACTGGCTGAGAGAGAGGAACGTAGACCAGACCCTGCAGGCCATTGGAGGGGACAGCACCAACACGAACACAGGGTGGCAAGGGGGGTCATACAGTGGATAGAGCGGAAGATTGGGAGGAAGCTGGTCTGGATTGTTTGTGACCTCCACACCAACGAGTTGCCACTCAGACATCTGATCCAGGTGCTGGATGGCAAGACTCGTTCAAACAACAGATGGTCTGGTCCTCTTGGCAAGATGCTGGACTCTGCTACTGAGTTAGAAATAAATCCGAGCTTTGAAAAAATCACAGTTGAGCTTGCACATACTGTCATTGACGACCTGAGTACTGACCAGTACTATGGTTACATGATTTGCAGTGCCATCAAAACTGGGGTCATGCCTGATAGACTTGCTTACCTGCAGATAGGTCCAGTCTCACATTCTAGGTGGCTCACAACGGCTCTCAGGTTCTGCAGAATTTGGGTCGCTCATCATAAACTGAAAGGGAACCAGCTTCATAACCTGAGACTTATTGTCCAATTCATCGTGAGTGTCTACTTGCCAAATTGGTTCAACACCAAGGTCAAGTCATCGTTCTCCGAAGGTCCGAGGCATGTTTTCTTCCAGCTTGAGCTCCTGAGGAGTCAGCCAAGGAAGGTTGTTCAGATTGTGGAGCAGACTGTGAGGAGATCTTCCTAGTATGCTCATCCCGAGGCAGTTCAGCAGACAATGCTCTGCAGTAAGGATGAGGAGGAGAGAAGAGTGGCAGTCAAGAAGATCTTGGATATGAGACTTATGAGAGGATCTGGGCATGACGAATCAGTTGGTGACGATTCCTTCAGGGTCAGGAAGACTCCTGAAGTCAATCTAGGTGCCAAGACCCTCACTGATCTCATAGATCTGGATAACATCCAGGCTGGCAGTGAGCCCCCTCTTACCTGCAGCCTCACCAATGTTCAAGTCAGAGCTTTCCTGGACATCCCCATGCATGTCCCTGCCTGGCCCTCGCACACCCAGAGTATAGAGCGTTGTGTACAGCAAGTGAGCGAGGCCAGCAGTCACGTGTACAGCCAGGAGAGGAGGGAAGGCTACATCCGAGCTCAGGTGGTCAGCAGGGAGGTGATGAGTAGAAACAGAAGCAAGAAAGACATGTTCTCTATGGTGTGCAGCAACACCGGGTCGTAGTAGTAAAACCGGTTTTTGTATTTGATGATTTTGTTTTCTAAAGGAATATTAAATTTAATAAATGTGTCAAGATCATTCGTTTCACTATTCTGGATCATTTTCATCCTAATAAATTAACCTGATACATTAACTTTACTTTAAATAAGCTATTTAGTGGTGTTGGTAAAAGGGTGGGAATACTGAATTTTCATAAGATTTCAAGTTAAAATTTACCTAGCAAAAAATAAAAACTTCTCAAATCTGAAGATATCACATGATTCTGCACATAGAACTACATCATTAATACCATGGGCCGATTTTTCAAACTCAAAAAAAAAAATTCGCCTCCGTAGTGACACACCCTACTACCTCACTCTTCCCTCACCACTACCTCACTCCTACCTCATTCCTACCTCACTCCTTCCTCACTCCTCCCTCAAACCCTACCTCACTCTTCCCTCACCACTACCTCACTCCTATCTCACTCATCCCTCAAACCCTACCTCACTCTTCCCTCACCACTACCTCAACCCTACCTCATTCCTACCTCACTCCTTCCTCAAACCACCCTCAAACCCTACCTCACTCTTCCCTCACCACTACCTCACTCCTCCCTCACCACTACCACACTCCTCACTCACCACTAACACACTCCTCCCTCACCACTAACACAATCCTCCCTCACCACGATCTCACTCCTCCCTTACCACTACCAAACTCCTCCCTCACCACTCCCTCACCAATCCCTCACTACTCCCTCACCCCTCCCTCACGACTACCTCACGCCTCCCGCACGACTACCACACTCCACCCTCACCACTACCACACTCCTCCCTCACCACTGCCACACTCCTCCCTCACCACTGCCCCACTCCTCCCTCACAACTGCCTCACTCCTCCCTCACCACTGCCTCACTCGTCCCTCACCACTGCCTTACTCCTCCCTCACCACTGCCTCACTCCTCCCTCACCACTGCCTCACTCTCCCTCACCACTGCTTCACCCCTCCCTCACCACTGCCTCACTCCTCCCTCACCACTGCCACACTCCTCCCTCACCACTGCCACACTCCTCCCTCACCACTACCACACTCCTCCCTCACCACTACCACACTCCTCCCTCACCACTCCTACACTCCTCCCTCACCACTACCACACTCCTCCCTCACCGCTACCACACTCCTCCCTCACTGCTACCACACTCCTCCCTCACCGCTACCACACTCCTCCCTCACCGCTCCTACACTCCTCCCTCACCGCTACCACACTCCTCCCTCACCACAACCACACTCCTCCCTAACCGCTACCACACTCCTCCCTCACCGCTCCTATACTCCTTCCTCACACCTACATCTCTCCTCCCTCACTCATCCCTCACCACTACCACACTCCTCCCTCACCGCTACCACACTCCTCCCTCACCGCTACCACACTCCTCCCCCACCGCTACCACACTCCTCCCTCACCACTACCACACTCCTCCCTCACCGCTACCACACTCCTCCCTCACCGCTACCACACTCCTCCCTCACCGCTACCACACTCCTCCCTCACCGCTACCTCACTCCTCCCTCACCACTACCACACTCCTCCCTCACCACTACCACACTTCTCCCTCACACCTACATCTCTCCTCCCTCACTCATCCCTCACCACTACCACACTCCTCCCTCACCACTACCTCACTCCTCCCTCACCACTACCTCACTCCTCCCTCACCACTACCACACTCCTCCCTCACCACTACCACACTCCTCCCTCACCACTAACACAATCCTCCCTCGCCACTACCTCACTCCTCCCTTACCACTACCAAACTCCTCCCTCACCACTCCGTCACCAATCCCTCACCACTCCCTCACCCCTCCCTCTCGACTACCTCACTCCTCCCTCACCACTACCACACTCCACCCTCACCACTACCACACTCCTCCCTCACCACTACTACACTCCTCCCTCACCACTACCACACTCCTCCCGAACCACTGCCACACTCCTCCCTCACCAATACCACACTTCTCACTCACCACTACCACACTCCTCCCTCACCACTACCGCATTCCTCCCTCACCACTACCACACTCCTCCCTCACCACTACCTCACTCCTCCCTCACCACTACCTCACTCCTCCCTCACCACTACCTCACTCCTCCCTCACCACTTCCTCACTCCTCCCTCACCACTACCAGACTTTTCCCTCACCACTACCACACTCCTTCCTCATCACTGCAACACTCCTCCCTCACCACTGCCACACTCCTCCCTCACCACTGCCACACTCCTCCCTCACCACTGCCACACTCCTCCCTCACCACTGCCACACTCGTCCCACACCACTGCCACACTCCTCCCTCACCACTACCACACTCCTCCCTCACCACTGCCACACTCCTCCCTCACCACTACCTCAGTCCTCCCTCACCACAACCTCAGTCCTCCCTCACCATTACCACACTCCTCCCTCACCACTACCACACTCCTCCCTCACCACTACCACACTCCTCCCTCACCACTACCACACTCCTCCCTCACCACTACTTCTCCACTACCACAATCCTCCCTCACCACTACATCACTCCTCCCTCACCACTACCTCACTCCTCCCTCACCACTACCTCTCCACTACCACACTCCTCCCTCACCACTACCACACTCCTCCCTCACCACTACCACACTCCTCCCTCACCACTACCTCACTCCTCCCTCACCACTACCTCACTCCTCCCTCACCACTACCACATACCTCCTTCACCACTACGACACTCCTCCCTCACCACTACCACACTCCTCCCTCACCACTACCACACTCCTCCCTCATCACTCCCACACTCCTCCCTCACCAACTACCTCCCTCACCACTACTTCCCTCACCAGTACCTCACTCCTCCCTCACCACTACATCACTCCTCCCTCACCACTACATCCCTCCCCCCTCACCACTACCACACTCCTCCCTCACCACTACCACACTCCTCCCTCACCACTACCACACTCCTCCTTCACCACTACCACACTCCTCCCTCACCACTACCACACTCCTCCCTCACAACTACCACACTACCTCCCTCACCACTACCTCCCTCACCACTACCTCACTCACCACTACCTCACTCACCACTACTTCACTCCTCCCTCACCACAACCTCACTCCTCCCTCACCACTACCTCACTCCTCCCTCACCACTACCTCACTCCTCCCTCACCACTACCTCACTCCTCCCTCACCACTACCTCACTCCTCCCTCACCACTACCTCACTCCTCCCTCACCACTACCTCACTCCTCCCTCACCACTACCTCACTCCTCCCTCACCACTACCTCACTCCTCCCTCACTCCTCCCTCACCACTACCTCACTCCTCCCTCACCACTACCTCACTCCTCCCTCACCACTACCTCACTCCTCCCTCACACTACCTCACTCCTCCCTCACCACTACCTCACCACTACCTCACCCCTCCCTCACCACTACCTCACTCCTCCCCACCACTACCTTACTCCTACCTCACCCCTACCTCACTCCTCCCTCATCACTACCTCACCCCTCCCTCACTCATCACTACCACACCCCTCCCTCACTCCTCCCTCACCACTACCTCACACCTACCTCACCCCTCCCTCACCCTCCTCACCTACCTACTCCAACTCATCCTCCCTCACCACTACCTCACTCCTCCCTCACCACTACCTCACTCCTCCCTCACCACTACCTCACTCCTCCCTCACCACTACCTCACTCCTCCCTCACCACTACCTCACTCCTCCCTCACCACTACCTCACTCCTCCCTCACCCTACCTCACTCCTCCCTCACCACTACCTCACTCCTCCCTCACCACTAACTCACTCCTCCCTCACCACTACCTCACTCCTCCCTCACTCCTCCCTCACCACTCCCTCACTCCTCCCTCACCACTACCTCACTCCTCCCTCACGACTACCTCACTCCTACCTCACCCCTCCCTCACCACTACCTCACCCCTCCCTCGCCACTACCTCACCCCTCCCTCACCACTACCTCACTTCTCCCTCAATCCTACCTCACCCCTCCCTCACCACTACCTCACTCCTCCCTCACTCCTACCTCACCACTACCTCACCCTTTCATCACCACTACCTCACTCCTCCCTCACCACTACCTCACTCCTCCCTCACCACTACCTCACTCCTACCTCACCCTCCCTCACCACTACCTCACTCCTCCCTCACCACTACCTCACTCCTCCCTCACCACTACCTCACTCCTCCCTCACTCCTACCTCACCCCTCCCTCACCACTACCTCACCCCTCCCTCACTCCTCCATCACCACTACCTCACCCCTCCCTCACCACTACCTCACCCCTCCCTCAACCACTACCTCACCACTACCTCACCAGTGAATCACCACTACCTCAACACTACCTCACTTCTCCGTCACTCCTTCCTCACTCCTACCTCACCACTACCTCACTCCTACCTCACCACTACCTCACCCCTCCCTCACTCCTCCCTCACCACTACCTCACTCCTACCTCACCACTACCTGACCCCTCCCTCACCACTACTTCACTCCACCCTCACCACTACCTCACTCCTCCCTCACCACTACCTCCCTCACCACTACCTCACTCACCACTACCTCCCTCACCAAAACCTCACCCCTCCCTCACCACTACCTCACTCCTCCCTCACCACTACCTCACCCCTCCCTCACTCATCACTACCTCACCCCTCCCTCACCCCTGCCTCACCACTACCTCACTCCTACCTCACCCCTCCCTCACCCCTCCCTCACCCCTACCTCACTCCAACCTCATCACTCCCTCACCACTACCTCACCCCTCCCTCACCACTACGACACTCCTCCCTCACCACTACATAACCCCTCCCTCATCACTACCTCACCCCCTCATCACTATCTCACCCCTCCCTCATCACTACCTCACTCCTCCTTCATCACTACCTCATCACTACCTCACTCCTCCCTCACCACTGCCTCACTCCTCCCTCACCACTACCTCACTCCTCCCTCACCACTGCCTCACTCCTCCCTCACCACTACCTCACTCCTCCCTCACCACTGCGTCACTCCTCCCTCACCATTGCCTCACGCCTCCCTCACCACTGCCTCACTCCTCCCTCACCACTGCCTCACTCCTCCCTCACCACTGCCTCACTCTTCCCCCACCACTGCCTCACTCCTCCCTCACCACTGCCTCACTCCTCCCTCACCACTGCCACACTCCTCCCTCACTGCCACACTCCTCCCTCACTGCTGCCACACTCCTCCCTCACCACTGCCACACTCCTCCCTCACCGCTGCCACACTCCTCCCTCACCACTGCCACACTCCTCCCTCACCACTGCCACACTCCTCCCTCACCGCTGCCACACTCCTCCCTCACCGCTGCTACACTCCTCCCTCACCTCCGCCACTCTCCTCCCTCACCGCTGCCACACTCCTCCCTCAACGCTACCACACTCCTCCCTCACCGCTACCACACTCCTCCCTCACCACTATCACACTCCTCCCTCACCAGTACCACACTCCTCCCTCACCACTACCTCACTCCTCCCTCACCACTATCACACTCCTCCCTCACCACTACCACACTTCTCCCTCACATCTACATCTCTCCTCCCTCACTCATCCCTCACCACTACCACACTCCTCCCTCACCACTACCACACTCCTCCCTCACCACTACCTCACTCCTCACTTACCACTACCAAACTCCTTCCTCACTACTCCCTCACCAATCCCTCACCACTCCCTCACCCGTCCCTCACAACTACCTCACGCCTCCCTCACCAGTACCACACACATCCCTCACTAATCCCTCACTCCTCCCTCACCACTACCTCACTCCTCCCTCACCACTACCACACTCCACCCTCACCACTACCACACTCCTCCCTCACCACTACTACACTCCTCCCTCACCACTACCACACTCGTCCCTCACCACTGCCCCACTCCTCCCTCACCACTGCCTCACTCCTCCCTCACCACTGCCTCACTCCTCCCTCACCACTGCCACACTCCTCCCTCACCACTGCCTCACTCCTCCCTCACCACTGCCTCACTCCTCCCTCACCACTGCCTCACTCCTCCCTCACCACTGCCTCACTCCTCCCTCACCACTGCCTCACTCCTCCCTCACCACTGCCTCACTCCTCCCTCACCACTACCTCACTCCTCCCTCACCACTGCCTCACTCCTCTCTCACCACTGCCTCACTCCTCCCTCACCACTGCCTCACTCCTCCCTCACCACTGCCTCACTCCTCCCTCACTGCTGCCACACTCCTCCCTCACCGCTGCCACACTCCTCCCTCACCGCTGCCACACTCCTCCCTCACCACTGCCTCACTCCTCCCTCACCACTGCCTTACTCCTCCCTCACCACTGCCTCACTCCTCCCTCACCACTGCCTCACTCCTCCCTCACTGCTGCCACACTCCTCCCTCACCGCTGCCACACTCCTCCCTCACCGCTACCACACTCCTCCCTCACCGCTACCACACTCCTCCCTCACCGCTACCACACTCCTCCCTCACCACTACCTCACTCCTCCCTCACCACTACCTCACTCCTCCCTCACCACTACCTCACTCCTCCCTCACCACTACCTCACTCCTCCCTCACCACTACCACACTCCTCCCTCACCACTACCACACTCCTCCCTCACCACTACCTCACTCCTCCCTCACCACTACCACACTCGTCCCTCACCACTGCCCACTCCTCCCTCACCACTGCCTCACTCCTCCCTCACCACTGCCTCACTCCTCCCTCACCACTACCACACTCCTCCCTCACCACTACCTCACTCCTCCCTCACCACTACCTCACTCCTCCCTCACCACTACCTCACTCCTCCCTCACCACTACCTCACTCCTCCCTCACCACTACCTCACTCCTCCCTCACCACTACCTCACTCCTCCCTCACCACTACCTCACTCCTCCCTCACCACTACCTCACTCCTCCCTCACCACTACCTCACTCCTCCCTCACCCTCACTCCTCCCTCACCCTACCACACTCCTCCCTCACCACTACCACACTCCTCCCTCACCACTACCACACTCCTCCCTCACCACTACCACACTCCTCCCTCACCACTGCCACACTCCTCCCTCACCACTACCACACTCCTCCCTCACCACTACCACACTCCTCCCTCACCACTACCTCACTCCTCCCTCACCACTACCTCACTCCTCCCTCACCACTACCTCACTCCTCCCTCACCACTACCACACTCCTCCCTCACCACTACCTCACTCCTCCCTCACCACTACCACACTCCTCCCTCACCACTACCACACTCCTCCCTCACCACTACCACACTCCTCCCTCACCACTACCACACTCCTCCCTCACCACTACCTCACTCCTCCCTCACCACTACCACACTCCTCCCTCACCACTACCTCACTCCTCCCTCACCACTACCTCACTCCTCCCTCACCACTACCTCACTCCTCCCTCACCACTACCACACTCCTCCCTCACCACTACCTCACTCCTCCCTCACCACTACCACACTCCTCCCTCACCACTACCACACTCCTCCCTCACCACTACTACACTCCTCCCTCACCACTACCACACTCCCTCACCACTCACACTCCCTCACCACTACCTCACTCTCACCACTACCTCACTCCTCCCTCACCACTACCACACTCCTCCCTCACCACTACCACACTCCTCCCTCACCACTACCTCACTCCTCCCTCACCACTACCTCACTCCTCCTCCACCACTACCACTCCCTCACCACTACCTCACTCCCTCACCACTACCTCACCCCTCCCTCACCACTACCTCACTCCTCCCTCACCACTACCACACTCCTCCCTCACCACTACCACACTCCTCCCTCACCACTACCACACTCCTCCCTCACCACTGCCCACCCTCCCTCACACTGCCTCACTCCTCCCTCACCACTCCTCACTCCTCCCTCACCACTACCTCCCTCACCACTACCTCACTCCTCCCTCACCACTACCTCACTCCTCCTCACCACTACCTCACCTCCCTCACCACTACCACACTCCTCCCTCACCACTACCACACTCCTCCCTCACCACTACCACACTCCTCCCTCACCACTACCACACTCCTCCCTCACCACTACCTCACTCCTCCCTCACCACTACCTCACTCCTCCCTCACCACTACCACACTCCTCCCTCACCACTACCACACTCCTCCCTCACCACTACCACACTCCTCCCTCACCACTACCACACTCCTCCCTCACCGCTACCACACTCCTCCCTCACCACTATCACACTCCTCCCTCACCAGTACCACACTCCTCCCTCACCACTACCTCACTCCTCCCTCACCACTATCACACTCCTCCCTCACCACTACCACACTTCTCCCTCACATCTAACATCTCTCCTCCCTCACTCATCCCTCACCACTACCACACTCCTCCCTCACCACTACCTCACTCCTCCCTCACCACAACCACACTCCTCCCTCACCACTACCACACTCCTCCCTCACCACTAACACAATCCTCCCTCACCACTACCTCACTCCTCCCTTACCACTACCAAACTCCTCCCTCACCACTCCCTCACCAATCCCTCACCACTCCCTCACCCCTCCCTCACAACTTCCTCACGCCTCCCTCACCACTACCACACTCCTCCCTCACCACTACCACACTCCTCCCTCACCACTGCCACACTCCTCCCTCACCACTGCCACACTCCTCCCTCACCACTGCCACACTCCTCCCTCACCACTGCCTCACTCCTCCCTCACCACTGCCTCACTCCTCCCTCACCACTGCCTCACTCCTCCCTCACCACTGCCTCACTCCTCCCTCACCACTGCCTCACTCCTCCCTCACCACTGCCTCACTCCTCCCTCACCACTGCCACACTCCTCCCTCACCACTGCCACACTCCTCCCTCACCGCTACCACACTCCTCCCTCACCGCTACCACACTCCTCCCTCACCGCTCCTACACTCCTCCCTCACCGCTACCACACTCCTCCCTCACCGCTACCACACTCCTCCCTCACCGCTACCACACTCCTCCCTCACCGCTACCACACTCCTCCCTCACCGCTACCACACTCCTCCCTCACCGCTACCACACTCCTCCCTCACCACTACCACACTCCTCCCTCACCGCTACCACACTCCTCCCTCACCGCTCCACACTCCTCCCTCACCACTACCTCACTCCTCCCTCACCACTACCACACTCCTCCCTCACCACTACCACACTCCTCCCTCACCGCTACCACACTCCTCCCTCACCGCTACCACACTCCTCCCTCACCACTACCACACTCCTCCCTCACCGCTACCACACTCCTCCCTCACCACTACCACACTCCTCCCTCACCACTACCACACTCCTCCCTCACCACTACCTCACTCCTCCCTCACCACTACCACACTCCTCCCTCACCACTACCACACTCCTCCCTCACCACTACCTCACTCCTCCCTCACCACTCACCACTACCACTCCTCCCTCACCACTACCTCACTCCTCCCTCACCACTACCTCACTCCTCCCTCACCACTACCACACTCCTCCCTCACCACTACCCACTCCTCCTCACCACTACCATCCTCCCTCACCTCTACCTCACTCCTCCCTCACCACTACCACACTCCTCCCTCACCACTACCTCCCTCACCACTCCACCCTCCCTCACCACTACCTCACTCCTCCCTCACCACTACCACACTCCTCCCTCACCACTACCTCACTCCTCCCTCACCACTACCACACTCCTCCCTCACCACTACCTCACTCCTCCCTCACCACTACCTCACTCCTCCCTCACCACTACCTCACTCCTCCCTCACCACCTACCTCCTCACCACCTCACTCCTCCTCACCACTACCACACTCCTCCCTCACCACTACCACTCTCCCTCACCACTACCACACTCCTCCCTCACCACTACCACACTCCTCCCTCACCACTACCACACTCCTCCCTCACCACTACCACACTCCTCCCTCACCACTACCACACTCCTCCCTCACCACTACCACACTCCTCCCTCACCACTACCACACTCCTCCCTCACCACTACCTCACTCCTCCCTCACCACTACCTCACTCCTCCCTCACCACTACCACACTCCTCCCTCACCACTACCACACTCCTCCCTCACCACTACCACACTCCTCCCTCACCACTACCACACTCCTCCCTCACCACTACCACACTCCTCCCTCACCACTACCACACTCCTCCCTCACCACTACCTCACCTCCCTCACCACTACCTCACTCCTCCCTCACCACTACCTCACTCCTCCCTCACCACTACCACACTCCTCCCTCACCACTACCTCACTCCTCCCTCACCACTACCACACTCCTCCCTCACCACTACCACACTCCTCCCTCACCACTACTACACTCCTCCCTCACCACTACCACACTCCTCCCTCACCACTACCACACTCCTCCCTCACCACTACCACACTCCTCCCTCACCACTACCACACTCCTCCCTCACCACTACCACACTCCTCCCTCACCACTACCACACTCCTCCCTCACACCTACATCTCCTCCCACTCATCCCTCACCACTACCACACTCCTCCCTCACCACTACCTCACTCCTCCCTCACCACTACCACACTCCTCCCTCACCACAACCACACTCCTCCCTCACCACTACCACACTCCTCCCTCACCACTAACACAATCCTCCCTCACCACTACCTCACTCCTCCCTTACCACTACCAAACTCCTCCCTCACCACTCCCTCACCACTCCCTCACCACTCCTCACCCCTCCCTCACCACTACCTCACTCCTCCCTCACCACTACCACACTCCTCCCTCACCACTACCACACTCCTCCCTCACCACTACCACACTCCTCCCTCACCACTACCACACTCCTCCCTCACCACTACCACACTCCTCCCTCACCACTACCACACTCCTCCCTCACCACTACCACACTCCTCCCTCACCACTACCACACTCCTCCCTCACCACTACCACACTCCTCCCTCACCACTACCACACTCCTCCCTCACCACTACCACACTCCTCCCTCACCACTACCACACTCCTCCCTCACCACTACCACACTCCTCCCTCACCACTACCACACTCCTCCCTCACCACTACCTCACTCCTCCCTCACCACTACCACACTCCTCCCTCACCACTACCACACTCCTCCCTCACCACTACCACACTCCTCCCTCACCACTACCACACTCCTCCCTCACCACTACCACACTCCTCCCTCACCACTACCACACTCCTCCCTCACCACTACCTCACTCCTCCCTCACCACTACCTCACTCCTCCCTCACCACTACCACACTCCTCCCTCACCACTACCACACTCCTCCCTCACCACTCCACACTCCTCCCTCACCACTACCACACTCCTCCCTCACCACTACCTCACTCCTCCCTCACCACTACCACACTCCTCCCTCACCACTACCACACTCCTCCCTCACCACTACCACACTCCTCCCTCACCACTACCACACTCCTCCCTCACCACTACCTCACTCCTCCCTCACCACTACCTCACTCCTCCCTCACCACTACCTCACTCCTCCCTCACCACTACCTCACTCCTCCCTCACCACTACCACACTCCTCCCTCACCACTACCACACTCCTCCCTCACCACTACCACACTCCTCCCTCACCACTACCTCACTCCTCCCTCACCACTACCTCACTCCTCCCTCACCACTACCTCACTCCTCACCACTACCTCACTCCTCCCTCACCACTACCTCACTCCTCCCTCACCACTACCTCACTCCTCCCTCACCACTACCTCACTCCTCCCTCACCACTACCTCACTCCTCCCTCACCACTACCTCACTCCTCCCTCACCACTACTCACTCCTCCCTCACCACTACCTCACTCCTCCCTCACCACTACCACACTCCTCCCTCACCACTACCACACTCCTCCCTCACCACTACCACACTCCTCCCTCACCACTACCTCACTCCTCCCTCACCACTACCACACTCCTCCCTCACCACTACCTCACTCCTCCCTCACCACTACCACACTCCTCCCTCACCACTACCTCACTCCTCCCTCACCACTACCTCACTCCTCCCTCACCACTACCACACTCCTCCCTCACCACTACCACACTCCTCCCTCACCACTACCTCACTCCTCCCTCACCACTACCTCACTCCTCCCTCACCACTACCACACTCCTCCCTCACCACTGCCCACTCCTCCCTCACCACTACCTCACTCCTCCCTCACCACTACCTCACTCCTCCCTCACCACTACCACACTCCTCCCTCACCACTACCTCACTCCCTCACCCTCCTCACCACTACCTCACTCCTCCCTCACCACTACACACTCCTCCCTCACCACTACCTCACTCCTCCCTCACCACTACCACACTCCTCCCTCACTCACTACCTCACCACTCCACTCCTCCCTCACCACTACCTCACTCCTCCCTCACCACTCCTCACTCCTCCCTCACCACACACACACTCCTCCCTCACCACTACCTCACTCCTCCCTCACCACTACCACACTCCTCCCTCACCACTACCTCACTCCTCCCTCACCACTACCACACTCCTCCCTCACCACTACCTCACTCCTCCCTCACCACTACCACACTCCTCCCTCACACTCACCACTACCACACTCCTCCCTCACCACTACCTCACTCCTCCCTCACCACTACCTCACTCCTCCCTCACCACTACCACACTCCTCCCTCACCACTACCACACTCCTCCCTCACCACTACCACAATCCTCCCTCACCACTGCCTCACTCCTCCCTCACCACTACCTCACTCCTCCCTCACCACTACCTCACTCCTCCCTCACCACTACCTCACTCCTCCCTCACCACTACCACACTCCTCCCTCACCACTACCACACTCCTCCCTCACCACTACCACACTCCTCCCTCACCACTACCTCACTCCTCCCTCACCACTACCACACTCCTCCCTCACCACTACCACACTCCTCCCTCACCACTACCACACTCCTCCCTCACCGCTACCACACTCCTCCCTCACCACTACCTCACTCCTCCCTCACCACTACCACACTCCTCCCTCACCACTACCACACTCCTCCCTCACCACTACCACACTCCTCCCTCACCACTACCACACTCCTCCCTCACCACTACCACACTCCTCCCTCACCACTACCACACTCCTCCCTCACCACTACCACACTCCTCCCTCACCACTACCACACTCCTCCCTCACCACTACCACACTCCTCCCTCACCACTACCTCACTCCTCCCTCACCACTACCACACTCCTCCCTCACCACTACCTCACTCCTCCCTCACCACTACCTCACTCCTCCCTCACCACTACCACACTCCTCCCTCACCACTACCACACTCCTCCCTCACACTACCACACTCCTCCCTCACCACTACCACACTCCTCCCTCACCACTACCACACTCCTCCCTCACCACTACCACACTCCTCCCTCACCACTGCCACACTCCTCCCTCACCACTGCCACACTCCTCCCTCACCACTGCCACACTCCTCCCTCACCACTGCCACACTCCTCCCTCACCACTACCACACTCCTCCCTCACCACTACCACACTCCTCCCTCACCACTACCACACTCCTCCCTCACCACTACCACACTCCTCCCTCACCACTACCACACTCCTCCCTCACCACTACCTCACTCCTCCCTCACCACTACCTCTCCACTACCACTCCTCCCTCACCACTACCTCACTCCTCCCTCACCACTACCTCACTCCTCCCTCACCACTACCTCACTCCTCCCTCACCACTACCTCACTCCTCCCTCACCACTACCTCACTCCTCCCTCACCACTACCTCACTCCTACCTCACCACTACCTCACTCCTCCCTCACCACTACCTCACTCCTCCCTCACCACTACCTCACTCCTACCTCACCACTACCTCACTCCTCCCTCACCACTACCTCACTCCTCCCTCACCACTACCTCACTCCTCCCTCATCACTACCTCACTCCTCCCTCACCACTACCTCACCCTCCCTCACCACTACCTCACTCCTCCCTCACTCCTACCTCACCACTACCTCAGCCTTTCCTCACCACTACCTCACTCCTCCCTCACCACTATCTCACTCCTCCCCCACCACTACCTCACTCCTACCTCACTCCTCCCTCACCACTACCTCACTCCTCCCTCACCACTACCTCACCCACTACCTCACTCCTACCTCACCACTACCTCACTCCTACCTCACCACTACCTCACTCCTCCCTCATCACTACCTCACTCCTACCTCACCACTACCTTACTCCTCCCTCATCACTACCTCACTCCTACCTCATCACTACCTCACCCCTCCCTCACCACTACATCACCCCTCCCTCATCACTACCTCACTCCTCCCTCATCACTACCTCACCCCTCCCTCATCACTACCTCACTCTCCCTCATCACTACCTCACTCCTACCTCATCACTACCTCATCACTACCTCACTCCTACCTTACTTCTACCTCATTCCTCCCTCACCACTTCTTCACTCCTACCTCACCACTACCTCACTCCTCCCTCATCACTACCTTACTCCTACCTCACTCCTACCTCACCACTACCTCACTCCTCCCTCATCACTACCTGTCACGTGCCTGTGGCGCTCGGGAACTCGCATAGCATGAGGTATATGTTCACGCCTATATTTCATACAAGCTATTAATAAATTGTTAATTGTACTTATTATATTATTATTGTTCTTAGTTACTTAGGTTAATTGTATATTTATGTATGTAATTTATATGCATCATTGTCTTACTCTGTTAAGTCAACTCAAGAGTAATATTAATTAATTATATAAAATATCCAGCAAATGTCCTGAATCACGTGATATGAGGCGCTCTCCTCCCAGCGTGGGCACGCTTCCGCAGTAGCGAAAAACTGTGGCATAGGTTAGACGTGTCCATTGGTTCTCTAGCCTTGACCCTTGTCTAGTGCTTTATCCAGTCTTCTGCAATGCCCTAGGGGTATCAGGTATTAGTGACACGTTTAGTTAGGCCTAGGAAGGGATCCTGGTGGTAAGGTATCTCCTGATTGGTAGGGATAATCATTTTGTAGTGATTGTTGTATATATATATTTCGTATGTCTTGTGTAATATAGTAATGTTAAGTAATATTTGTTTGGTCTAACTCCTTACGGTATATTTTCGCCCTTCCGGCATCACCCTTATTTTATTATACACTTACTTATTCCCTTAAATTCATGTTTGCTAATCATTACTCCCTTTAGAACATAAATTGAATTAATTAATTATCTTCCCTTTTGTGATTCACTTATTTCAACTGTTCTTACTTATTCAAGTACATTTAGTTGAGTAGGTTTTTGGTGAGGATAATTATTGCCGTGTTCCCTATTTGTTCCTTTATTTGTTAATAACTTGGGGTAGGATTCACTCCCCAAGTATAAAGGGTAGTGGGATCACGACACTACCTTACTCCTACCTCACTCCTCCCTCACCACTACCTCACTCCTACCTCACCACTACCTCACTCCTACCTCATCACTACCTTTCTCCTACCTCACTCCTACCTTACTCCTACCTCACTCCTACCTTACTCCTACCTCACTCCTACCTTACTTCTACCTCACTCCTACCTCACTCCTCCCTCATCACTACCTTACTCCTACCTCATCACTACCTTACTCCTACCTCACTCCTACCTCACCACTACCTCACTCCTACCTCACCCCTACCTCACTCCTCCCTCATCACTACCTTACTCCTACCTCACTCCTACCTCATCACTACCTTACTCCTACCTCACTCCTACCTTACTCCTACCTCACTCCTACCTTACTTCTACCTCACTCCTACCTCACTCCTCCCTCATCACTACCTTACTCCTACCTCACTCCTACCTCATCACTACCTTACTCCTACCTCACTCCTACCTTACTCCTACCTCACTCCTACCTTACTTCTACCTCACTCCTCCCTCATCACTACCTTACTCCTACCTCATCACTACCTTACTCCTACCTCACTCCTCCCTCATCACTACCTTACTCCTACCTCACTTCTCCCTCATCACTACCTTACTCCTACCTCACCACTACCTCACTCCTCCCTCACCCCTACCTTACTCCTACCTCACCACTACCTCACTCCTACCTCACCACTACCTCACTCCTCCCTCATCACTACCTTACTCCTACCTCACTCCTCCCTCATCACTACCTTACTCCTACCTCACTCCTACCTTACTTCTACCTCACTCCTACCTCACTCCTCCCTCACCACTACCTCACTCCTACCTCACCACTACCTCACTCCTACCTCATCACTACCTTTCTCCTACCTCACTCCTACCTTACTCCTACCTCACTCCTACCTTACTCCTACCTCACTCCTACCTTACTTCTACCTCACCCCTACCTCACTCCTCCCTCATCACTACCTTACTCCTACCTCACTCCTACCTCACCACTACCTCACTCCTACCTCACCACTACCTCACTTCTCCCTCATCACTACCTCACTCCTACCTCACCACTACCTCACTCCTCCTTCATCACTACCTTACTCCTACCTCACCACTACCTCACTCCTACCTCACCACTACCTCACTCCTCCCTCATCACTACCATACTCCTACCTCACTCCTCCCTCACTCCTCCCTCATCACTACCTTACTCCTACCTCACTCCTACCTTACTCCTACCTCAACCCCACCTCACTCCTACCTCTCCCCTACCTCACTCCTCCCTCATCACTACCTTACTCCTACCTCACCCCTACCTCACTCCTACCTCATCACTACCTCACTCCTACCTCACCACTACCTCACTCCTCCTTCATCACTACCTTACTCCTACCTCACCACTACCTCACTCCTACCTCACCACTACCTCACTCCTCCCTCATCACTACCATACTCCTACCTCACTCCTCCCTCACTCCTCCCTCATCACTACCTTACTCCTACCTCACTCCTACCTTACTCCTACCTCAACCCCACCTCACTCCTACCTCTCCCCTACCTCACTCCTCCCTCATCACTACCTTACTCCTACCTCTCCCCTACCTCACCCCTACCTCACTCCTACCTCATCACTACCTCACTCCTACCTCACCACTACCTCACTCCTCCTTCATCACTACCTTACTCCTACCTCACCCCTACCTCACTCCTACCTCATCACTACCTCACTCCTACCTCACTCCTACCTTACTCCTACCTCTCCCCTACCTCACCCCTACCTCACTCCTACCTCATCACTACCTCACTCCTACCTCACCACTACCTCACTCCTACCTCATCACTACCTCACTCCTACCTCACCACTACCTCACTCCTACCTCATCACTACCTCACTCCTACCTCACTCCTACCTTACTCCTACCTCTCCCCTACCTCACCCCTACCTCACTCCTACCTCATCACTACCTCACTCCTACCTCACCCCTATCTCACCCCTACCTTACTCCTACCTCACTCCTACCTTACTCCTACCTCACCACTACCTCACTCCTACCTCACACTTACCTCACCGCTACCTCACTCCTACCTCACTCTTACCTTACTCCTACCTCACTCCTCCCTCACGAACTACCTCACTCCTCCCTCATCACTACCTCTCCCCTACCTCACTCCTCCCTCATCACTACCTCACTCCTACCTCACTCCTACCTTACTCCTACCTCACCACTACCTCACTCCTACCTCACACTTACCTCACCGCTACCTCACTCCTACCTCACTCTTACCTTACTCCTACCTCACACTTACCTCACCGCTACCTCACTCCTTCCTCACACTTACCTCACCGCTACCTCACTCTTACCTCACCCCTACCTCACTCCTACCTCACCACTACCTCACTCCTACCTCACACTTACCTCACTCCTACCTCACCACTACCTCACTCCTACCTCACCACTATCTTACTCCTACCTCACACTTACCTCACCGCTTCCTCACTCCTACCTCACACTTACCTCACCACTACCCCACTCCTACCTCACACTTACCTCACCACTACCCCACTCCTACCTCACCACTACCCCACTCCTACCTCACCACTATCTCACACTTACCCCACTCCTACCTCACCACTACCCCACTCCTACCTCACCCCTCCCTCATCACTACCTCACCTAAATGTAACGACGAGTAGTGATGTTTAACGGTTTTTAACGCTGGCGGATAACGACTGTAGCGGTGTTAGTTTATGATGAATAAAGACGTGGCGAAAAAAAAAACACTTGAAAACAGTTACCGAATTTTTTTTTTAGTTAAATATTCCTACCGCAAAGGCTACTGTTAGTGGGGCAGCTAAATGCAATTTTTGAAGAGAATCCTGCAAATGGTGATACAAGCACCAAATGTGGCATGGTAATTCTCTAATGGTTACTATTGAAGTTCTGCCTGATTGGCCATTTGAAAATCCAAGATGGCGGCCATTTTGACCTTCAAAAGTTTGATTTTTCTTATAGAAATTAATGTAGTTGTTCAATCTGAGTGATGTTGGTGTCGATATGTATGTTTTCAAGCATGCTCAGATGATTTTTTTATAGTTTTTAGTCCATTGTAACATTTTTATCCACATAAAATAACACTTTTAGTAAGAAATATAACAAAAAAGAACATACTAAAAAAAAAAGTAGTCACTCTTAGCACTGGTTCCTGTGACTTCTGCTAATAGTAAATCTTTGTGCATTTACTGCTGTTCACATATGCAGCTGCAAAGTGCTGTGCAGGAAAGTCCACAGCGAAAGCATTTGCATCTCTGGTTGCAGTCTTTCTTACAGGAACATTTGGTCAGCTCCTGGCAGCATGTCGCAATCTGGGGAAGAATCATCCAACATATCTGCCATGTCCATCCCCAGTTGACAGGACAGCTTGTTTCTAGATTGGAGATTGTTGCCTTGCCCCGATGATACCAGCCTGGTAGGCAACCCACTTTGCATGTTCCTTGAGGGCTGCCTGGGTTGGTGGAATGGAGTCATATGGTCTCTGCTTGTGGGAAAAGAGATTCAGTCTTGTGCTACGACCCTTGGCCTCTTAGGGTGTAACAAAATTACAAATTCAACTTCTCTATGTATTATAGGTCCAAGGAATAGATCCCACCAAAATCATCACCCCATTACTATGGGGTATATTGAAATACACAGAGCAAATTTAATTACAGAATATATTAACAAACAAACAAACAATAAAACAAATATATCAGCATGTACAAAAGTAAGCAGATACAAACTAAATCTGATCAAATAAGTGACTCAACCGAGTGACAAAATAATGAACATAAAAGTAAAGACCTATTTAGTCTAGAAACTACCATGAACAACGTGGTCTATCTACCACATGAAACCTCATAAATAAGCAAGATGTTTTCCGTGGAACTCTAAAAATATGATTAACCATAATCTTTCACAAGTATTACTTGGTGTTCTAAGAGTCGAGCAAGGTTTACATGTTATACCACTAGAAATATACTGTACAATAGGAGAGGAGATACTTTACTTATGACTGCCAGCCCAATACTGGCGTCACCCGGCTTGGGAGTTAAACAGAGCGAGCAGAGGTGGGCTGAAATGACGTCACAAACAAAGGACGTTCACGTTGCGAATCCACAACCAACGATAGAACGCTCACTCGTAACACTTGTCTCCTCTACACCAGTGGCTGCACTAGATCTGTCGTACATGTCTGCCATGCAGATTTCTTTCCTTTCCCACGGAAGCCAGACACAACGTCACAGCCAGTGAAAGCATGAAAGTATAGGATCCCACTAGCTTTCTTAGGCCCTATCGCAGAAACTACATCATGAACTGGAGTCCATCGATGACTGGCTCCTTGGCCAAAGGCAATCCACATGTTATTAAGACCAAGTTCCTGTAGTGATGGCAGTACAGATACTGATATGATGAGGGACTTGCTACCTTCCATTGCTGCATCCCTAGCATGCACAAATATTCGTGTGTCTGCTTCCTCATGACAGCATGGAGCCACAGCTTCTAGGGCCTTCTCTGTGTTGCTAATGGCATCTCCTCCCTTTGTCACAACCACCGTGCTTGTCGTCTGTGCTTCACACATTTTCTCCTCGAGAAAATGGAATAGTTCTGTCTTGTTTTTGTCATCTCGCAGAAAGCTTCTACAGTTTTTGGGAGTCTTACTGGTTCCCGCAACTCTTCTCCTGATCCCCTGTCCTCGTTTCGACCCGGCTTCAGACTTCAGACTTGACTTTTTGTAAATATCAAACACTACATCCACCCTATTGTATTTGGCACCATAGAATTCCACTTTGGGCAGGATGTCTTCTTTGGCATAGGCATCAAAAGTCTTTGAGGTGCGTGGAGGCAGGGCATTGATCAGTGCTGAGCCATCTATGATGATAGCATCTCCATGTGGTTCTCTCTGTAGCATTCACTTGTGCTTGAAGAATTTCAGCCAGCTGTGACTTCTGACAAGCATGAAGCTTGCCATTGTCACTGAGGGAGGCAGGAGCTGACTGGTTCTCATGCTTGAAGAATTCTTACAAGTCATACTGTCTGTTCTGACTGGAGATGAAGAGTTGCGAGAACGGTGACCGGTAATAAAGTCACAGGAAAAAAAGTCACAGGAAAAAAAGTCACATTTCCATTAAACACCATAGATACTAATTAAAGTAATTAAACAAATAGTATTTTAAGTCGCTTATTAACTGACACTACAAGACAATGAAACAAAAACATTTATGCCAGTCGTTTATTGGTAATATATAACATGTATACATTGAAAACAACATACATAATGTCATAGCATTATAAATACTCGAAAAAAATCAGAGTTTATTAAAAACCTTTAAAATAGTCATTTATTGAAGTACTGACATCACATGTACATGTTGAAAACAACTTACACAACAGCATGGCATTACATGTATATTTAGTGTTGATGATTAAGACGAATATTCCTTCTGACGCCACGAAGAAAATCTGTTACAGTCTTGTGATCCGCCTGTCGAGCAACACATAAGCTGTGAAGGCGTTCTTGTAGCTGCACATAGCGTTGACGAACTCTTCTTTGAGGTGGATTGCCAACAGCATTCTGCTTGATAATGCTGTTCACTGTCGCTTCTTCAAGCTGAAACCATTCAATGACGCCAGATTGAGGGATGGTAGTGACCGACGAGGTTGAAGAACTTATTATTCCACCCTTCACAAATGTTGTTGGTATGAGCATTGTTGTTGCACATTCCAAAGGTGTGGGGCGAGATTTTTCCTGTGACGTTTTTTCTGTGACTTTTTTTCTGTGACGTTTTTTCTGTGACTTTTTTTCTGCGACTTTTTTCCCGTGACTTTTTTACCTGGATTCGCGAGAACAGCTGACAGTCATCCTTCTCTTTGGAACTGCTAACAACGTGGTCATGTTTGAAGAAGGAGGATCTGTTTTTCTTGATTGGATGGTAGAACAGACATTTACCTTCACTCTTTAGTCCCTCTAAGAATAATTCTCATGATACTGTGCCTTGTTTCTCCTCAAGGTCTCCTCTATCCCATCATCTTCAACAAATCTTGCGGGGTCAAGCTTGATTGGCAGTGCATTGATTGAATGAAATAGAGGAATATTCCTTGCCAAGCTCTTGTAACCGTCATCTCCTTTCTTAGCAGGATTTGCATGTGGAGACTTAAGATCTTCCTTCTTATCCTGTTGACAAAGACAACACTTTGCCCAGTCAGTGAAGAATGATTTGTTGGTAGATTTTGTGTCCATAACTATTTTTTATCTTCAGGGCCGAGGGTTTATCCTTTTACCGCCCTAATGAGCACTTTCTTGTATGGGATACAACAAGGTTCATGCCTTTTGCCCTACATTTAGTCTGATCGTTCATCCAGTGTCATTAGTCCCGTGCGATCTGTACACCATCCAGATAAATAAAACCCCATTATCCTTGGCTCGGCTTTCCCGCGCTGGCACATCCTCTCAATTCAGGTGCGGCTGCTTAACTGATTTGGGGTTAGTTAAACAGCATTTGGGACACTAAGCTGGAGCAGTATGACATGCTTTTTCTTAGCTGACACTGAACCCCATGCTGGGTTGCACAGCAGTGGTGTCACCAGTGTGCCCTGGTAGTGCCCGACAATCACTCCCTCACATGCAGAGACCCTCTGCTTGCTACCCTCACCTAGTTGGAAAAAACATAAAACTAATACATAAAACCAGTCATAAATAAGACAAATATACATCTGAGAGTATCAGAAATAGAAAAAAATCATCTGAGCATGCTTGAAAACATACATATCGACACTAATATCATTTAGATTGACCAACTACATCAATTTCTAAAAAAAAAAATCATCTTTCGAAGGGCAATTTGGCAGCCATCTTGAAAAATGGCCGCCATCTTGGATTTCCAAATAGCCAATCAGGCAGATTTGACAAGTAGCCCCTAGGGTATGATCATGCCAAATTTCATGCTTGTATCACCATTTGCACGGTTTTTCCATTGTCCGCTCTACTATGTGGCTGGGAACTTAACACTGCTGGTACACATTCCCCAGACATGTAACTTGCTTGCATCACCATGATTTGTAGGACAGAATGACAAATACAGCATAAATTTAGAGGTCAAAAATTGTCAATTTACATTTACACTGTAGGAATCCCCATATAAATAAACACTGGAATCACTCTCATATGGGTTTGGGAAATAGTCTTCATTGTTCTCACTATCAAACATTTCCTCTGCTTCAACACTCTCACTGTAATCATCGTCACTGCTGCTTTTGTTCATTATCTTGTCAATCTCCTCCTGAGACATAATTTTTTTTAGACATTTTGGAAATATTTTAGTTTGTTTTTCTGAAAGAAAAAGATAACACAAGTGATAAAAACCGTATTTCAAAAGTGTCACGCAATTTCACAGCACCTCTCTAACACTAACGTGGGGTAGAGTATAATACACCAACTACACAAAGGCGGGATTAGATATCAACGCGACGCACCCTTACTCTGTGAGGTCTCGGCAAGCACTGAGGCCTGAGGATACAAGGGGGACCCAAGCTCGGAGTCATGAAGGAACCGCGAGAACTTCAGATCCATCCAGCTGACTGGGGTAGGATATACCCCACATTGGCGAATAATTATATTTAATGATGAATAACGATGTTTAACGATGAATGGCGATGATTGACGATGAGTAACGATGTTTAACAAAGAATATCGATAGGTAACGACACAGGGTAATGCTTAACGAAGAATAACAACGTAAAACGATAAATAACGATGTTTAACAAAGAATAACGATGTTTCACGATGATTGACGATGATTAACGAGGAGTAACGATAAATAACGATGCTCTCATCTCCTCAGGACATCATGGAGGCTCCAGATGGAGTTCGGAGTCGACCAGCCGCTCACTCCATTTACACAGGTCAGTTTACTCCCAGCTGTATACAGTTTAAACCCACCTGTAAACAGTTTTCACCATCTGTATACAGTTTACTCCCACCTATGCCTCACATGTGGGGTTATAGGTGTTCCCTTTAATTTTAATACTTAACAGTAGCCGAAAACTTATCCGCAATTGCATACAAGTAAACCTTTATCTTGTCTAATAGTTTACATCTAAAGTATTATCTTAAGCCGAGTAGTTTACAGGTAGAAATTTATTCCTTATGTTAAACTCTACATTGAAATTTACAGCCAGAGTTGGAGTTTACATCAAGAATCTAGTTTACAATTAGTTTACAGATTTTTAGATGTTAGAGATTGATATTCAGTATGTATCTGATAGGTATGCTGTTCAGGTCTAGATATATTTTTGGTCAGGTGTTTTGCAGGTGTAGGGATGACTGTTCAGGTGTGTTGCAGGTGTAGAATTAACTAATGCCCAGGTGTGTTATAGGTGTACGGATGACTGTTCAGGTGTAGAAATAACTAGCGCTCAGGTGTGTTGCAGGTGCAGAAGTAACTAGTACTCAGGTGTGTTGCAGATATAGAAGTAACGAGCACTCAGGTGTGTTGCAGGTGTAAAAATAACTAATGCCCAGGTGTGTTACAGGTGTACGGACGACTGTTCAGGTGTGTTGCAGGTGTAGAAATAACTAATGCTTAGGTGTGTTGCAGGTTTGGGCGACGAGGATGGCGAGGAGAACGTGGAGGAGCTGAGAGAGAGACTGAGACAAATGAAGGCGATGGTCAACGAACGTGCCGCTACCAAGAAATCCGGTACGTGTCGTGGTACGTGCGCTAGGAGTACGTGATCTGGGGGTACGGGTGCTAGGAGTATGTAATCTGGGGGTACAGGTGGTAGGAGTATGTGATCTGGGGGTACGGGTGCTAAGAGTATGTAATCTAGGGGTACGGGTGCTAGGAGTATGTGATCTGGGGGTACGTGTGCTAAGAGTATGTGATCTGGGGGTGCAGGTGCTAAGAGTATGTAATCTGGGGGTACGGGTGCTAGGAGTATGTGATCTGGGGGTACGGGTGCTAAGAGTATGTGATCTGGGGGTACAGGTGCTAAGAGTATGTAATCTGGGGGTACGGGTGCTAAGAGTATGTGATCTGGGGGTACGGCTGCTAGGAGTATGTGATCTGGGGGTACGGGTGCTAAGAGTATGTGATCTGGGGGTACGGGTGCTAGGAGTATGTGATCTGGGGGTACAGGTGCTAAGAGTATGTGATCTGGGGGTACGGGTGCTAGGAGTATGTGATCTGGGGGTACGGGTGCTAAGAGTATGTGATCTGGGGGTACAGGTGCTAAGAGTATGTAATCTGGGGGTACGGGTGCTAGGAGTATGTGATCTGGGGGTACGGGTGCTAAGAGTATGTGATTTGGGGGTAAGGGTGCTTAGAGTAAGTGATCTGGGGGTACGGGTGCTAAGAGTATGTGATCTGGGGGTACGGGTGCTAAGAGTATGTGATCTGTGGGTACGGGTGCTAAGAGTACGTGATCTAGGAGTACGGGTGCTAAGAGTACGTGATCTTGGATACTTAAACTAGGAGCACGTGAATTGGAGGTATGTGTACTTGATGTGCGTGAATTGGGGTATGAAAATGAGGAGTACGTAGATTAGGGGTACGTGAGCTGAGAATAGCACTGTACTTGGATTGGTGTGTTGTAAAGAAACTATTTAATTTACGTGTTAAAGGAATCCACCTCATTGGCCTGTTTTCCAGGTATAGATGAAGGCTTCCTGAGCGTGGTGTTCGCATGCATCTTGGTAGTGATTGCTGGGGTGACGCTCTATGCCTTCGTTGTCCTTTACGCTGCCGTGCATAGACGTTGGACTGAGAATCCGGATGACTGAACAACTCCTCCCCCTCATTCTTTTCTCAGTCGATGCTACATCTACAAAATCACTCCCTTAATTTTATATTTATATCTCTTTTAGGGTTTATGTGGAAACTGTACACGTGGCTTATGTTGGACTTATACCTGTGTCTGTATACAACGATTCTATCTAACCAATTTATTGTCTTTTCCCAATGGGTGCTTTTGGTTCCTGTTGATAGTGTTGGTAAAGCGCTCGTACACACACACACACACACACACACACACACACACACACACACAATTTACCTTGCTATTGCCCCGCCATTAATCACAAGTCTACCTATATCCAAGTTTTAACCGACACAGGGGAAGCTTATCTCTGTCACTTTCTTCATAATATATTACAGTACAAGATCCATTAAGGCTTTGTGAGTGACTGTGTTTACCGGGAAAAGTATCGGCTTTTACGACGATAATGTCTGGTGTTGTTATAATGACATGAAGTCGATCACTCAGTATTTGACTCAACAGTTCCTACTACAAATGACTTAGACCACGAGTTGGGGAAGGCCAGCTGGAGTAGACCAGCTAGGGAAGGCCAGCTAGGGAAGGCCAACTAGAAAAGGCCAATTAGGGAAGGCCAGCTAAGGAAAACCAACTAGCTCATCATCCAAACAATGGTCTAAGTTAAATCTTCGCCAGTTAACTTTAAGCTATTTACCAGGACAATGACCTCATTCTTATTGGAGATTTTTAATTTTAGGATCTAATTTAAAACTAGATGTTAACTACAGAGATTTTGTAATACATTTCTTATATGAAGGCAGACGCTACTGACAGACTTACTTACCTTGATATATACTCACATCCGCACAGCAACCTTCTTCTAGTTAAAGAATGATAGCCATAAGTAGGCAGATCAATCAGATAATTACTTGTCCAGAATCAAGTTTCGTGCGGAGGAGTTTGTTTGTGCGGCTGGTGTGAGGACGTTTCTTACCGTGGAAGAACTGGTAGATGGTGACAGCTGTGTTACGTTCACATGTGTTGCTGTATCACAAACAATCAAAAGTGCAACTAATCTTCCACCAAATATGATTAAATGTAGTTACTTAATGATCAAGCTGTCAATGTGCTGGGAAGTTTTATCGCAATACGTCTTTTAACACCTTGACTGAAGATGAAGAAATAAAGCAAATATGTAAAAGTGTAATTGTGTTTACTCTAGGTTCACGCCTGACAGTCACCCAACCCTCGCCACGGTTCATCAATATATTGAAAATTAACTCCGGTTTTTGAGTCAGTTCTTTATTCATTCATATACTGTATACAGTATACAGTATACAGCTAAGGTACTCCGTTGTTTCCATTTTCCCGTGTGATTTTATCAATATATATATATATATATATATATATATATATATATATATATATATATATATATATATATAATATATATATATATATATATATATATATATATATATATATATATATATATATATATATATAATATATATATATATATATATATATATATATATATATACATATATATATATATATATATATATATATATAATATATATATATATATATATATATATATATATATATATATATATATATATATATATATATATATATATATATATATATATATATATATATATATATATATATTACTGTAAATATAACAACATGATGGCTAAAGTAATTAATATTCCGTGACTGACATATCACAAGTAGGTGCTGCTGACGTCACAACTGGTATATTACGTCACAACGAGATGTAAGACGTCATTATTCTCAGTAAGTTAAGGTGCCTTCCTGGTCTTGATACATCGGTGTCATTTTAGTTGTTTGCTATATAGAGATGATTACTGTAGCTTTTGTATACACGACTCTACACTGCAAATTTAAATCCCCCAGGATGACACATGAAGCCAATATATAGTGAGTGACAGTGATGCTATATTAGTTATTGATGCTTTCATGAAGTCTTTATTATATTTGAAATAGTTTCTGTTGCAGAGCTCAGCTACCTAACAGTTTAATACATAATACTGTGGCTCAGGTTATTAGAGAGGACAAATAATCACCGTGGAAAAACTGCATGAACCGTTGTGAAGTTTGTGACGGCGGGTGGGTGTGTTTCCTCAGGAGAGGACCATCACTAATACAACTCTGTTTCTTCATATTCAGTCTAGATAATCTCATTAATTTATTTTATAATCCATGTGAAGATCAAACTCCCGGCACCTGTGACATGTGATCACTGTAGGAGAGAGCTCACGCCAGCCATAAACTTTTTGTACCATGACAGTATTGTGTACACTCCAGCTGGTGTGTTTACAACTATAATGAACACAGAAAGTTGGGCGACTGAATAGAAATATTTTATTTTTACTCTGTGAAACCTGAAGTGCATTTGTGTGCCCTTCTGTAAGGCTGTGTGGCCAGGGGACAGCTGAACACCCTCTGTTGCTACACTGGCCAGTAAGCTCAAACTTCCCCGGCCAATAAATTGGTACATTATTTCTACACCGACTTTATTTTTCCAGTTTTTCACTTAACTTAGGCCATGAAGACCAGGGTGCCGTATAAACCATATGAGGATGGTGGTAACACCTACTATACTGTACTATATGTGAGGTTTTACTTCCCAATAATGACTACAGCTGAGTTGTAACACATTCGAGTTTACTTATAGGGGCAAGACGCAATAATGACTACCGTATCACTGTGTTTGCTTATTGTAAGCTAATATAATGTGTAGAGTGTATAGTGTATTATGTATAAGAAGAACTGTGTGAGGTGGAAGCGTGACAGTGTTGAGTGAGGGACCTGCCAGTGTCCCTCCTGTCAGTTGGTCTCCATTTTCACTTTCTCTTCAAATTGTCCAGTTTACTCGCGGTCATTCGTGTTGTGTTGTTTTCTCTTAGTGTTCAGACACCTTCTTTACTGATCTCCTGACGACACACCAGCACCTCAACCTCCTGACGACACACCAGCACCTCAACCTCCTGACGACACACCAGCACCTCAACTTCCTGACGACACACCAGCACCTCAACCTCCTGACGACACACCAGCACCTCAACTTCCTGACGACACACCAGCACCTCAACCTCCTGACGACACACCAGCACCTCAACCTCCTGACGACACACCAGCACCTCAACCTCCTGACGACACACCAGCACCTCAACCTCCTGACGACACACCAGCACCTCAACCTCCTGACGACACACGAGCACCTCATCCTCCTGACGACACACCAGCACCCCAACCTCCTGACGACACACCAGCACCTCAACCTCCTGACGACACACCAGCACCTCAACCTCCTGACGACACACCAGCACCTCAACCTCCTGACGACTTACCAGCACCTCAACCTCCTGACGACACACGAGCACCATAACCTCCTGACGACACACCGCCACCTCCCGGCACTCATATGACTCAAAGCTCCCATAGGTTGTCGTCTTCTATAAAGTAACACCTCAACTATCACTGATCATCCTCACGGAGCACCATTTATATTTATTCTCCTGACGTAGCTTAGTCCCGTGTAACAATAGATGTATTAGGGGTAACACTCATATAGTATGAAGTTTTCCTTCACACACGCACACACAAACACACACACACACACACACACCGCTGTACTTGTCAGTGTTCCCAGCTATGGTGTCTCCAATACTGTTGTCAGGTTTTAGACAAACTTGAAGAGTGTACTTCAATGTGTAGAATGTTTATGTTGTTTACTTCTATTAATTTAAACAATACCGTATAAACAAGAGTAAAACTATACACGAAAAATGCGATTTTTCCGAATGCTAAACTAACAAAGCAGATGAAATTGGACAACACAGACTCGAGACAGGAACCCCTGGTGAAGGTGACTCAGTGGGTCACTAGCCATCACTGTGGGTCTGGCTCCTCCAACCCTCCCAAAAAATGCTTATGCGAACGTTATAAATACTTGACCTGGTATAATTATTAATGAATCGTCCCTAATATTTATTGTCTGTGCATTCATAACAACACAAAATATATTAACCACGACAAGCTGATTGATGTTGCAACATACGCGTTATAATAATCATAACTTTTCAATTGTAATAAAAGTACAGGGCTAGATAAAGAAAGAATATTAATACAGCTATTCCTTAGTTTGTAATATAATTAAGATGATAATTTTTTTTAAACAAATTCGGGCTAGATAAACTTAGTTTATTTTTTCGTCGCTTCAGGTCTTGCACAGATTTTTTTTCAGGAATAAACTGTAAAATTTATTATTTTCTTATAATACAACAGAAAGAATACAGTTTCTAACTTGCCAAGAGTTAAACAATAACAAGCTAACGTGAGTGCGGTAGTGATGAACACAGGCACATGAGGATAATGTGTTAGTGATGGTCGAGTGTTACCATCATGTAACACAACATTACTCCGCTTATAAAATAATAAATCATAATTCACCAGGTATACAACAGTTTCATAATACGTCGTTATTGAATAAGTTATTTACCAATTGTCCATTTTGTCTGTTTTTCCAAAAGAGAAAAAACGTGTTTTTCAAGAAATAAAAAGTTACTAACTAAAACCGAAAGAAAGATCAGACTATATAGAAGTTCTATGTACGTGCAATAAAAATTAATAACTAATTTATGGTTTTGAGAGGAAGTTTGTCCTAGTAGACAGTCGGACCTCAGCACCTCCCTTTGTTCCAAGGACTGTAAACAGTATGATCCTTGCTCTGCTCTACCCTCAACTAGGACAAAATTTATGACAATCAAAATTCAATTAGAAATCTCACGTCTTTATTCTGTAAAAACAACGCAACAAATATGCTTGGTGGAAAAATTTAAGATCTGGTCAGTAGGTAGAGTCACAGCACAAGTTATTTACAGTTAATGATGAACACAAAGAAAGTTTTGTTACTTCTGGTCGTCTTGACGTCTGGACGACACCGTGAGCAGTGGCGAAGTTTACCTTATGTTTGACAAGTATAAATTTGAGGCAGTAAAATAACAACCAGTATATTGTAGACGGAGTTGAAAGTGTATCTGGAGGAAGAAGAGAAGGAGTGGCCAGCGAGGGAATTAATCGACTATATTTACTGTATACTGTATGTCCTGTTTTATGTTCATAGAAGATAAAAAGGAAACTAATATGAAGATAATGACTAAATGCGCGTATCTGTCTAACATGAGTTGTTATAAGAATAGGGACAAACTGAAGGAGAGATGGATGGATGGATGGATGGATGGATGGGTTCCATAAACTCCTCCACCTCCACTTGATGAGGCTTTGTGCTGAGAATATGACGTATAATATGAATCGCAAATAAATAGACTTCTTTAGCTTAGATGGTTCTGAGTGACATAGGCCGAAGGGTTAGCAGGGAATGGGTGCTAGAGGATTTCTTCCCTTGAAACCAGATTGAATTCCACAATAATCTGGCGGTGTACAACAAGTCAACAATTTGATGTAAAGATAAACTTATTTATTAAATCAATAGCTTGCTTTTTTTTCAGTGGGGAGAGTAATTTTTTATTACCTCAGGGAAAAGCGACCCTGCCTTGCCAGTTAAAAGGGCGCTTGGAAATCTAACATATACATTCAGTCCCAGTTCCCACTCTGTAAACATAAGTCTGCGTTTGGGATATCATCCAATCGTATAACTTGCATCGAAATTGCTTGATGGCCCACGGACCTCACGTCAGCTAAGTTTATGCAAAGGTAAGATATGATGTATAAGACACATAAACCATCGAAACACGGCAGAACTAGTAGCAATAGATTTACATGAGATAAATTTATGTTTAAAAAGAAAATAGATATTAGTTAGGAAATAAAGTTGAAGACGAATACGATAAAACAAGTTACCAAAGAACATTAACGTAACTCCATTATTAAGTTTTGCATGTAAGGAAGACAGATACATACGTGATAATGAGCGAGTGATATCATTGTCATGTTATAACTCAAATTCTTGGAAAAATGGAAGAAAATGAATTAATTTTGCTGACTCATTTAGGCACAATACGTTGGAATATCGAAGGACGTTATGACATGTTCTTGGACAATAAAAAAATGAAAATGCAATTATTTTTGCATTTAGTTTATTCATTCACACATAATGACCCCCCCCCAACCCCCCCCCCCCCCTAAATATCTGCCTTCGAGACGTTTTTCCTAGTTAGTCCAGGGATGGTCCCATAGTTGGTCCGAATTACTCGCATTTCTACGGCCAAAATACTCGAGTTGAACCCCACCCACCCATTCCCATAACTACCCCCTTAGTTTATTCCCCGAAAACCGTACTACATGTAGCCCAGGTATGTGTTGCTGGTCTGATAGCCACTTTATTAACTCTGTTTATGAGCTAGAGCAGAGGCGTATAAGAACATAAGAACATAAGAATGGAGGAAACTGCAGCGGGCCTATTGGCCCATACTCGGCAGTCCCGTTTACACCCAACCCCTATTGCTCATATAAGCATCCAACCTATGTTTGAAGCTATTCAGCGTATTCGAGTTAATGATGATATTTGGTAACTTGTTCCATTCATCCACTACTCTGTTTCCAAACCAGTGTTTACCTATTTCACGCCTGAATCTAAATTTGTCTAATTTAAAACCATTGTTACGAGTTTGCTCCTGGTTGGATAGTTTGAGTACCTTTGTAATGTCCCCTTTGTTTAGCCCTGACTTCCACTTATACACGTTTATCAAGTCGCCCCTCGCTCTACGTCTCTCGAGGGAGTGCAAATTAAGATGCTTTAACCTGTCTCTATACTCAAGGTTCCTAATACCCGGGATTATTCTTGTCATTCTTCTCTGAATTCTTTCCAATGATTCTATATCCATTCTGTAATACGGTGACCAGAACTGAACTGTGTAATCCAGGTGTGGTCTCACAAGAGCAGGATACAGATTTAGGATGACCTCGCTAGTCTTGTAACTAACACTCCTTTGTATGATTCCAAGTACTTTATTAGCCTTGTTACGAGCAAAAACACATTGTTTACTTGGCTTAAGGTTCCTACTTATCATTACTCCTAAATCTCTCTCGCAGTCGGATTTCTCTATGGCATCATTGTTCATCTGGTATCTGGTTTCCCTGTTTACATCTCCTATACTGAGTACTTTACATTTGTCCACGTTGAATTTCATCTGCCATTTTTCAGACCATTCGAAAAATTTGTTTAGGTCTTCCTGTAGTTTTGCTGAGTCCTCATCAGATTTAATAACACGTCCTATTTTAGTGTCCTCAGCAAATTTACTTATGTTGCTGTCTATGCCGATATCTATGTCGTTTATGTATATAATAAATAATAATGGTCCAAGTACTAAGCCTTGGCGAACTCCACTTGTGACGTTGCTCCAATGGAACTTAGTGCCGTTAATGCTCACTCGCTGTTTCCTATCCCATAACCATGCCCTAATCTATTTAAGGATGTTACCTTTGATGCCATGAGCTTCTACCTTTCCAATTAGTCTTTCGTGGGGGACTCTGTCGAAGGCTTTGCTAAAGTCGAGATATATCACATCATAATTGTGCCCCTCGTCCACCAATTCGAAAGCAAATGAAAATAATGTTAATAGATTAGTTAGACAAGAACGTCATCTTGTGAAGCCATACTGTGAATCATTGATCAATCGGTGCTTCTCCAGGTGATTTCGAATAGAGTTTGAAATGATTGCTTCCAGTAATTTGCCTACTATTGATGTTAGACTGATTGGGCGGTAGTTAGAGGATAGTGATCTATCCCACTTCTTGAAAATCGGTATTACATTCGCTATCCTCCAGGATTCTGGTACTACACCTGTTTTTAAGGACATGCTAAACAACTTTGCTAAGGGTATACTAAGCTCTTCCTTACATTCCTTTAATACGCTGGCAAATATCTCATCGGGACCAGGTGACTTATTAGGCTTTAGTTTGTCTATTTGCTTACTAACATCATTACTAGTGTTACGAGTTGGGGATTTAGAATATAGTTAAAAGACTACCCAGATCCCAACAGACAACAACAAAAAAAAACAAAGACAATCGGACTATAAAAGGATAGACAAAGGATGCGAGTTTTTGTTGTGTATAATAAAGTACCATAAATTCCTTAACAAAATATTCAGCTTCCTATAAATTACCCTTAACCAAACTTAACCTAAACATTAACAGTATATACATATTAATACAACATAAAACAATCGTGAAGCAAGGTGGAGGTGGGAGAGGCAATACAAGATTACAAATACTTAAGTGAGGAGCTGAGATGGCTGACGAGTAAGGCTGAGTATTGTAGAAGACGGTAGGTAGTCACTGTGCCGTAGGTTTAGAGGATAGGTGATCCTGTGGTCACTTCCCAGAGTGTAGTGCTCTCTCCTCGAATTGGAGCTGACAAAGAAGACTTGGAGGAAGTGATGCAACCACCAGGATATGGAGAAGGGAAACCCCGGAGTGGTAACTAAGACGAGTCATACTCGTGTCTCGTCCCTAGATGGCGTTGCTCGTGGTGCTGGGGAGGTAGATCAGGACAATATATGGCGTGGTTCGTAGTGCTGGGTAGGTAAATCATGACAATTGGTGGAGGGGTTCGTAACACTAGTCACTACTATCTCGCTTAATTTGTTTTCTTCACTATCTCTGAATAGAGTCGGTGCCTCGGGTATCATGTTTAAATTTTCCGTGGTGAAAACTGTTGAAAAATATTTATTCAAATTATTGCTCATTTCTCCGTCGTTATCAGTGAGCTCGCCGGTATCTGACCGTATTGGTCCAATCTTTTCTCGTGTTTTAGTTTGATACATTTGGTAGAATCCCTTGGGGTTTGTCTTCGCCTCCCTTGCTATCCTCACCTCATTATTCCTCTTGGCTTTCCTGATCTCGGTTTTAACCCTACTCACCATGCCTTATCCTTCTACCTATAGCCTTCCTTTGGCCAATGATGTTCTTTAAATAATTATTTATCCATTTAGGGTCATAGTTATCTGATCTGAGTTTTTTGTATGGTATGTTCTGCCTTTGTGCATTAAGTAGCTCATTATTTAAATTGTCATGGAACTCGGCAGTCTCAGATGTTGTTATCAGGTCGGAGTCATCTGTCAGGTTCACGGCCAAGCATGACACCCCCTCTCTCAGCTGCCTCTTTAAACTGTCAAAGTTTGCCCTTCTGAAATCTGGTACTTTAGTGGAATTTTCCTTACGTCTGCCCTGAAAATCTAACTGGAATCGAATTTCTTTGTGATCGCTGTTTGCAAGTTCGTTCCCTACCTCGACACTGCTAATGAGGTATTCTCTGTTCGACAGAACTAAATCGAGTATATTATTACCCCGTGTGGGTTCAGTTATATGTTGACTTAGGAAACAGTCCTGGATCGTCTCGAGAAAATCCTCTGATTCTGAGTTACCCGTAAGGTCAGTCCAATCTATTTGGCCAAGGTTAAAGTCGCCTACAATACAGACTTTGTTGTGTATGGAAGCCCTGCGCATTTCATCCCAGATAAATCGCTCATTGACTCTATCAAGATTGGGAGGTCTATATATTATTCCTGTGATTAATTTTTCCCTACTGTAGTATAATTATATCCAAATTGCTTCTGTATTCCGCTCAGTTTTTATTTCCTTATTTATTTCACACTTCAGATTATCCCTAATATAGATTGCTACTCCGCCTCCTTTCCTGGTTTGCCTATCGGTATGGAACAATTTGTAACCCGCAATTTGGTATTCGACCGGCAACTCACGTGAGTCTGGGTTGATCCATGTTTCAGTGAATGCTATTATATCGATTTTTTCGGTATACCAAGACCCTAATATCATCCATTTTGTTTCTCATACTTATACTGTTCGCATAGTAGACATCTATGTTTGTCGTGTTCTGAGTCCTACCTTTACGGCGTTTTGTTTTAAACTCCCTGTTTAATTTAGTTTTGTCATCATTCCTAACACTATTTCCCTGTAATCTTTTACTTTATTTACCCGCTCCCATTGCAGTTTCCCCCACCCCCGTGCCCATATGTTCCCCTAGCAGTTGAAAGGCCGATATCCTTTGAACTGCCCCCTCTAGAGACCCAGCTAGGGTTGCCACCCCATCCCGAGACAGATGCACCCCATCCCTAGCATAAAGGTCCCTTCTGCCGTAGAAGTTGTCCCAGTTGTCAATGAATGGGACCGATATTGACTTGCAATTTCTGTTAAGACGGTCGTTGACACCAACTGCCCTTGACAAGCACTCACTGCCAACTCTCCTTCTCGGCAGGACACGGCACATGATAGGGATCCCTCCCTTAGACCTAATACGATCTATAGCTGCCTTGAACTTATCAAGAAGCTCCTCGCTCCTACACCGGCCAATATCATTGCCTCCTGCACTGAGGCAGATAATGGGTTTGTTCCCATTACCAGACAAGATATTGTCCATCCTGTCAATTATATCCCCCACCCTAGCTCCTGGCAAACACACCCTCATCCCATTTTTGTTTTTACCACAAAAGGCCCTGTCCATGTACCTTACCTGTGAGTCACCAACAATTAAAGTTTTTATACCTTCCTTGTCATCCCTGTCCCTGACTGTACTAACGTCCAATTCGTCTATCAAGGGACTGAACGAGTTGGTACACTTAGCTGTTGTTGTCGTTGTTGTCGTATCATTGGTGTACTTCTTCACCACCAGGGCACGTGACCATTCCTCCCCTTTTGCTTCTGCCTTCAACTCATTCAACGGGACATCATGCTGACTATATATTATATAAAAAGCCTTAAATGTGTCAATCAGAATATTAAATCACGTAAGCGTCACTTTGTGATGAATTTGGGCCAATATAATAAAACATCATTTTTTAAAACATATCAGGAGTAAAATTAAAACCAAGGATACTGTTGGTTCATCTTCACAGTCAATGTCCACAGGAGCCTCATTAAAGCTCATCCAGGTATCATCGTGTTCCTCTGCTTTGGTACGGGTTCCAGTTGAAGCCTGAGGAACCACATCTGACACTGTCTTTTTCGGGTAATTATTTCCATTACATTGCTGAAAATCATGATATTCACTTCTTTGTTGCAATGCATATGTTGTTTATCGCTTCCCTTTTGTGCCGACGGTTGATCTTTGAGCTGTTTTACATAGTTTGTGTATTCAGTGGAAGATGTGGCAGCTTCCAGTTGTGGCTGTTTCACTCCATACGTGTCTGATGTTAAATGCTGGTGCCAGTCGGTTAGGTGGTGTGTGTGTGTGTGTAATAATAATAATAATAATAATAATAATAATAATAATAATAATAATAATAAACGGTTTATTGAAAAAGTTTGCAGCTGGAAGGCTGAAAATATACATTGGACATAAATGACTTATTACATACTCTGGTGGTTTAACAAAGGCCTTCATTAGAGAAAGGTGAAGGAACATACAGTGAACATGCAGATTAATGTTTACACACGTAGTGTAGTAACTCCCTCACAGATGGCGTTAAGAGGGGCATCACGTGGAGTACTAGTTCCCTCACAGGTGGTGTTATGAGTGGCTTGACGTGGTGTAGTAATTCCCTCACAGATGGTGTATGAGGGGCCTGATGTGGTGTAGTAATTCACTCACAGATGGTGTTATGAGGGGCATCACATGGCGTAGTACTTCCCTCACATATGGTGTTATGAGGGGCATCACATGGCGTAGTACTTCCCTCACAGATGGTGTTATGAGGGGCATCACGTGGTGTAGTAATTCCCTCACAGATGGTGTTATGAGGAACTTTACATGATGCTGTAGCAACTCATTCACTACGTGGTGTCGTAGCATTATGGGGACACCACGTGGTCAGTTGTCACAGGACTTCACTCACTCAAGTGGGTGAGGTGTGGTCCCAGGCTTCTCTATCGTGGAGTCTCAGGGGAATTATCACTGGGTACCTGGGACCTCACTGTGTGAAGGTTAGCTTGGGTAAGACTCAACTGCCGAGTTGTTTTTCACTGACTTAAGCACTGTTCACCACTATTCAACACTGGTTCCATTCCTTTCCCAAATGAAATAGTAACTTCTGGCGAGAACTTGTTGATATTCCAGTGGGGAAGAGGGTTCAGGGGAGGTAGTTGGTATGGGCCAACATAACAGTTGAAGTGGCTACTGCTGAGCAGCGCCAGGTGCGTCTGACCCGTCTTGACCCGTCGGTGGTCAAGTGATTTGTGTGTGTGTATGTGTGTGTGTGTGTGTGTGTGTGTGTGTGTGTGAGCTTCTTTTAAGAGACACATATTGCTTGCATGTGTGTCACAAGAGACCTACTCAGTGCCTTAGGATGTGTCACTCATTATTACGACCTTAGGGTAGATCGTTACATAAACACAAATCACTTAAGTCTTTCATATATATCAGTATTTATGATTACATTATTAATCCCAAGTTCTCCCAACAAAGGTCAAGTTAACAGGTCAAAACCTAAACAGGTAAATAAAAATATAAACATTTATTAACTTATGTATAAAAAATAAAATAAATAACAATAATAATAAGATAAGATGTTTGGAAGTGGCTGAGTAAGGACTGAAGTTCTAATAAAATCAATATCAAGCAATAAGAAATCTCAAAAGTCAAGTGCCAACTACCAAAACACCAGAGAGAGGTATGCTACTTTACTTATGACAGTTGTGCCTAGACTGATTACCATGTACCAGCCGGTCACCGACGTCACCTCTCTACCACCAAATTCTGACGTTTTATATCCTGATTGGCTGAAACGTAAGCTTTATCTAAATTACCTTATTAACATTAGTTCCACTTATCTAACCTATATACAAACCTAATACAATCAAACATAGTACAATGCTCAATGCAATAAACAAATTTAATACTTAAATGAGGACTCATTCAGTGTGGACAAGTAATGGGCGAAACTGCTCGAGCTAACCAAACATCATCCGAATCTACGTATTTCATACCAAGAACAGAAAATTATGGCAGATACTCGTAACATCCCCCTCCTTATCTAAAAAATTTATGAATAAAAGGCGAAAACTCTTATACATCACAGGACAAGGTGTATGCCAAAAAAATTGTCTTTCCCTTTAATTTGTTTCGCTTCAATGCTAAAGCCCACCTAAGTAATCTTGGATTTATATTTCTCAACCTCTGTACAAATTGTAAGGGATAATGATCTGTGTACACCTCTACTGAATATGGTGAACCCTCAACATACACTGCAAACTTTTCTAAAGGTAACAAAAGCCCCCCAAAGACTCATTTTCTATCGTGGTATAACCACGCTGAAGTGGTTTTAATTTCACACTGTTGAAACAAACTAGGTGTAGTATACCCTTTTCAAACTGTAGTAACACAGCACCCATACCCACATCACAGGCATCAACCTGAATCACAAAAGGTTTGTCAAAATCTGGCATTTTTAACACAGGAATTGAGGTTAACAGATGTTTAAGGGTTTCAAATGCAGCCTGACATGCTTTTGTCCACAAATACCTTCTTTTTGGAACCTACACAGGGCTTTTCAATTTGCAGGAGGCAGGAGTCGCTGTAGAGCCGCTATCATTGCATTGACTGGAGCCACCCTCCCTTGGCCCACCATATGACCAAGGTAGGTGAGGGTTGCATGGCCAAACTCACTTTTAGCCAAGTTGACAGTGAAGTTGTACTCAGAAAGGCGGGTGAAAAGGGCACCAAGTCGCTCAGTGTGTTCCTCCCAGGTAACTCCTGTCACTAGCAGGTCATCCAAGTAGGCACAGACACCAGGAAATCCAGACTTCACCACATTCATAGCCCTCGGGAATGTCCCAGGGGCACTGCGAAGCACAAAGGGGAGGACTTTGTACTGCCAAAGCCCATCAGGAGTGACGAAGGCAGTAATTCTCTTAGATTCCACCGTCAGAATCACTTGGTAGTACCCCTTCATCAGGTCGAGCTTCATGATGAACTTTTCCTGCCCGAGGTTGTCAAGAATGTCGTCTATACGAGGGAGAGGATAGGAGTCAGCCCTGGTCACATCAATTACCCGTCTGTAGTCTGTAAACCTACGGAAGGAGCCTTCGAATTTTGACACCAGCACCCACGGTGATGCCCAGTCACTGTCGCTTGGTTCGATTAGTTCGTGTCGAAGCAAATAGTCCATTTCCTCCCTCATAATCTTCCTCTTGGCAGGGTTGGTCCTAAAGGGTACTTGCTTGGTAGAAGGGTCACCTGGTGTTCTATGAGGTGTTACGAGTTTAGAATATAGTTAAAAGTCTACCCAGATCCCAACAGGCAACAACAATAAAAAAACTAAACAAACAAAGAGAATCGGACTATAAAAGGGTAGACAAAGGATGGGAGTTTTTGTTGTGTATAATAAAGTACAATAAATTCCTTAACAAAATATCCAGCTTTCTATAATTTACCCTTAACCATACTTAACTTAAACATACGCAACATTGGCTTAACAGTATATATATATTTATACAACATACAACAATCTGAAGCAAGTGGAGGTGGGAGGCAATATAGGGTTACAATACTCAAGTGTGGTGCTGAAGTGTCTGACGAGTAGAGCTGAGTATTGAAGAAGATGGTAGGTAGTCACTGTGCCGTAGGTTTCCAGGATAGGTAATCCAAGTGTGGTCACTTCCCAGAGTGAACTGCACTCTCCTCGATCCGGAGCTGATGAGGAAGAGTTGGAGGAGGTGACGCAACAACCAGGATATAGAGAAAGGAAACCCGGAGTGGTGACTAAGACTAGTCATACTCGGGTCGCGTCCCTAGATGGCGTTGCTCGGTAGTGCTGGGTAGTTAGATCATGACACAATAGATGGCATGGTTCGTAATAGAGGTTACAGGCCCTCGGCACGTTCAGAAACAGGTGCTTGTATTCCTGTAACATCCTTGTGACATCTTCTACCTGTAGCTGTGAAAGATGTAAAAACATTTGAAGAGGGATCACAGGGATCTGTGAATTGCATAGCTTAACTGGAACCTCCACCAGGAAATCTTGCTCTTGTTCCTGTGGCTCATGGGTCTCCATAATACACACAATCACTTCCCTGGAGTAGTAGAGCTTAAACCTATTCACATGGACTGTTACGAGTGTCGGAAATGAGAATCCATGTGAACTTCGAATGATTCGTTGTGTACAGTAGACACGGAAGCAGTTAAAAATGTAGATATTATATGTTATACTTGAAATGTAACATTGGTTTCGACGTGTTAGGTAAAACAAAGTAATGTTTATTATATTATCCCGAATACTAATGAATGAGTGAGCGTTCAATGGTTGTTTACGGACTCGCAACGTGAACGTCTTTTGTTTGTGACGTAATTTCCGCCCGCCTCTGCTCACCTGGTTTGCCTCTCAAAGCCGGGTGATTTTTAGGATTGGACTCCTGGCAGTCATAAGATAGTATCGCCTCTCCTCTTGTATATTTCTAGTGGTATAACGTGTAAACCTTGCTCGACTTTCAAGAACACCAAGTATTATATAATGATTTATATGTTTGATCAGGTTTAGTTTGTATTTGTTTATTTTTGTGCATAACTAATATATTTATTGTTTGTTTTTTAATATATTCTGTAATTAAATGTCCTTCATGAGTTCCAATATACCCCATCAGTGAAAATGTTGAAAGACTGTGCACTACGAAAGGATGATTGGATGAGACTTGCTGATATATATGAAATTGAGTATCAACATAGTCAAAGAAAGTCTGTGATTCAAAATGCAGTCCTAATTGAACTTGTGAATGAAGGGGTGCTACCGAGGGGGGCACTGACTTTGCGTGCATTTGATCCCAGGGACGCTGTAGAGTTAAGAAGGCTAGAATTGGAGAATGAATGGCTAGAACGAGAAAAGGATAAGTTGCACGAGTTGGCTTTGAAGGAAAGTGAAGAAAGGGAAAGAGAGCGTGAAAGGCAACATGAATTAGCGTTAGCACAGGTTGGCAGTAGAAAACGAGACTTACGGGCATTGTCTTTAGAATCTGAGACAAAATTGTTTGATGTGACAAAACATTTGAGACTTATGCCTGCCTTTGACGAGAAGGATCCCGAAGAGTTTTTCATGCAGTTTCAGAAAATTGCAAAGTCTTCTCAGTGGCCTGAAGAGTCGTGGATTGTTATGATTCAAAGCGTGCTCACTGGATCAGCTCGTTCAGCATTTCTGATTTTGTCAAGTGAAGTTTGTCTTAGTTATGAGTTAGTGAAAGAAGAAAGTCTGAAGGAGTTTGAACTCATTCCTGAAACATACAGAGTGAAATTTAGGACTATGAGAAAGACTGATGCATAGTCGTATATAGAATCTGTTTATTCAATGAGTAAAATGTGTAGAAGGTGGATAAAGTCTAGCAAGGTAGAAGCTTTTGAGGAACTTGTTCAGTTGGTAATTCTAGAACAGTTCAAAAGAGCCACTCCATGAGATGTACAATTGTACTTAGGAGAGAGAGAGATATTAGTAATGTTCATAAAGCTGCTGCATTAGCTGATAGCTATGCCCCTACTCACAAAATGTATCCTGTTAAATCTTTAAATCATTCATGTGGAAAGGGTTTCGTAACCAAGGAAAGGGGTGGTAGGCAGGATAGTAGTGCTGCTCTCTTCTAGTAGAGTGAATTTTCGTGAAAACTCAGATGAGCTTTCCAAGACATATGCCAAGAATAAGGCATTTGTCTGTTTTTACTGTAAGAAATCAGGTCATGTGATTACGAATTGCCCTAAATTGAAAGCAAAAAAGGAAGAGCCAGTGCTCTCATTCGGACGTCTGGAGAAGTTTCACAAAACTTTAGTTAGTAATCGCCCAAAAGAGGATTCTTTTGAACCTTTCATGTTTGATGGTTCAGTTGCAGTTGAAGAATCAGGTGATCAGTACCCTGCGACGATTTTGCGTGACACAGGTGCTTCTCACAGCGTTCTGTTGAAAGGATCTGTTCCCTGCGTGGAAGATTCCTATACTGGAGGGCATTTGGTGCTTAACGGTGTCGGTGGGGTGATCACTGTTACTTTATGTAGGGTGTATTTGAGAACTCAACTTGTGTCTGGTTGGGTGACTATTGGTGTTCAAGATTCTCTTCCTGTGACAGGGTAATGATATTGCAGGAGCCAGCGTGGTGCCAGACCCTGTGGTATCTTTGACTCCCACAGTGGAGAATAATACTGGTTTAATTGAAGAAGAATACCCAGATTTATATCCTTTATGTGCAATTACAAGAAGCCAGACTCAACGAAATAAGGTACAGACCGCTCCTTCAGTTGACCCTGAGCTTTGTATTGTTGTTAGTAGTGCACTTGGCAATGATGTAAATGATTTAGTTATTGAAAATCTGTTTGGCAGTCAGGATGATTCATGTGATAGTGACATTGATGTGAGATGTGAGTGAAGCTAAAGATTCACTAGGGAAAAACTGATAGATGATCAGCAGAGTGACTCCGAATTAGCTGAAGTATGTGGGAAGGCTGTGGATATGGAAGAAGCGGCTCGCTTGCTTGTTTGTTACTACATGGATTCAGGGCTACTAATGAATAAGTTCAGGTCTGTATCTGATCCTGCTGATGAGTGGAGTGTTGTGCATCAGGTTGTGATTCCCAAATGTCATATGGGAGAAATCTTGAAGTTAGCACACGACCTTTTGAGTGGACATTTAGGAGTTAGGAAAGCATACTGTCGCGATCCCACTGCCCTTTATAGCTGGGGAGTGAAACCTACCCCAAGTTATTAACAAATAAAGGAACAAATAGGGAACACGGCAATAATTATCCACACAAAAACCTACTCAACTAAATGTACTTGAATAAGTATGAACAAGTTGAAATAAGTAAGTCACAAAAGGGAAGACAATTAATTAATTCAATTTATGTTCTAAAGGGAGTACTGACTATAGCAAACAAGAATTTAAGGGAATAAGTAATTGTATAATAAAATAAGAGTGATGCCGGAAGGGTGAAGATATACCGTAAGGAGTTAGACCAAACGAATATTACTTAACATAACTAAATTACATAGACATACAAAACATATATATATATATACAACAATCGCTACAAAATAGTAATTTCCTACCAAACAGGAGATTCCTTACCACCAGGATCCCTTCCTAGATCACTATTCTCTAACTACAGCCCAATCAGTCTAACATCAATAGTAGGCAAATTACTGGAAGCAATCATTTCAAACTCTATTCGAAATCACCTGGAGAAGCACCGATTGATCAATGATTCCCAGCATGGCTTCACAAGCGGACGTTCTTGTCTAACTAATCTATTAACATTCTTTTCATCAGTTTTCGAATCGGTGGACGAAGGGCACAATTATTATGTGGTATATCTCGACTTTAGCAAAGCCTTCGACAGAGTCCCCCACGAAAGACTAATTAGAAAGGTAGAAGCTCATGGCATCAAAGGTAACATCCTTAAATGGAATAGGGCGTGGTTACAGGACAGGAAACAGCGAGTGAGCATTAACGGCGTTAAGTCCCATTGGAGCAACGTCACAAGTGGACTTCCCCAAGGCTCAGTACTTGGACCATTATTATTTATTATATACATAAACGACATACATATCGGCATAGACAGCAACATAAGTAAATTTGCTAATGACACTAAAATAGGACGTGTTATTAAATCTGACGAGGACTCAGCAAAACTACAGGAAGATCTAAACAAATTTTTCGAATGGTCTGAAAAATGGCAGATGAAATTCAACGTGGACAAATGTAAAGTACTCAGTATAGGAGATGGAAACAGGGAAACCAGATACCAGATGAACAACGATGCCATAGAGAAATCCGACTGCAAGAGAGATTTAGGAGTAATGATAAGTAGGAACCTTAAGCCAAGTAAACAATGTGTTTTTGCTCGTAACAAGGCTAATAAAGTACTTGGGTTCATACAAAGGAGTGTTAGTTATAAGACTAGCGAGGTCATCCTAAAACTGTATCTTGCTCTAGTGAGACCACACCTGGATTACGCAGTTCAGTTCTGGTCACCGTATTACAGAATGGATATAGAATCCTTGGAAAGAATTCAGAGGAGAATGACAAGACTAATCCCGGGCATTAGGAACCTTGAGTATAGAGACAGGTTAAAGCATCTTAATTGGCACTCCCTCGAGAGACGTAGAGCGAGGGGCGACCTGATAGAGGTGTACCAGTGGAAGGCAGGGCTAAACAAAGGGGACATTACAAAGGTACTCAAACTATCCAACCAGGAGCGAACTTGTAACAATGGTTTTAAATTAGACAAATTTAGATTTAGGTGGGAAATAGGTAAACACTGGTTTGGAAACATAGTGGTGGATGAATGGAACAAGATACCAAATATCATCATTAACTCGAATACGCTGAATAGCTTCAAACATAGGTTGGATGCTTCTATTGGCAATAGTGGTTGGGTGTAAACGGGACTGCCCAGTATGGGCCAATAGGCCTGCTGCAGTTTCCTCCATTCTTATGTTCTTATGTTCTTATTTTCTAGGCCTAACTAAACGTGTCACTAATACCTGATACGCCTAGGGCATTGCAGAAGACTGGATAAGGCACTAGACAAGAGTCAAGGCTAGAGAACGAATGGACACGTCTACCATATGCCACGGTTTTTCGCTACTGTGGAAGCGTGGGGCACGCGGATGGATGAGAGCGTCTCATATCACTTGATCCAGGACATTTGCTCGATAGTTTATATAATTAATTAATACTACTCTTGATTTGACTTAACAGATTAAGACAATGATGCATACTAATAACATATACAAATATACAATTAACCTAAGTAACTAAGAACGATAATAATATAATAAGTACAATCAACAAGTTAATAGCTTGTGTGAAATGTAGGCGTGAACATATGCCTCACGCTATGCAAGTTCCCGAGCGCTCAGGCACGTGACAATACAAAAAGATTTTGTCGAATTTTTACTTGCCTAGAATGAAAGATGATGTTGCCAGATACTGTAGAACTTGCCATGAATGTCAGATGGCTGGTAAACCGAATCAGGTCATAAAACCTGCTCCCCTAAAACCCATTCCAGCCATTCAGCAGGGTTATAATTGATTGTGTAGGTCCTCTTCCAAAAAGTCCATGTGGCCACCAATATTTGATAACAATCATGTATACTACCACCAGGTACCCAGAGGCTATTCCATTGCGAAACATCAAACCAAAGAGTGTGGTAAAGGCTCTGACTAACGTCTTTATTCATTATGGCATTCCTAGAATTGTACATTCGGGTCAGGGTACTAATTTCACTTCTTTCCTTTTCCAGCAGGTGATGAATGAATTAGGTATTAAGCAATACTTAGCTTCTGCGTACCACCCTCTAACCCAAGGTGCCCTAGAGAGGTTCCACCAGACTTTTAGATCTATGCTTATGAAATACTGTATGGAGTCTGATAAGAATTGGGATGAAGGAGTACCACTTATGTTGTTTGCCATAAGAGAGATCCCCCAAGATTCCCTAGGATTAGGTTCCCATTGAAATGAATTTTGGTCATGCTGTAAGAGGTCCTATGACTGTGTTGAAGGAAAGTAGGATAAATAATCAGATAAAAGTCCCTTTGTCATGTATGTAGAGAAGCTTAAAGAGAAACTGAAGAGAGTAGGTGAGATTGCTCGTAAAAATCTGTCAGAAGTACAGGAGAAAATGAAAAAGCGATATGATGATCATTGTTAAGCTAAAGAATTTAAGCCTGGAGATAGGGTTTTAGCACTCATACCCCTGTATGGAAATCCCCTTCAAGCTAAATATGAGGGTCCATTCACTATAGTTAAGAAATTAAATGACCTCAACTATGTGATAGTGACTCCAGGCAAGAGAAAATTGGAGAGTTTGATTCATGTCAACAGGTTTAAACCGTATTTTGGTAGGAGTGAAGTGGTATGTTCGGGAACAGGAGAGGAGGTGATCCCAGACACTGATTTCCAAGTGGATGTCCCCACAAAAATCTGTAATTCCAGTATATTGTGTGACCCGACCTCTAAAGTATTCCGTCTTTCACAACAGCAGTCTCAGGATGTAGTGCAACTGCTGCAGGAGTTCAAGCCACTCTTCGACGATGTGCCACGCCAGTGTTCTCTGCTGGAGCACGACCTGGTGCTGCTGCCTGGCACATCTCCCATCAAGCAAGCACCCTACCGAATGAGCTCTGATAAGAGGGTGAAGCTGAAGCAGGTGGTGGAGTATCTGCTGGAACATGACCTAGTGGAGAGGAGCAGTTGTGCAAGGGCGTCACCCTGTGTGCTTGTGCCTAAACCCAACGGAAGTGTCCGCATGTGTACTGACTACAGGAAGGTCAACCTGGTGACACATGCATCAGCATATCCATTGCCGCGCATCGACGACATCATCAATAGTGTGGGTCAAGCATCATTTGTCACCAAGCTGGATCTTCTCAAAGGCTACTAGCAAATCAAACTCTCTGAAGAAGAAAAGCAGATTTCAGCTTTTATCACTGCGGAGGGGCTGTGGCAATACGAAGTTTTGCCCTTGACTTCCGATTTCCTGGGGTTGCCATGACATAGTTGAGAGGGCTTTGTTTTGTAACTATTGTATATGGGCCTACAAGCTTTGCTTGCAAGGGATTTCTGTGGGTTGGTATTAATGCTAGTACTTGGTCACCAGTGTGGGAGACTCAGATGAGGCTTCCAATCAGGGGTAAAGGAAACACACTGGTGTCAAGTTCGTAAGTTCTATTTCTGGTACAAACACACAAAAGGAGCTAAGACAGGGTAAACAGCGTCCTGTCATGGAATCTCTCTGGGTATCTCTCTCTGCGCATGCGCGTACAGCGCGCATGTGCCGAAAGTCTGAACTAACATTCAAGTGACAAAAGGGAGTATGATTATAACATATAATACAGAGACCTGAATCAATAATGGTAAATAGTACAGTTACATATTACAGCATATTCGTTTCATATATCTACACCTCCCTCCCCCTCACGCTCGGTAGTGCAATCTCGAGCGGACTCTTTTTCCAGGAGCCTTTGAGAGTGACGTGGGAAACCTGGGGGGGTCACTGAATGAGGACTTACTTTTCTCGTCCAAGCAAGGGTTCACAGGGATGTGGGGGAGGGGTTCACCACTAGGGGACGGTACTGAACGAAGGAAGCGGCGATTCCGCCACCATACCCGACCACTAGGGAGACGGACCTCGTAATCCCTGGTCTTGCCGCAGCCCATGACAACCCCGACCTTGTCCCAGCGGTGAGACGTTGGGTCTTGAACCCGAACTGTTTGCCCGATACTCAACCTGGGAAGGGGTCGGGCGTGCTGATAGTACTGTGCCTTTACCTGGTCAGCACGGGCGGCTGCACGACGATCCCAGTCCTCGGTCTTGGCCTGCCACTCCCTCGAGAAGGACTCAGGATGGGCAGGGACACATGACCGTAGTGGGTGGCAGTATAACATCTGTGTTGGGGAGCGACCTGTGAAGTTGGGGGTATTCCGCAATTTCAATAAACCCCGGTCAAACTTCTCACAGTCAATGTTGCCTGAGGGTGCCGTCTTGAGGATGAGATGCTTGACGGACTTTACGGCAGCCTCGGCATGTCCATTGGACTGGGGATAATGTGGCGAGGACACCACATGATGAACTCCCCATCGCTCCATGCAGTCCCGGAAGTCGTTGCTGGTGAACTGGGGCCCGCCGTCAGTCCTCAGGCGGAGAGGGACACCAACTTCCCGGAAGTAGCGACAGAACATACGTACTGTATGAGAGGCAGTAGTGTTGCCTCCGCAGGGAACGACAACAGGCCAACCTGAGAGCCGGTCGGCGATGACGAGAAAGGACTTTCCCGCCACAACGAAGAAATCCGCAGAGACGGACTCAAAGGGCCTCGTAGGGTTGTCGTTGTTCATGAGGGGTTCCTGCTGCTGACTGCTGAGTGGAGCCGTCTTGAGGTCCTCCTTGGAAACCAGCACGTCCTTGAATTGCAGTAGGAAGAACTCCCTGGCTGCAGAAGGTGACGTATTGGGTGGGAGGGGCAACTCCTTGCACCTGTTGACATGTTTTATTTCCAGAATTGGCTTAGGGAAGTCTGGAGATATTATGGCCAACTCTTGACAGTGGCCATAAGACAGTAGTGGCATCTGAACACCTTTGCGGACCTGAACCCTGGCAGAACATGACTGCTTACCTAGGGTGAGGGTAGCCTGAAATGTACCCAGAGCAGGTGCCATTGTAGAACCGTCTGCAGTGAGCATTGTAGAAGTTGACGGTGGTTGCAAGCTGCTCCTAGGGATCCCCAGAATGTCGAGGTGTCTTGTGCCGATGACTGTGACGTCCGCACCTGTGTCAGGAAGCATCTGGATACGGGAAGTAATGTCGCCGTATGACAGGTGAACACAGATGGGCTGAGGTGTCTTGCTGACAGGAGAAGAGGATCCCACGCGACAACAGATCTTGTTCTTCGCCGCCTGAGACTTGCAAGTAGTATCCTTTTTCTTCCGTGACTGACAGCATTTGTCATAATGTCCAATGCGGCTACAGGAGCGGCACTGAACGTTGTTGGCAGGGCACTTCAGTGTCCTAGCCCAATGACCACGACGGCCACAGTTATTGCAGGTGCTGTCAGCGGCAGGGCATTCAAAACCATGCCGACGAGCACAATACTGGCAGGAATGACCTGGCGTCGAAGTCTGAAGTGATGCTGAAGAGTGATGCGAAGCTGAAGTCGGATGTGAAGCTGAAGTCGGATGTGAGGCTGAAGTCCCGTCACGTCCTTTGTTCTTCTTATATGCGGAGATGGCACACAGCTGGTTAGATGGAGCACAAATGGCAGAAGTCGCACTTCTGGTGGCTTCGTAAGAGCGGCAGGTGGTGACAACATCCTGTAGAGAGGAGGCAGTGTCGAGGGTGATAAGCTTCTGAATAAGCTCTTCGTCCCGCACGCCCATGAGGATAATCATCTTCAGCTGTGCTTCCTCACAAGTCGACGAGTTCCCAGGACAAACGTCAACCTCCTCAGCGATGCGTCTGAGTCGTACGTAAAAATCTGCAAATGACTCACCCTCCAGCTGCTTACAACTGAGAAGCTCTCTCCTACGCAGAGCTTCGTTGCAGAGACCCTTGATATGCGTCTGTAAAGCATCCAAGACGTCCTTCACAGTCTTGTCTGTGTTGTGGGGAATTTGCAGGGTGTGCTCCAGGGTACGTTGCGTCTCTAGGGTGAGACACATCCTCATCTGGATCAGCTGTTTCTCCCTAGGCAACCTCGATAAGTCGACCATCATCGAATAATCGTCCCACCTCCGACGCCATTCACGGAATACCTGGAACGAGGCATCAGCTTGGAGTGGCGGTGGACTCTGAGCGAGTGCTTTCTGTGGGGGGGGGGCAAAGAAGTTGAAGAGGACCCTGCAGGTGCACCTGTGGACGAAGAGGCAGGTGTAGCAGCTGCTTGAAGGGTAACAGGTGCCAACAACTCGATAATGGCACTGAATCTGTCATTTTCTTGTTGACGCCTGTGATCCTCTTCACGTCTTCGTTCATCGTCTTCCTGTCGCCTCCTGATGTCGTCTTGTCGTCGGTTTTCTTCCAATAACTGAATTAAATGAAGGAAGTCGACACCTGTGGCAGGTTGCGGACGTGTGTAGTGGGGGCTAAGGGTGGGTGGGGCCGCTTGATCCACTTTCCGCTCCACTTGGAGTCCACTTACTGCACCGACATCAGTCTGAAGTTGGGCTTGTTGGGTATCTGAAGAAAACCCAATAAATTCCTGATCTTCCATATGGCCTGGTTTATTGCTCTCACAATTACTGTAATTAATACGTGAGCAGAAAAGCAATCGTCTTTAAATGGAAGATATCTGCGAGCGTCTGTGAGTGAGTGTGTGTGTGTGTGCGTTCGTTCGTGCGTGTACTCGGAGCAGGCTGGCCGGAGAGCGGGTGGCTGGCGGTTACAGCAACTCCTCTCGCTCCCTCACGCCAGTGCCAGCCGAGTCATGAGCGGGGAAGGATGTCAAAACTTGAGCTCTCCCCTAGGTCTTAAATAGGCTTCCCTCCTTTGTAAAAAGTGCAGGAACACAGGGAAACACTTTAAAGACACTAAAGGGCACACACAACACTGAAAAAGCACTTCACAACACTGCACTGTAAATCCAGGAATGTCTTCAGAGGTACGCGCGCCGCCGATCCACTCGACAGGAGGAGTTGACAAGATGGCGGCTCCGAGAGAGATTCTGCGTCCACTCCAATTCTGAATAATGTGATGTCCCAGGTAATCACTGCGCCATGTGGGAGACTCAGATGATGCTTCCAATCAGGGGTAAAGGAAACACACTGGTGTCAAGTTCGTAAGTTCTATTTCTGGGACAAACACACAAAAGGAGTTAAGACAGGGTAAACAGCGTCCTGTCTTGGAATCTCTCTGGGTATCTCTCTCTGCGCATGCGCGTACAGCGCGCATGTGCCGAAAGTCTGAACTAACATTCAAGTGACAAAAGGGAGTATGATTATAACATATAATACAGAGACCTGAATCAATAATGGTAAATAGTACAGTTACATATTACAGCATATTCGTCTCATATATCTACACATTTGCACTTCTGGTCATACTGACCCTTCATTTTCAACTGAGCCTGGGACAAGTTATCTCTGGAAATCTCCCCAACTCTTTTCAGTGTAGCCTTGAATTTGTCAACATACACTGAAAGTGGAAATTTTATCTTATAATTCGCCCAACTCTCCTTCAAAACTGTCAACGGACCCCTTACATCATGTCCGAAAACAAACTAAAAAAGGACTAAAACTAAGAGAATCCTGACAACTATCCCTAATGGCGAATAACATGAGTGCAGGAATCCTTCATCCCACTCCTTCTCATTCTCCCTACAGTATTTCTTTAACGTGGATTTGAATGTCTGATGAACGGTAGACCTTGCTGCTATATGGCATCACGAAAATTGTGACCAAGTCCCAGGTTGCTGATCTATCTTTCTGCCTCATTTACACACAATTGCAGGGTCTCAACTGTCTCTCTTACTATTGACAACACCACAAATATAACCGTACTCATTCTTGATCTGTTTTATTCATTCTATTTTATTCTCCTATGTCAGTTAATATTAATACTGAAGCGGGGCCTTCTTCCGATGGGTCCCACTGGTCGGGAAGGTTGTGAGCCCCAGGGCCGACCTGATCATCATCAAGCTACTGGGGCCTCAACTGACGCCACCGCGGTTGCTGGAGGATCAGCTTTTTTCACACTTCATTTTTCCAACATTCGCGGACTGAGATCCAATTTTTCTTCTGTGGAGCACCATCTATTAACCTCTTCCCTCGATCTCTTACTACTCTCCGAACTTCAACTGACCAAAGCAGCTTCACCCAAACCTTTTCAAGTCTCTAACTACAACCTTTATACCTACTTCCGTTCTGAGGGAGGTGTATGCGCCTACTGCAACACACGTACACCTATAGGCCGACTCATTGATCTTGAATCTCCCCTTTATGATGTCATCTGGCTCAAAATATCTCTACCTACTGTGACTATTTTTCTTTGTTTCCTATACTGTTCTCCCAACTCCCAACTATTTCGAACTCTTTGACTATCTCACTTCTTGCCATGAGTCGTTGCTATCCACACACCCCAACACCGAGATCCACTACCTAGGGGATTTCAATGTACATCACAGAGAGTGGCATGGATCTGCAAGGCACTCTCTTTTTCCTTACTTAATGATTGGGAACAAATAATCAAACACCCTACACGCGTTCCTGATCGACACGATCAACTTGCTAACATTCTTGATCTTTGTTTTACCTCTAATCCCTCACACTATTTATACTCAATTTTTGCCCCCTTAGGGTCTTCTGATCACAACCTTATTTCTATTAAATCAAACTGGGCACGACCACCTCCCCCACCCCCCTCTAAACGTCAACTATGGCACTATCGGAGGGCAAGCTGGCAATCCTTGCGAGAATTTTTCACCAACTTTCCTTGGGATGAATGTTTCTTTTCCACTCGGGATGCCTAGGTATGTGCTGACAGCATTGCTGGGGTTATACAGGGCGGTGTGAGTGCATTTATCCCAGCTTCTACCATGGTATTTAAGTGGGTGAAAGGAATCAATAAAGGGGATATAGATAAAGTTCTTATGATATCCGAGCAGGACAGGACTCGGAGCAACGGATTTAAGTTGGATAAGTTTAGGTTTAGGAGGGAGATAGGAAGGAACTGGTTCACAAATAGGGTGGTGGACGAGTGGAACAGGCTTAACAACTTTGTAGTAAGTGCTGGAACGCTGGAAAGTTTCAAAAGGAGTCTGTATAGCTTCATGGATGATAGAGAGTGGTAGTAACTCTCGACAGGAGCTGCCATGCACAGGCCAACCAGCCTATTGCAGACTCCTTATTTTCTTATGTTCTTATGTACCCGAGAAGATGGTTCTGAAATGACAGGTAAGGGTTCGACTGGAACAGGACGGACTTTACCCTTGGCGGACATACGGGGGCACTGATCACAACTCCTACAAAAAGCTCTAACATCCGCTCCCATACCTGGCCAGTAAAACTGATCAGCAACCTTCCTATAAGCTTTCCTACGAGAACAGTGACTTGCTAGAAGGCTCTTGTGAGCTGCAGAGAGAATGTTACTACGACAAACAGCAGGGACAACAAGTAAAAGCCGACCTACTTTGGCTGGTCACTTGAATGACACCCAAGCCCTGTGTAACACCCCATTAATAGAAACAAACTTGAAAACCGACCCATCTCTCACCTAATCCTCCTCCTCCGTGGAATTCACCTTCTCCTTTACCCGCTTCAGAGTGGCACACGAATCTTGAAGCTTGGCGAAATCCCCGGGAGTAACAGTGAGTGGCAACAAATTCGGAAGAATCAGGGGATGCGGTCGTTTCACCTTCGCGGACCTCTTCTCCACAGCTTGGACCCTTGCTGGAGGTGTGGTGACGTGTGAGGGTAGCGAGGAGACGTCGGCAGGTGGCGAGTCGTCGTCAGGTGGCGTGGGGACCGGTGCTGGTGGCGAGGAGACTGGTGCTGGTGGCGAGGAGAGTTTTTAAGGTTCCGGGTCGTTAGTGTCACGAACACCGGGAGCATTACCAATGAGGACACTGGCAAATTTAATGGGAGCTCTTACCACATTAGACCAACCAGTGAAATAGGGGCAACGCAGGTAGCACCTAACAGCAGGGAACTGGTGAACTCGGCCTAAATAATCGGCGACACTGACCTTCGAGCAACTGGAGACGTCAGCGTCAGGCAGGGCTTCCTCAGAGACAACAATAAACGAGCAACCGGTGTCCCTGATGACAGTAGACGCCCAAGACCCATTTATTGTTCCGCTGACACAATAACGGGGACAGCTCCTGTATTCCAAACAGAATCCGACCTTGTGGCTGGGCTGATGAGTGTCAGCAGACTTGAAGGCGAGGGGATTCCTAGGACAGCAAGAACGAATGTGCCCTTCCTCTCCGCAGCTGTGACACAGCACGGCTGGTGAGCTACTCCTGAGTACTTCTGGGGGTGGTTCCTCGGAGGACGGAGGCTTTGCAATCTTCACTACAGGAGGGGAAGACTTAGGGTAGGCGTTGCGAGCGGACTCCCAGTTGTCAGCATGATGTACCGCTTCTCCAACTGTCGCTGGCCGGTGTTCTTTGATGAAAATTCTCAAGTCTGGAGGTAGATAGACAAAAACTGATCTAATAACCATGAAGTTAGAGAGAGACTCAAAGGTTTCTTCAACCCCTGATGTCTCCAGCCATTGTTGAAACAAACGACCCAAATGAATCGAAAAATGCTGGTACATTTCTCTTGCTCTAATCTTCGTTCTGCGGAAATCAACACGATAACCGTCAGTAGTCTTGTCAACAAGAAGTAATCTCTGATGATCTCGGCAGACAGGAACGTGTAAATCTCTACCGGCTTGCCACTCAGTAGGCTACCCAACCTTACAGCATAGCTATCTGGGTCCACAACAAACAACTCAGCTACCTGTTCAAACCTAACAAGGTAGGAGGCGATGTCTTCTCCTTCACGGTACACAGGCAAGCTGGGTATATGGCCAGAGGATTCTGGTCTACTTGAAGCATTAATCCTGCAACTTAGCTAATTCGAACTCTCTTTCTCTATCTCTCTGACGCTCCTCCAACTCTCTTTCTCTCTGACGTTCCTCCAACTCTCTTTCTCTCTGACGTTCCTCCAACTCTTTCTCTCTAACGTTCCTCCAACTCTCTTTATTTCTGAAGTTCCTCCAACTCTTTTTCTCTCTGACGATCCTCCAACTCTCCCCTTTTCTGAAGTTCCTCTCTCGCTTTCTGACGTTCTTCTCTCTCGGCATTCTGTTTGTTGACCACATACTGACCAACCTCAGTACCTGTCAGACCCAGGGCCACCGCTTGACCTTTCAACTCCTCAAATATATACATAATGATCCGAAAGGCCAAAAGCAAAAAGAAAAATACACAACTTACCCCGCAAATAACCAAAGGTAACTTAGCAAGTGGCTTAATCAAACCAATAAATGATTTGATCCGACTGGAGGGAACCTTGTTCCGCACCCAGTCCAGCTGAATCACTTCAGGGAAAAAAACCGCACCAGGTGAAACAACAACAAAAATGCTATAACAGCATCCACAGTTCACCCCAACCAACACTAATTAACTTCCCCAGGTACAAGGGAGAGCAACAAAATTAGCACAGAGAAGGAAGGGATAATCACTGAACAACACTTACTTTCGGGCCACAGACAGCAAGCGGCGCGCACACGGCGACTTACAACACCGGAACGAATGTTTGCCCAAAGAAACCAAAGGTCAGAGACAACCCTGGCAAGGTCACCACTTGCAAAGGCCTGGGACTTGGGGATAGAAATCCCTTACCAGACTAATCAGGATCTTAATAAAGGAAAGTCAAGGACCATGGTTTTCTGAGAAATTTAATTCACGAAAAGTAGAAAAT
>CAUDMG010003692.1:0-12378 GCA_958450375.1 Homarus gammarus | reverse complement strand
CTCTTTAAGGTTTCTCAATTCTTGGCTAGTTAGACTTGTTGTCAATGGTGGCTCTAAGACTTCCAAACTCAAGTCAACCAATTCTGACAATTTGGTGGCATTGACGTTTATTGGGGGAACTTTTCTTGAATGAAACGAACAGTCTCCCAACTGGTCGTCATCTATTAGCGTTCCTCTAATCTTTAGAATGACTTCTACAGCCTCGGTTCGGAGATTGGTACATTGACTGCAAAGCATTGCTTGCAAAACTGCTTCTGATCGAGCATACCAAGCGGACCTTCTTGCCACAGGTAACACGATGTCCCTCACTACCTTCCTCTGTGTTCTTACTAGCTGCAATTGAAACAAAAGGTGATTGGGCCCATCCACCCACATAGGATTAAGTTTCACACTAAACCACTGGGGAAGATAACAATTAACCTCAAATTCTTCAGCACTTTGCCCTTCAATTCGTGTTTGGAAATCCAAATCCTGCAGAAACGAAGAGCTGTAGTTAACCAACGGCTATGACTGACAGGTCCAATCTCCAAGAGAGCCAATGACTGAGGCACTTCTCCTGATCTTATTGCTTGGGCAATACGATAAGCATAGGATTGATCTGTGCTGAGATCTTTGATGACTCCTTCAGACAACGCCGGAAGGGGAGGGCCAACTTCGACCTTTGGAAAGGTTGTATTTATTTCTAGTTGTGTTGCTTCATCCAGCATGATGCCAAGGGGACCTGACCACTTGTTGTTGCTCTTTGTAGGACCATCAAGTTCCTGGATGAGATGACGAAGAGGTAGCTCGCCTGTATGTAAATCACATACAATCCAAACAAGTCTTCTTCCTAGTTTTTTCTCTAAATGCGTCATTACACCCCCCTGCCATCCGGTGTTCACTGCAGTTGAATCTCCACCAACAGCCTGCAGTGAACTGCCAAGTCCTCTCTCCTGAACCCAACATAAAATATGATCAGCAATGACCTCTGCATGTTTCTTCCCTTCTACTTCAGTTTCGGGAGCAAAGTGAAACAAAAACCGACCACCAGGCTCAGAACAGACAGAGTAGTGTTCTTCTTTGATGAGACCTGGAAACTTTCTGTTCACTCCCTCTACTTCTAGCAAAACTTTTGTGTCATCTATTCTTCCATCAAACAAAAGACAGGAGAGCCCTCCCTCGCTTAAATCAGATATTTCCTTCATTATTTTTTCTTGTGCTCTTCTAATTTTATTATGATCTATCACCAAAGATACATCCTCTCGGCTGATGAGGCCTGCATCTATCCAAGCGGCAGTTGCAATTTCTGCAGCCTCACGAAGTTCAGCATGGTGGCGAATACTAGCTAAAGCAATGTTTGAAATATTTCTTGTGTTGTATTTCATTTTCTTTGGTAAAGGTTCAGATGGCTCTTTGGAACTATCATCTGATGTTGCTTCCTGTTCATCAGAAGAACTATCAAAGAAGTGATAAACATCTTGACACAGCTCTTTCTCTCTTTGGATGGCTTCTTCACTCTTCATTTTCTTCTTTTGTTCCCTCTCTCGGATTTGTTCTCTCTTCTTGGCATTAGCAATCTGCTTCTTTGTTTCTGAATAATCTATTGAACCCATTTGCATACTTCCTTGGCCTTCTGCCTTTGTCCTCTGTGCCTTTATAAATTCAAGCTCTAAAACAGGGATCTTCTTTTCACGAGGACAACCACAATCAATGTGGGAATTATTTTCTCTCTTACCTGAGTGAGAACAGTTGGATTCAGAACATAATTGTATGGAGCACTTGCAGGTCAAAATGTCAAACAGAGTATCAAGTGTGTGCAGAAATTCATTTTTCCTGGCCAAATTTCCTTTACCAAGTGATGTTTCAACTGCTTTGTGCCATAATTTCGTTAGTTTTAGCTCAATAGTTCGCCACTGATTAATCACAGGTGGTTTGAATAGTGCATTAGCTTTTGTCCATTGATGCAGAAGAGGGACTATCATGTCATTTATGAGTTCTTTATCTGTATAGTTCCTTCTGTCCTTTGCATTTTTTTCTCGAAGGAGTAACCCTAATCTTAGCATGTCTCTCACTGTTGGAAGTTCTGATACAGGAAGCTCCTTCCCTTTACCAACTAGCAGGCTCAAGTGGGTTGACAACTGACTTCTTGTCTTCAATTTTGACATCTTCACACTATCTGACAAATAGAAAAATATTTCAATGTTTCATAATTCAATTGTTGTTTCAAAAAATATCAATTTGTTTATCAAAAATGCTGTAACAGAAATAACATAATAATTTCTGAGAACATAATGTTTTATACAATGATATAAGTAACTGCGACAATCAATATGCCCTACTTACAATAATTAAAATGTAGAATTCGTCTGGTAGAGTAGGTGCAAGTGCAATGAGAGCAAACCACCGTCTATGATATCTAGAAGGAGAGTGAGCCGGGCGCCTTATCCTCACGCTTGGTACAAGTCAAAACAAGAATTAAACTGTCCCACACGGAGAGCCTGTTCATGTTCATGTTCTGACATGCATATTGTACACAAGCTATAGAACCATAAAATACTCCATAATCCATATGCTTACATGAGATTAGTTAATATCAAGTGAATAATTCTAATCAAGTCTCATTAATTTGTTGAAATACTGATATTTGAAACTTTAAGGTATAATTGATGTAGGTGAGGGTTATTTCAATTCATTTTTGTTTGTTAGTCTCAAGTTTAGACATAAAAAGGCACAATATTTTGACTACCAAATTTGATTTTTAACATGTTGACAAAATTGACACACCCTACCGAGTACACCTCCCTGAGGCGTGCCAAGATCAAGGTCCCTGATCTTAGAGTAGTGGCCCTGAAAACGGACACGGGCCTGTCGATGGGAGAGGTAGTCAGCAATCCACGTGAGGAGTTTGCCCTTCACATCCATGTGAGTGAGGCCCTCAAGGATCACTTCACTGTTGGCTTTATCAAAAGCACCCTTGAAGTCGACGAAGAGGGAGGTTTTGGCGGAGGTGTTTGCCATGTAGTGAGCGATGCAGTGAGCAGTACTCTTTCCGGGGCGAAAACCATAGAGGTCAGGGTGCAGGTGGGCTTCAATTTTCCAGTGGAGGCGGTGGAGTATCATGCGCTCCATCATCTTTGAGAAGCAGGAGATGAGGGAGATTGGACGATATTCATCTTGTCTGCCTGGTTTAGGGACTGGGATCCAATGCTTTATTATTATTCTTTTGATGTTTCGATGTTTAGTATCATTTGTGTCTTAAAAGTTTCGATGGTGAATCAATTTGTTGTGACAGCCTACGAGACTCTTTATTGTGTTAATATTTAATCAATTAAGTTCTTAAAGGTTTACTTTATTTATTTTTATTCCCTTTTAATTTACTTCACTTTTTTGTTTGGTTACGCCTAGAACCTGGATATTTAAGTAAATTAAGAGACGGCGTAACATCAATAATTTCACTTCTATACCTTTACTTACAGGACTTTCTAAGATCACTTCCTTAGTTGCCTTATCAAAGGCACTTTTAAGGTGTACAAACAGTCTACAGTTGACATTAGCATTACTAAGACATATAATCACACACTCTGTAGTGCTTTTACCCTTTAAAAATCCAAACAAATTTACTAGACAAGAGACCATCAATTTTATACAATAATCTATTTAATACCATTCGCTCTATCATTTTAGATAGACAAGATGTTAGGGATATGGGTCTATAATTATAGATAGTGATTATAATCACTATCACCCTTGGGCACAGAAACAATGAGTGCCATTTTCCATTTCACTGTCGGTCTTCCGTTTTCATATGACAAATTAATGAGATCTAGAATATGGTTGTCCTCCATACTTATAAAATAATTTATAACATCATAAGTTAGACCATCCCTGCCAGGAGCACTAGGCTTCCCTTCTCTTTACAGCATTCAGAATTGTATCCTTAATAAAAGGAACACAGGTTTCCTCACTTACAGTACTTTGGATATTCACCAACCTTCGCCTCATGTATCTTGAATTCCTCAAGCAAATCTAAACATTACTTGGGAGACACTCAAAATTAGATGCATACGCCCACTTATTCATTAGTTCATTAGCTTTGGCGTTTGGATTGGGATGAACATTAAATTTCTTCTTGACTCCTCCTACCCTATTCACACCATCCCAAACTTGATTCAAAGATTTTGATTGAGCGATCTCTCTCAAAAAACCTCTGTTGCACACTCTGCCACTTCAATCAGAGTTTCCCGGATTTTTTCATTGCTAGGATCTTTACTCTACTTGCTATGACATTTCCTTAGTAACTTATTCCACTCCTTTACAATCTTATCATAATACCTAGGCTTAGGTTTTGTAGTATTTTCATACTGTTTCCTTGGCTTATTCAAAATGGAATCAATCACTCCTAACAAATCATCTTAAAATTTGCTTTCATCTTTAATTCCAAGCTTTTTGTACTCTTTATACCACTCGCCGACTATTGCTACAAATTCACTATGTTGGCCTACTGTTATTGTATACCTTTTCCTATTGTTAACATAAAAATTTTTGTTCAAATGAAGCTTCACTTTAATTGCAAAGTGATCACTCAAAAGCGTATCTACAATATCCAAATTTGACTGCGCAACCAGCATATTAAGAAGTATTGCATAATCAAGTCTACCCCCTTTAACATGTGTCGGCTCACCAGCTCCAAGGACCCTAGCATCTTCTGTAGAGTCTAAGATATTTTTCAGAACCTTTCCATTGTGATTTTGAGAACCTCTACTGCCAAGATTGATATGCCTAGCGTTCAAATCACCAATAAGTAAACAATCCTCGGCAAAATTAATGTCCGGCAGATCATCAACTGTCAATGAATCAGCATGCACATAAGCATTAATGATGAACAATGTAGCATCTTGAAGCGTAATACTAACACACAAATACTCGGTACCGTTTATTTTTAGAGCGGAATGAAATGATGCTGGAATATCTTGTGGGGTTTTTGGGATGTTTGTGTTCACACTCAGGATGGGGTGAGGAAAGGAAACTCACAATGTGCTCTTTATATACATGTTGTATTGGATGTACAATGCAGCTTGTTGCTGGGAAGGCAGCATGGCTACAAGCGTGATGTAGAGAGAGCTGGTTGGTGAGGATGCTCAGAGGAGGACCAGCTTGTGGGTCGCCATGCTCTCCGGCGGGAGCGAGGACCGCCAGGCAGGCGGAGGAGGAGGAGGTGTAGCTGGCTGGTTGGTGTAGGTAGAAAGAGCCATGCTCGCCTGCGGGAGCGAGGACCGCCAGGCAGGAGGAGGAGGAGCGAGGGCCGCCAGGCAGCGGTGGAGGCGGTGTTGTTGCTGGCTGGTTGGTGAAGGTAGAAAGAGACAGGTCGATACGATACGAAGTCTTTAGTTAAGAGGTGAAAGAAGATTATTAGGGGTTGAAGGAAAAAGTGGTGAAACTGAAATACAGTAGGAGTAGAGAGAATCTGGGCTCAACCAGATCGCTTCATCTTTTTATTGGTATTTTGTCTTTGTTCTGCTCCCTTGGGTCGTCAGACCTTTGTATTAATATTGGTTTATTTACATAATGCTGCTTATTATTATTATTTTTATTATTGTTGGAGTTAGTGAGCTCGCCCAGGTCCTTGTGTAACTGGGAGGGTAGTCACATTTTTTTTTTTTTTTTTTTTTTTTTTGAGGTGTTAGTTAAGTGTTAGTTGTGTTAGTCTAAAGGTACACTGTATGGAGAGGCCTGCCAGGTTCTTAGTGGAGCTGGTTGGTCACTCTCATCTTTATTCCTCTACTAATGTTTCATGTATAAATGTGTATATTGAGGCAGGAGGTGGTTCAATTACTTCTTCCTGGCTGATATAGCTTGGAGGGTAATCACATTATTATTATTATTATTATTTTTTTTTTTTTTTTTTTTTTAGTGAGCCCGCCCAGGTCCTTGTGTAGCTGGGAGGGTAGTCACATTTTTTTTTTTTTTTTTTTTTTTTTTTTTTTTTTTTTTTTTTTGCTAAAATGTTAGTTCAATGTTAAATGTTAAATCTTAAATATTAGTTATGTTAGTCTAAAGGTACACTGTATGGAGAGGCCTGCCAGGTTCTTGTGGAGCTGGTAGGTCACTCATCTTTTATACTCTCTATTAATGTCTTATATGTATATTGGGGCAGGAGATGGTTCAATTACTTTCTTCCTGGCTGATTTAAACCAACTGTGTTCTTGGAATTCTTCGTTGTCCATATTATTTATCCAGTTTTGATATGTTTCTGTGTTAAGTTCAGTCACTTTTTTCCAAATATTTACAGCTTTGTTGTGTATATCTACATTAATTGCTAAGAGATTTGCTCTCTTATGTAGCTGTTCATTACTGATGTGGTCTGTATATTTTATGTTATATATAAATCTAAGGGCTATATTTTGTACTGTTTGTAATCTTTTAATGCTCGTTTTACTAAGGGTGTTCAATGGGATGGGTGGGTAGTCCATAATTGATTTGACAAGGGCAATATATATCTTTCTCTTGTTATTAATGCTAAGGTTCTTAAAGCGTTTTATTTTTGATAATCTTATTCTTGCCTGTCGTTCTTTATCTTTTAAGTATGTTATATATCCTCTTTTTGTTAGTTTTAGTCCAAGCATCCTGCCTTCAGTGTCGTATGGGTGTAGTTCCTGGTCGACTATTACTGGACTTGTATTAATCTTGGCTATTGGTATTATCTTGAATTTGTTCTTATTTGTCCTGATTTTCCATTTTTTCTCAAAATCATTTATGTTTTTTATCGCTCTTACCGTGTAGAGTGCCATAAATTGAGTTGATTTTCCTGGGTATGATACTATTTGAGTAATATCATCAGCAAACATTACATATTCGCTAAAGGGGGTAGGTTGAGGTGTGTCTGAAGTATAAATTGTATATAGTGTTGGAGAAAGGCATCCTCCTTGAGGTACTCCACTCTCAAGATTAAACATAGTTCCCAAAAAGTTTCCAATTTGAATTTGTGCTCTCCTACCATCTAAATAGTTACACAATATTCTTAGCAAGTATTCATTAAGTCCCAGTTTTAATATTTTATATTTTAAGCCTAAATGCCAAACCTTATCAAAGGCCTTAGAAACATCCCTTAAAATTATATTGATCTGGTTACCCTTGCTTTTTTCTATTGCAATTATTTCCGTTATTATGGCTATTGCAGTTAGGGTATTTCTATTGGGCATAAATCCATGTTGTCTATTGTTAGTTTTCCCATGTTGTGTTAAAAAGGCTATAAGTCTTGTATTTAAAATTTTTTCCAATAGTTTCCCAGTAATTTCTAATAAAGATATTGGCCTGTAGTTTAATATTTCCTTATTGTCCTTACCCTCCTTCGGAATAAATATCATTTTGGCATATTTTAGTTTGTCTGGAAAGTAACCAGTTATTAAGCATGCGTTATAAATGTTTAATAGTGTATTTAAAATGTTTTCAGGTAGATTCATGATCATATTTCGTGTAATACCTGTGAGCCCAGGGGCTTTTTCCTTAAACTTCCTCAGACAGTGCATCATTTCTCCCATTGTTATTATTTGATTATTTGGTAATAAGTTATAGTCTATATATTGCCTTGTGGTGATTCTATGTATATGTCTTCCCATCTCTTCTTCTATCCTTTCTTCGTGTTCACTATCAAAATCTTCATTTTCCTCATCTGATATTTTAAAAATTTTTACCCATTCCCTTTTGAATGCTGACTCTTGTTCATTTTCCTCGTGCAATTTTATTCCGTTTTGGTCTTTAATGTACTGTATGGTGTTTTTTGCTTGTTGTGCCCTATCATCTTGTTTATGGAAGTCCAAAATGTTTTTGTGTCTTTAGTCATGTCAGCCGCCATTATAATATCATTCCATTTTTTATTGTTTGCTTCCTTACATGCGTCTCTTAATTTTATCTGTAGTGCTATCTGTGTCGTATATAGCCATCTGTTACTGCCATGTCTTTCCATATACCTGTTTATTTCATTGTAATAGGTCTGGGTTAATTTAACTTCTTCTGGTAGTCTGTTGTTGGGTAATGTTCTAAAGTGTGAAGTAGGAGTGTGTTTGGTTATAGATGTTTTTATTGCTGAGTGCAGTCTGTCCATTTCTGAGTCTATATCTTCTGTTGTTTTCCCTTGTAGGTTAATCGAGTGGTGACTACTTAAGTCGTCTTTGAAGCTGTCCCAGTCTGTTTTACTCATTTTCAGTCTCTTTTTTATTGGTATCTGTATGGGGCTTGTTGACAGTGTTAGTATAATTGGCAGATGGTCACTGCCTGTAAGAGGTCCCTGTATTATATGGTAATTGAAAAAGGCTTTGTTGTTGGTAAAAATTTTGTCTGGTGTCGATTGTGTATTGTGATTTCTCCAGGTTGGAAAGTTAGGACCCAGATGATTGATTTTCCCTAAATTTATTAATTGATTAAGGGCGTTTCCCACGACGTTATTATTTGTATTGTCAAAAATCCTATGTCTGGCGTTAAAGTCTCCTAAGATGTACATCGGATGACTACTGTTAGCCAATTTTAATAGGTCTTCTATAGGTAAGTAGGGTCGTCTCGGTGGCAGATAAGTAGTAGCAATTATTACATCTCCTTGAGTTGTATTTATTTTTATTGCCAGAAATTCTTCCTGGAAGTCATCAATTAGTTTAAATTTTAAGTTTCTTTTAACCGCTATAGCTACTCCGTCATTTTTCTCGCCCGATTTGTTTCTTTGGTTTACATAATAGTTAAAGAGTTTTATGTTGTTGTTTTCTGTCTCACCGTGACTGTTTATTAGTATAATGTCTGGGTCAATTTCTTGATATATATTACTTAGGTTAATTCTCTCGGTGTTCCAGTTTCTTACGTTGTGTTGTATTATTCTTAAAGTTCTTACTGTTTGTCTATTGTCCATTATTTCTTATACTTGGATTGTAACTGTTGAAGTGGAGACCTATCATCCTGTTTCCCGCTTCTGACTCTTCTAAACTCTGACGGGTCTACTATTTTAAAGTCATTGGTCGTAATCTTTAGTTTGTCCGTAGCAATTAGTGACCAGACGTATTCTTCACTTAGGGATTTTTCTTGATATGTCCACTTGTATATCCCTCCTTCACAGTTTTTTACTATTGTTCCTCCTGTTGGTCTCGATGTTGGGATTCCATGTTTTGTTGTAGTGATAACTTTTAATCCTATATCTTCAGCAGATTCAGGTTGTATATTGTGTTCAGTTTCCATCTTATCTTCTCTCCTCCTACTCCTTTGTCTTGTAGACTGTCCTTTTGTTATTTCTATTTTCTCTTTGTCACTTCTAGTCATTTGTCTGGGATCTCTATCAGTCGCTTGTGTTCCTTGTGTATCAGCTGTTGCTCCTTGCTCAAACCTTTGTTTGTCTAGCTGTAGTCTTTCGCTCAGTTCGCTTGCGTATGTTGCCTGAAATAGTTTTTCGGATTGTGGATTCTCTGGAAATATCATCTCTGGTAGGTTATTCAATTTAAACATTTTCCTTAATTCCTCATTGTATGATCCGGGTGCAATGATATTGTGCAAATGTGCATGGATCATACTAATCATTACCTTATCATGTATTGGCTCACTTAGGTTTAATATGGTGGATTCTGGTCTATGAGCCTCTTGGACCGCTCTCTTGGCTATTTCGACATATGTCGTATCCTTCTTGTCTTGTTCCTTTTTCCTTGTTTCTTGTTCCTTGTACTTTATCATGTGTTTTTTTATTGGGCATGCCATGGCTAACGTCCTATGTCCTATGTATGCATTCCCGTTTCTCTTACAGTTGAGACATCCAACATATGTATTCTTACATTCAGTGTAGGTATGGTCGTCGCCTGCACAATCTGAGCAGTACTTTTTTTCTTTTTCCGGACAGTCTCTCGTTGTATGCTCTTCATATTTGTAGCAAGAGAAACAAGTTTGCAGACTGATGAATGTCTCCTTCTTTATTTGATGTGGTGTGACTGACATGTTGAATATTAGAAAGCCCTGTTGTAAAACTTTCTCAGCCATTGACACTTCTTCAAAAGTAATCTTAAAAACATGAGTATAATCTTTTATCTTAATGACTTCTTCAATCTTCATCCACCTGTTTTGCCGTTCCAGTTCATCTTTCAGGTCTTCAGAAGTCTTCCTCCCGATCTCTTGGTCAACTTGACGAACGAAAACTGATCTTTTTGCTTTTTGTTCTGGTGGCATGACCACAACAAGGCCTTCATTATAAAATATATCTCTGGCTTCTTTTGAAAGGATTTTATCTGAATCAAAGTCATCTTTGCAGATTACTTTAAAACCTTCATTTGTGTTGAATATTCTTGTAAGTGGGACTTGCAATTTGTTGTAAGTGATTTCTGCCACTTTTCCCCTTCCAATAGAGTGTCCCTTATCTCTATGTTTTATTCTAATGCTTGTTGTCATCTTCTCGATTACATCTAATCCTACCTATAACACAGGGCTCCTGCCTGGGAGCAGTGACCCCGCCCCCCCCTCTTGGACGGGCGTCGGGCTCGTAGGGTTCTGCACCCAGGTTACCTGTGACTATAGTTATATCTAAGAAAGTTTCCACCTACCGGTGACCCCCGGACAAGGGGTGCCCTGCACTATCACAGGTTCCCTTGCCGGATCGACCGTATCGCTAAGTCCCGCCTCCCGTTCAAAGAACGGAGTGCATGAGGGGGATGAAAAAAGGAAAGAGGAGTTAGAGAGTAGAAACAGCCTACCTACCACGCCACGTTCGGTTAGCCAATCAGAGCACCGCAGTAAACGTGCATGTATCACGCCACCGTGGGGCACCACTGATTGGCCACTCCAGGACGTAGACGCACGGGTAGTAGTCAAAATTTGGGGAGCCCAAATATTTGTTTTCCAGATGTTGGAATTTTTCGTACAATCTGTGATGGTAATTACACCGTCACTATGTTGAGTAAGTACAATCACTAGGATTGAGTGTCTTATCACAACAAAGTTGCAGACTGCTCAAACATGCAGCAAAAAAGGCAGGTCTTCGCAGCTCCAGGTCCAGCTGTTGGGTTCAGGAGAGAGGACTTGGCAGTTCACTGCAGGCTGTTGGTGGAGATTCAACTGCAGTGAACACCGGATGGCAGGGGGGTGTAATGACGCATTTAGAGAAAAAACTAGGAAGAAGACTTGTTTGGATTGTATGTGATTTACATACAGGCGAGCTACCTCTTCGTCATCTCATCCAGGAACTTGATGGTCCTACAAAGAGCAACAACAAGTGGTCAGGTCCCCTTGGCATCATGCTGGATGAAGCAACACAACTAGAAATAAATACAACCTTTCCAAAGGTCGAAGTTGGCCCTCCCCTTCCGGCGTTGTCTGAAGGAGTCATCAAAGATCTCAGCACAGATCAATCCTATGCTTATCGTATTGCCCAAGCAATAAGATCAGGAGAAGTGCCTCAGTCATTGGCTCTCTTGGAGATTGGACCTGTCAGTCATAGCCGTTGGTTAACTACAGCTCTTCGTTTCTGCAGGATTTGGATTTCCAAACACGAATTGAAGGGCAAAGTGCTGAAGAATTTGAGGTTAATTGTTATCTTCCCCAGTGGTTTAGTGTGAAACTTAATCCTATGTGGGTGGATGGGCCCAATCACCTTTTGTTTCAATTGCAGCTAGTAAGAACACAGAGGAAGGTAGTGAGGGACATCGTGTTACCTGTGGCAAGAAGGTCCGCTTGGTATGCTCGATCAGAAGCAGTTTTGCAAGCAATGCTTTGCAGTCAATGTACCAATCTCCGAACCGAGGCTGTAGAAGTCATTCTAAAGATTAGAGGAACGCTAATAGATGACGACCAGTTGGGAGACTGTTCGTTTCATTCAAGAAAAGTTCCCCCAATAAACGTCAATGCCACCAAATTGTCAGAATTGGTTGACTTGAGTTTGGAAGTCTTAGAGCCACCATTGACAACAAGTCTAACTAGCCAAGAATTGAGAAACCTTAAAGAGACTCCAATGCAGGTGCTGAAGTGGCCTTCCCACACTCAAAGTGTGGAGAGATGTGTGAAAATGGTCACACAAGCAGCGGGCCATGTTTACAGCCACGAGAAGCGAGAAGGTTACATCAAAGCACAAATAGCAAGCAGACTACTGATGACAAGAAACCAAAGCAAAGAGAGTATGAAGGCATTGGTTACTTTCAAATAGACTACGGATAATAAAATATAATAATTTGAAACTTGAAACAGTAACATGTGTGCAAACGCTGGTTATGTTATAAATTCACAAACATGTACATTTAAAAATCCATTTGATGTAGGTAGGACTTATTATAAAAAAAAATTTATGCCAGAATATTGTTTTGCATGCTTAAAGACTACAATAAATTGCTACCAAATTACTCGATTTTCAATTTAGCCAGTTCACCCCCTAAATTGACACACCCTAGTACT
>CAUDMG010003691.1:0-123754 GCA_958450375.1 Homarus gammarus | reverse complement strand
TACAAGTCACAAATTGCATCTTCAATTCTTGGTTACAACATTTAACAATCAATATATTATTCCATTGTTACTGCAAGTGGATAATATGACACACTTGACATTATCCCAAATCAAATTATAACCTCACGTTCTATCGTCATGAACATGATACTTTTCCTTCAGTTCATGTACTCAACTCACATAACATATTTCCTGGTAATATCCACATTTATGGTTTCACTGCTTAACCTGGGATTTCCATCTGTTAGTTAATCCCTCAATCAAGATACAATAATACTTAGGCCCGTGTAACTGTGAGGAGTGCCTCCGGGTATATATCCCAAGTGTCTCCATAACAAATGAAGATAGCTGTCAGGGGGTCGGTTGTAGACCGACACACGCCAAGGGAGCTGCCGCCTAAGTTGCAGGAAAAGGACTTCCCAGTTTAATCCTGTCGAATTAACGGCATCGTCCAACTCGGCTACCGACCCACGGTAGCCGATGAGTATTCAGCTCAACACACTGGCCTGGAGATACGTTGAGGAAGAGTCACGAATGCGTCAATAATTAACTTCAACTATACAAAACATACGTCTGGCAACGGTCCAGCCGATATCTAAATCTCTACGTTACTCGACTTAATTGGCACAGAAGTCACTATGTTAAAACATGAACACTGATATTCACAAAATTGACTAAGTTAAACTGAATTACTAGGCGGCGGGGAACACACGTGAACATACCTGGAGATACGTTGAGGAAGAGTCACGAATGCGTGATTCTCCCTCGTGTAGAGGTATATACGTGCACCTGCGGGGCAGCTTGGGCCTCCATATTCATGCCAGAAAGGTCGATCTTACCAACAACATACCTTCTCTACCATTTTGGATCACCGTATACTTAATTATGAACTCCGGTGTTCCTGATCAGGGTAATTTCCTATGTCTATTCATATAATCTAATCAGAGGTTGAGCTTGCCAGGAAAGGGTGGAATATACACGTTGATAACATCAATTCTGCGAGCTTAGGCCTGAGGCGAACAAGGACCTTTTCACAGGGAGACGTTAGATCTTGGAGATTATACCAGTTGACAGAATAATTCAGGAAATTAATGACTTTCTTAAATAGACAACTGACTCTAACTAAACTATGAACATCAGATTCTCTGATGTCGGGGCGACAAAATAACATAACTTCAGTAGCGATCAGAAACTCATGGGTATTCTTAGGGAACGAAACCGATGGGTAGCGTTTGTCCTGGCAGACTCAACACTCACTTACTTGACACGTCTTATTAACAATAAGGACAGTTGAAGCGTTCAACACCACTCACAATGGATCTTGAATGTTTCAACTGTAAACAGACATATCTAAGGTGACTCAAAACAAAGGTGTTCTCGCTCACATTCAAATTCATTATATAGAGAGGTTGGTTTCAGTAAGTCAGAGAAAAATGGGATAACGGAGGACTGAGGCGTCTTGAAGTGATGAGAAAACGGACTCCTCAGATGGAGGACTCAAAATAAAAGCAGAGGTACATGTTTTGTGGGCTATTGAGCGTAATATGAATCATTTGATTTTGGCGTTAACTGACGTGTACGACCGTGGTCGTTACAACGGGTTAAGACTTTCGTAGGCCTTAGGCACCTCCAAGATATGGGGCCCCATTTGACAGCATATTCACTAATAACACAAGCTAGTACCTAATTATAAAATGTGATGTCGAAAGAATAAGATTCAGTGATGTTTGCCATGAATTGAGTAAAAGAAAATGGGTTAGATCAGCTGTTCTTATACAGTACAGAAATATATTTGTTTACAAGAAGCACAGCTAGCTGGTGGACACTAATAGGATTTAGTAATAAATAAATGGGAAAAAAGTACCTCAGTATCAATTTAATAATAACATGTAGAAAAAGGGAAAGAAAATTTCTCGTTTTATTTTTCGTAGGCCCTAGGCACTGTGCCTACTGTGCCTAATAATCCGGGACTGTCCATGGATCTTGTTTACGTTAAACGTGTTGCTTGAATGTAATTGTATCTAACGGGCTTGGTATTGAGGCTGAGAATAAACAACAAGTACTTCGTGGCCCCAGTGCCCTCGTCTCTCCAACAACCTGACAGAAATCATTAATGGTTAAAGTTTGATTTTAAAATTAAATAAAACACTAAGTGATACATATCAAAATTTACCTGTTCTCCGTGATTCGTTTTCCGATAATATCAAAGCTACTTTCCTGAGACTTTTACCACCCCGAAGCGACCAGCCTACAGACTACATATCGTGACCTCAGTAAATCCAGAACATTTTTTACTCATCTCAAACACCTGAACACTCCGTTAAACTACAGGTACATTCAAGTCACATTCTAAAAATAATCGACGAAAACTGAGTTCAAAGTGCCCCTGTAGTAAGTTATAATCACTACTTTAACAACACACACCGGTTTTTAAGACCAAACTAATAATTAGTTGGATACAATGTGATGAGGAAGAAACTCGCTCTGTTGAACGAGCCGTGGTTACACCTCAGCCACCGTAGCGACCTTCATCCCTTCAGTTAAATATATCAACTTTCTATAAAGAAACTCACTCGTTAACCATAGGTGTAGCGGTCAATAAAAGCTCACAGACTCTTAATGTTTGCCGGAAGGATAGTAATTCAACGAAAAATTCCATAATCACAGCCCGTTTCATCGTCCTTAGATAATCATAATTTTGTCTAATGTAAAATTGTGATTATTATCCATTCATGACCTTCATGTCCATAAACCTAATAGGCGGGGACGGTTTTTCGTTATACACATGAGTAAAAACCCCAACAAAACCAGACCTAAACCTACTGTGTGTGTTGGTATACGTTGGTAAGGTTTAATGTTAGATTTTCTTAATGTTTCTGAATGTAAAGTGTACTGATATGATATTGTATTTGATGTTGTTGCTAGGGGTAGGGGCGAGTCAGACGTATTAACCCATAACAATTTTAATAGCTCTGTGTGCCAATTGTAATAGATGGCATAACATTAACCAAACCAAAGTTTTAATCATACCTTAATTTAAATTCCTGGCGGAGGGTGAATCAAGTCCTGGTGTAGTTAACTGTGGTGAATACTCTTGTAGTTCCCACATGTTTTAATTGACTTCACTTCAAAAAGGACACTTTTAATGTTCACTAGAAAAAGGGATTCCACGCGTGAATTTTTCTTTAACCTTCAATTACTGTAATTTCACTACCTCCGTTAACACTATTTATTTCCATTAATCCAATCAAGTTATGGGCCCATAACACTTCACTTGGCATCAGTGACAAATATCCTCCAATCTCATCGAGTCACTTCACCTTTTAACCAATATTTCCCATATATTAACACAACACTTCACGTTACGAGTCCTCCAGCACTTCACAACACCGAACACTTCCACTTATATCAGTATATAACACCGAAAAATTATCAAGTTTGTAAGGAAATTGTCAAAAATCAAGGAATAATGCACACGTCAACCTTGACCATGAACAGGACACGAACAGCTAGTCATGTCGTAGCTGTCAGGCTGCCCCATACTGTACATGTAGCCATATCGCCAAAATTTATTTATTTTTAATTCTCTATCGTATAAATCGTTGTTGATGTTAGAATAATGACGTATATCAATTATATTCTAATTTATCTTATTACTCTAAAATAAAACCTTGGTGAGCTTTATTGGAAGTAATAAACAAACTAACGAGCGAACTATCAAACAAGCACTGGAACGACTCTTTACGGTACAACAATTCAATAATTATCTTATCACTCATATATTACCGTTACTATGCGAGATTTAAATTACTTTGTAGCAGTTTTTAACGAAGACGAAAACAAATAAATAAAATATAATCAATAAATAAAACACGAAAATGATCATAAACGCGTAACTCAAGGATGAGAGGCAGTCCACACACCACCTCCTCCTAGGGCCTACGAAAAATATAACGAGAACTTTTCTTCCCCTTTTTCTACAGGTTATTATTAAATTGATACTGAGGTACTTTTTTCCCAATTATTTATTACTTAATCCTATTAGTGTCCACCAGCTAGCTGTGCTTCTTGTAAACAAATATATTTCTGTACTGTATAAGAACAGCTGATCTGACCCATTTTCTTTGACTCAATTCATGGCAAACATCACTGAATCTTATTCTTTCGACATCACATTTTATAATTAGGTACTAGCTTGTGTTATTAGTGAATATGCTGTCAAATGGGGCCCCATATCTTAGAGGTGCCTAAGGCCTACGAAAGTCTTAACCCGTCACTGTCCATGGAGGTGATCACACACACACACAAAACACTAATGACTGTTAATACGCAGTTTTATTTTGACTTTTTTTTGAGGACACATCTTTTCTGTAATTATCACAACTTTACAAGTGTATTCGATGCTAATTAATTAAACGGTGACGGCGTTATGGCTATAGATCACCGGCGTCAAGAATTGCAATAGCTGCATAAAAAGGGAAGCACGTCACTGCCATCCTGCGTTCTAATTAGCGGGTTTTACATGACGTCATCTTGTACTGATGTTAATTGCGTGTTTTTTTATTACGTTTAACTAGTAATAATGTTAAGGGTTCATGTCAGGAATTCAGTGTTGGTAACGAGACAGTTTTTGTGACGTTTATATTGTGTGTAAGGGTAGAGTAACTCATACACTCTATACACGTCTTCACACACACAGAGCAGGGGTGAAATACTCAGCTGGTAGGGCACTGGCTGACGAAGGTATACACATAACCCACCGCCAAGAGCATAAGAACATAAGGAGTCTGCAATTGGCCGGTTGGCCTGTGCATGGCAGCTCATGTCGAGAGTTACTACCACTCTCTATCATCCATGAGTCTATCCAGCCTCCTTTTAAAACTCTCCAGGTTCCAGCACTTACTACAAAGTTGCTAAGCTTGTTCCACTCGTCCACCACCCTATTTGTGAACCAGTTCCTTCCTATCTCCCTCCTAAACCTAAACTTATCCAACTTAAATCCGTTGCTACGAGTAAAATCCGTCATGTTTCCTCCGTCAGCTGTGTAATGACCACGGTCAAATAGCGGGGGTAGGCGTGGCTTAGCAGTTGACCCCCGCTCCGTGGTGTATGGCGGCGCTGGTTGACCTAGACCACGAGGCATACACTAGGGAATTGGTGGGGTCGGCTAGGCAGCGACAAACAGCGTTTGTAGGGGAGAATTGCACTACAATACTCCCCCTTCCCTCCAGGCTGTGTAGGAGACTTGTTGTCTGCAGAGTTGCATAGCACATGTGAGGCAGAACGGGCGGTGCATGCCTCATGTGAGACAACGGCGATGGCGTGGATGAGCCGGTCGCTGGGGACAACTGTCTAGATACACAATATCTGTGGGAGTAGAGAGGGAGAATAAGTGTGTGGAGGCGATGAATGTTGTGCTTCCCTCACGGCAGGTACAGAGTCGTCAGATGCGCCTGCTGGGGTGTGTGGGCCTGGGTCAGGAGCAGGGGCTGTATCAGCAGCAGCGGATGAGGGCTCGTGACAGCAGCTGGGTCCACGACATTAGCAGGGAGTACCTGAGGGAGAAAAGAGGAGTGTGTGGGTCCGCACTCAGGAACAGAGGCCGCATCAAGGGCGGCAGGGGTTACTGCTGGGCCGGGGTCGGCGTCTGAGGCAGGACGGGTGTGCTGGGGTCGGTAGGACGTGGTGCTTGGGGCAGGAAGAGGAGCTGGTGTCTGCTTAGAGTAGCAGAGCTGCTCTAGGGTGTCTGACCTGCGGTGTAGAGACAGTAGCTGTAGAGCCGATGAGAGCTGCTTCTGTGTCGATAAGCCAGTCTTCCATGTTGCTTGAAGACTGGGAGCGTGATCAGTTTCTCCTCCATCCTGTGTGAGAGCGAATCTCCGGGAGTCACCATTTGTGGGGTATGAGATGTTTGGTGTTCACACTCAGGATGGAATGGAGAAAGGAAACTCACAATGTGCTCTCTATATACATGTTGTATTGAATGTACAATGCAGCTTGGTGCTGGGAAGGCAGCATGGTTACAAGCGTGATGTAGAGAGAGCTGGTTGGTGAGGACGCTCAGAGAATGACAGCTTGTGGGTCGCCATGCTCGCCAGCGGGAGAGAGGACCGCCAGGCAGGCGGAGGAGCGAGGCCCGCCGGGCAGCGGCGGAGGAGGAGGTGTTGCTGGCTGTGGCTGTAGGTAGAGAGAGAGCGAGAGGCAGATCACCGCGAGGTCAGGTCTTAAATAGCGGGGGTAGGCGTGGCTTAGCAGTTGACCCCCGCTCCGTGGTGTATGGCGGCGCTGGTTGACCTAGACCACGAGGCATACACTAGGGAATTGATGGGGTCGGCTAGGCAGCGACAAACAGCGTTTGTAGGGGAGAATTGCACTACAACCCGCTTACAGGGAAAATACAGTTTGTCATGTGTTGACATACGTGTCTCTGTTGACTAGCATTTCATATCATGTCATGTCATGTCATGGAGACCATTTCTATACTCGGCTAATGGACCAGCAACATCTCTCACAGCTGCACACCACCCAGCTTCCTCAGAAACCTCCTCGCCCTACAGGACCTTTGAGCAAGTTCCTCCTCACCTAGTCACTCCTAAGCACAGCGCTGTACAACAATATATATACAGAAAGCGCATTGGGGGTTTCTATCCTACCTCATTCCTGAGTGTGAGATATCTACATGTACGTACGTTTGTGTGCCCAATAATAAGAGAATTGACAACTAGCCACATACAGTACGCTACAGTAGAATATCCATTACATGTATTTTATTTCTATTTCCATAACAAAGAGATAATTAAATGGTTTAAAAATCTCCTGAATACAGTCTGCAATGTCAATAGCAAATTATTCCTACATTTCTTAATGTTTAATATTAACTGTAGGGATAATAAGGATAAGGATACAATGGTCATGCTAATGTTAGATTATATTAACTGTATGTGGTTAAGTAGGAAAGAAAACTACTTAACCTGCAAATGGAACCCGGCCCAATAACCACCAGTAGCCACACCCTCCACGTCGCCAATACAGATCCCTGCTTGGATGAGATACAGCTACAGCCGGCCCAACTGGGAGGAATTCCAAAAGGAGTTAAGCAACTACCAAATAACCCAACTAAACAACAAACACACTTCCCAAATAGACAACACACTGGAGATATGGTACAGAAACGTGACCCAAGCAATGGAACACCACATACCCACGACCACTCACCGTATATTACCACACCCCCAATACTCACATCAATCAAGAATTCTACAGACACAATTCAGTAAATTATTCAAATTAATCATAGAACAAGGGTGGACGCCAGAATACAATATTACACCATACACGAACAAGAAACATGTCCAAAGAAGCATACGTGAATAATTGGGAGAAATTAATAGCAGACACAGAAGCAATTTACCACAACCCGAAAGAATTCCGGCGCAAAATTAAAAACCTAATGGGAATCTCCAGCAACGAATCAAACTACATTTTAAATAGCAACCAAATCAAATTAACTGAACCCAAAGAACAAGAATCTGAATTCAGGAAATATTGGATCAAAATTTTTCAAATAAGCCAGGAAGACAACCTGAACTTCTGCATGAACACCGAGCAACAAGTAACCAATCACAGGACACCCACAACCAAGCCCCAGCATAGACATAAACGCTCTTGACGATTTCTCCCCACTGATCAAACTAATCACCGCAGAGGAAATTCACAAAACAATAAACAGTTTCAAGAACAAGGCCCCGGGCATCAGTAAAATAAACAAACCCATACTCCAGCATCTACCAATCAACATGATACTCCAACTCAGAAATATTTTTAATGCAGCACTTGCCTCTGGCTACTTCCCAAGGAAATTTAAAACAGCAAGCATCAGACTTATACCAAAACAAGGTAAATCCGAGTATCAAATTACAGACCACTCTCTCTTCTAGAAACACCGGGAAAAGTCCTAGAAAAAATAATTAACCACCGACTGAGAACACACCTCGAATTTGAAGAGAAGTACAACCCCAGACAGCATGGATTTAGAAAACATAGAGGAACCCATACAGCCTTAGCCCTAATTTACGAAAACATAGCAAACGCAATGCACAACAAGGAGCAATGTAACGTAGTAGTATTAAGGGACGTAGCAAAAGCATTCGACAAGGTCTGGCACCTAGGGCTCAAATACAAAATTACCACCCAATAACTTTACTGCCTTTCTTTGTAACTTCTTCGATAATAGAGAGGCCAAAATTATCATTGGTAACCACATAGGCCCAAGCATCAAGATACACTGCGGAGTACCACAGGGAAGTAACCTCTCGATGATGATGAAGTAAAGTGGCAAATGACTTTGCACTGGGAAGGGAGAGAAGTACGGGAAGAAAAGTGGGAGGGGTAGATAGTTGCGAGAACAAGCTCTTCTTCGTTACAAAGAAATAATTCATCGTTATATAAACTACCTTGTCCTCCATAATATATTAACGATTAATTTAGGTCAATATGTATAAAACTTTAATAATTGGTGTTGTGCAAAGAAGACTATGGAGCACTCAGCGTGGATCAAGCCCAGGATGACATCACGGTTTGTGGCAGCTGTCAACGTCCACCACGATACAGATCTGAGAATTGTTGGAGTGTTCACTATATAATCTTTGTTATGAGAACTGTTCATCATGTGAAATTGTCGATACTAAATATTAATAATGTTTGCAGTAATATTCAGACCATAATGTTTACAGTCGAGCCAATCACAACACGTAAAGAGCTGTGTTTCATTCCTCTCAATCTTATCTCAAGTTGTAAATATTTGTTTTTATTATATTTTATAATTAGTGAAATAATTCTTATTTTATATTTTAAAACTAATTAAAGTTTATAGTGAGATATTATTTATATTTATTTAATTTTTTCAATGATTATGTGTGAGAGGTTGGAGTCATAGACCACGTTCTTTATAGACTCTATTCTAACAGCGTCAGCTGGAGACTGGCAACGGGGCGCTGCCAAAGACCAGCCCCCAACTCAACATGGGAAAACATATCGTACGATGGTACAATCTTACATCTCCCCCCCAAGTTAAAAGGAAATGACAATGCACATTTGAACTAGCAAAAGGAAAACAATGCATTCATAAAAACAACAATAATGCAGGAAAAACGAGTCAAACAAAGGAAAAAAAAAAAAAAAAAAAAAAAAAAAAAACCTCTAAACTGATTTTACATCACATACACTACACCACGTAGTCCGTCAACCAGCCCGGAGGCCTACGGCCTCTCCTGGGCCTGGCCGCGCTCGACTGTGGAGGGGCCGAGGGCGCGGGTATGGAGGGCACAGCAGAAGGGGGGCCAGGAGGCACAGCTTGGTGCACCACCGGAGTAGTAGGCACAGGTGTGGAGCCGTTTCGCAGGTGGCGTCTGTTGCGGATGGACACCCTGCCACTGCCACCCAACCTGACGGCATACTGCCTGTGAGGGCGGGCTTCCACCACTATGCCTGTCCTGTCCCAGAGCTTGGTAGCTGCGTCCTGCACACGCACCTGCGTGCCCACGACTAGGGGAGCCAGCTGGCGGGATACCTCCCTCCGCGACAGGACCCCATCCTGTGTTTCGGCCAAGCGCACCTCCCTCATACGAAGTGCCCGCCGCCAGTGCTGGTCCACCTTATAGTGCTGTCTGGCCACGGGAACGCCGTCACGGAGCTGGCGGCCGGTGGCAAGTTGGGCGGGCGACTTGTTCACCCCCCGCAGAGGCGTGTTCAGGTACTGGAGGAGGGCCTGGGATGTCCTATCGCAGTCCAGGCTACCCCCGGGCCCAGTGTTATCCCTGAGGAGCCTCTTGGCAGCCTTGACCCCAGCCTCTGCCCTGCCATTTGACCGGGGGAAGTGGGCCGACGAGAGGCGCACCTCGACCCCCCATGACTTGAGGAAATCTGTCATCTCACGGCTGGCAAGGTTGGTACCTCCATCTGTGGAGATCTGCTCAGGTACCCCCCACCTCGTGAAGTAGGCCCGCAGACTGGCGATGATTTTTCCAGAGGTGGCCTCGTTGGGGAAGTGGGCGATCTCCAGCCAACCTGTCAGTCGGTCAGCATATGCTAGGTACGTGTGGCCCTGCAGGTGGAACAAATCGGCCACCACTTGTTGAAAGGGATAGTCTGGCGCTGGGGTCAGAACCAACGACTCCGGAGGCTGGGAAGGGGCGTGGGTCTCGCAAGCAGCACACCGGGACCGATGATACTGCAGGTCACCCTCCATGCCAGGCCAATAGACAGACTGCCGGGCCCGCCTGAGCATTGAGTCGAGGCCCTGGTGCCCCACATGCAGGTTAACGGCGACCCGGTGGCGGAGGGAGTCCGGGATGACAAGGCGCACGCAGCCCTGGTCAAAGGTGTAGGTGACCAAACCCCTGACCACAGCCAACCTGTCCCTCACCGAGAAGTACGGGCGCAGACAGGCCACCTCCTGTGACTTGTGGGGGTGCCAGTCGCCCGCCAGCACCCTCGACACTAGAATCTGGTACACTGGGTCGTCCGCCGCCGCTTTGCATACTGTGTCTTCGTCCATAGTGATGCACCCATCCTGATCCAGTGCTGCGATTGTGACTGCACACACTGCAGCGCACAGGTCCTCCTCTTGGTCCATGTCCTCCGCATCAGGCGCCGCCCTGAGGGAGGAGAAGCGGGATAGAGCGTCAGCTGCACAGTTCCGCTTCCCTGGCAAGTATTTGACCGTGAATCGGTACTGCAGGGTCTTCTCCTTGAGCCTGAACAGGCGCGGATTCGCCACATCCGTGAAGGCTCTGTCCCCAAGCAAGCCAACTAAGGGGCGGTGGTCCGTCACCAGAATGAGGTTCGGGCAGCCAAGGAGGAACAGCCTGGCCTTGCGCAGGCACCACACCACAGCCAGGGCCTCCCCTTCTACTGCAGCATAACCGGCCTCGGCCGTGCTCAGATGACGGCTACCACACAGAGCCAACCGCCACCCTCCTCTGCAGCAGAAGGGCGTCTCTGGAGAGGCACAGGCACAGTATTGTTGCAGGACGACGAAGCCGATGCCCTCCCTGCTCCAATCAGTGACAGCTGCCGTAGGCCTGGATTTGTCGTAGTACACCAAGCCGTCTCTGGCCAACTGACAGATGGTGTCCTGGGCCTGGCGAAACTTGAGCCGCAGCTGGTCGTCCCAATACACCTGCTTGCCCACTGGCTTCTTGAGGAGCTCACGGAAGGGCTCCATCACAGGTGCAGTGGCAAGGAAGGGAGCCAACTGATTAACCAGGCCATGCCAGGACCTGATGTCAGTGATTGATGGCTGATCCGGCATGGGGAAGTCCTTGATGGCTGACAGACGTTGGGCAGTGGGCTGGTACAGGTCCCACCCCAGGAGGAAACCCACAAACTCAGCTTCTCTCCTGCAGAACAAGAACTTTTCTGGTTTCAGCGTGATACCTGTGCGAGCGCAGGTCTCCAGAAAATCGTAAGTGTGCCAGAACGCCCCCTTCACACTGGAGTCATAGAGGAGAGTGTCATCCACGCACTTGTACTTGCGAGGCACATCCTGAATAGCGTCGTCAAACCTCTTGGTGTAAGCATCTGACGCTGAGCAATGTCCCATGGGCGTCCTGCAGTATTGAAAACGTCCCCACGGCGTGATGAATGTGGTCAGGCGTCTACTCTCCTCCTCCAACTCCACTTGATGAAATCCCCAAAAGGTGTCGGCGACGGTTTTGAACGAGTGCACTGGCACCCCAGACACCATGTCGAATGGTGCAGGTGTGTGGTGCGTCTCCCTCAGACAGCTTGCATTGAGGCGTTGGAAGTCCACAGTGCGCCTGGGCTGACCGTTTTTCTTGGCCACCACGACCATCCTGGCGCACCACTCCGTAGCCTCACCAGCAGGCACTGGCTGGATGACTCCTCTCCTGACATCCTCCTCCAACTGGGCCTTCACTTCCGCTTCCCAGTGTTTCGGAACGGAAGCGGGTGTGTGACAGGCGTAGGGGGTCGTGCCGGGCGTCAGGTGGATACGGTGAGGGGGACCAGTCATGACTGGCAGTGGGGACCTGCTGGTGTTGAATGCGGTAGACGAGAAGTGCGTGAGTAGCCATGCCTCCAGCCTGGCCACATCCTCCTCCAAAGGAGGCAAGGGTATCTCAACTGGCCTCGGCGGGAAACGGCTGCTCTCAGGTAAACGGTTCGGAGGTAGATCGTCGGCAGTGTGCCGCTCCCCTCCATCGCCCACGGCAGCCACAGCACGTCTATGGAGCGGGAAGTCGACAGGCACCAAGTTGAGGCACTTGCAGGCCTCCAATGACAGATAGAGGGCCTTGGCTGTCTGCACGAAGTAGACCTCCTGGACGGTGGACCCCTCGTCCACACGGAGGCGGCAGGGGGCGGACCCCAGACACTTGAGCTGTTTGTTCGCCACGTCCCTTAAGCCATTACGGGCCCGAAGTTGCCCCGGACACAAACCGATGTCCCGGAGCAGGGATGCGCCTGCCACACACACCATAGCACCCGTGTCGGCTACAGCCAGCACAGGGGTGGCGGGGGAATTGCCCCCGGCCTGGGACACGAACACTTGTAACCTGGGGTGGCGGGATCGCTGGGCTGTTGCCACTGTAACAGCGCCTGACACATCCACAGGAGCACTTAGGGCTGACTTACTCCTACAACACCTTTTGAAGTGACCAACCTTACAGCAATTGCGACATGTAGCCCCACTTGCAGGGCAGTTACTTTTACCAGAGGCATGTGACACGCCGCAGTTACCACAGTGCACGCGACTGGGGTGTCGAGGTCGTCACCAACCGCCACTGCCTCCCCGGCTGTTCCCACCACTGCCTGGCCAGACGTACGACACAATACACCAGCATCTCTCACTGCTGCCTCAAATAACATGCATTTGTTTCTAAGCACTTCAACACTATTATAACTAGAGTACCCCTGGAAAATTTCCCTTTTCAACACTGGGTTACTCAAGCCCACCATAACTTTACGTAATAGCATGTACTCAGAGAGGTCGTTATCACAGGTGGGACATTTAAATTCACACTCCACTGCCTCTGAGAAGCATCGTTGAAAATACCTTTTCATGGGCTCCTCTTCACCTTGTTTGCTGTTGAAAAACTCGTTCCATTTCACAGCTTGGTTTGAAGATTGAAGAACCATTCCACTGATGGTGTCCAGGGCTTCTTTGGGCGAGAGCTGCTCCCACTGACCGCTGGGGTATCTTGAGTCAATCACCCTTTGGAGTGCGGGGACGCAGTTCAGGCGAATGTGGAGTGTGGCCACCAGTTGTGGCCACCCGTTCAACAGCACCCATGACTCCATGGACCGCCTCCATGTCCTAAACGCAGCTGCTGGCATTTCTGCCTCACACTTCTCTGGAGCGACAGCTGCTGAGGGCTTCATGACCGGCATAGAAGCATGACCACCGCCAGCACCTAGAGACGCCATCTGAGCCATCAATGCACTCATGGCCTGCTGCTGGGCGCGCGTGGTGTTCCCGGCCGGTGAAGAGAAGCCCTGGCGTCCCCTTGAGGGCGTCGAGAATCGTGGACGTGTAGGGGCCATGTCAGCGTTCTTGTCAGGGCTGTGATGGCGTGTCGGGCCCCGACATATCCTACTCACTGCGCCATGTGAGAGGTTGGAGTCATAGACCACGTTCTTTATAGACTTTATTCTAACAGCGTCAGCTGGAGACTGGCAACGGGGCGTTGCCAAAGACCAGCCCCCAACTCAACATGGGAAAACATATCGTACGATGGTACAATCTTACATTATGTAAATTGTAAACTATTTTAAGTCAGGCCAACAGGTTGAGACACAAGTTGTTTTGGTCAGGATGTTGTTGACCAGAGTCCGCTAATATCCTTCAATATTTAGGTAACTCTGTTTTATGTTCCATGTATTTTGATAATATATAACAAATTAACTTCCTAATGGCATGAAAGAAGTTATTGTAGGTCTTAGTTATGGCGGAAGACGTGAGGGGACAGCGCCGCCTACTGTAATTGATTCATCGCCTTTAACCAATAATTCGGATATCTATGATAATAATTATATACAATGGTCATGTACTTGGTGAAAGATTTATATTTGTACTGTATATAGTTGTAATATCCATGTAGATACTGTTTTAGTTAATGAATAGAGATGGTTGCCACTTTATTTACGGTAAGAAATTAAAGTTAATCTTATATTTAACGGCTATAAAGGTATACTTGGAAGAGATGACTAAAACCAGCAGGTGTTGTTCAATTTCTTTCATTTTTTCAATATGTTTTTACCATTATGATATATTTTAAAATCTAGGTGACATTTACTAGAACCTATTAAAACCTGATATATTTATATAGTTTTATTTATGACTTGTGTAAGTTTTATAATTTATTTAGTGAATTTTCGATCTTGCACTTGTATTTCTCTCACTGTTATTAATATGTTTTTCGTAATGTTTAGACAATCTAAGACATTTTTCTTTTGTGACATTTCCGCCGGAATTTAAGGATAACCGAGATATAAATTTTTCAATATTATTAGATTTGGTCATTCACAAGTGTTGTCATTTGTTGTTTACGTCTCAGGGAGGTCTGACCACCCATCACGCAGTGCTCCTTACCTCCGTGTTGGATTCTTAAGCATCTACAGCGCATGTGTGGGGGGTGGTGTGGGAGTTTCTTATTGGCTATAGCGATAGGAGACTTATAATTGGGCAAGAGTTTTACGTCAATTGCAGATTTTCGTCGGAAAAATAGTGTTAGGTTAGTTAAGGTTAGGTTTGGTTTTGTTAGTTTGTTGGTTTTTTATTTATGTGATTTACCCAAAGAACTATTGATTTCCGGCTGAAATTAATATTAAATTTGTTCGAAACTCATCGAGTAACATTGAAAAAACATATTTTTAATATCTGAACAAACGCCGGTGCATTTGTGAAAATTTACCATTTATTTTACACAGTGTTACAGACACCTGCTCCAAGTGATACACCATGACAGAAGTGTTCCAGTTCGGCCTCGTGCCCATCGCTTGTCCTGCCTGGAATGAGGACCGCAGCCGTGAGTACCGACCTATATGAAGTTAAATAGCACTTGCCTGGCAGGTAAATTGCCATCTAATTTTCAAACTGAGTTGTATCGGTATCACTTTTCTAGAAGAAGTTTTTGTAATATTTGATGATCTCCCACCAATCACATTTCAGGATGCAATCATTCTGCTAAGTTCTAAAATAGGTATGTTAGGTCTCACCATTACCTATAATATGTCATGGAAGCCACACATCCACAACATTGCTAAAACTGCCTTCCGAAAGCTGGGAATGCTGTACAGACGCCGTAGCTACTTTACTCCTGAGCAGTTGCTTCAAGTTTATAAGGGATTCATTTGTCCTAACTTGGAGTACTGTGCTCATATCGGGGGTGGCTCTTCTTCTGTCCAACTGTTAGATAAGGTGGAATCAAAGGCATTTCATCTTATTGACTCCTCCTTTAATTGATAATCTTTCATCCCTTTCTCTTTGCTTCAATGTTGCTTCACTCTCTTTTTTACAGGTACTTTAATGGGCAATGTTTGGTGGATTTGGCATCCCGTGTACTGCCGGCAAGGCCGTGGACTTGTAACACTCGTATTGCCCGTGGTGCCCACAGTTTCTCTGTGGGCAATTCAATTTCTTTTTACTCTTATTTCTTTTGCCCCCTAGGCCCCATTGTGGTTCAATGACCTGTTGCTGGGTGGCCTATTCCCCGTAAAAAACTAAAAAATAAAGCTAAAAAATAAATGCAACCACAGAATTCTGGAAGATTAGATTAGGTTATTCTTTGGTTGCTGTAATCTGCAATTTTACCTAAGTTTTCAGCCAGACAGCTGTCATAATACAGCATAATCACTGGGGGGGGGGGGGGGGTTCAGTCCTCTTTTTTATACCTGAGCAGGACTGGTTTCCTCTTCTGGCCATAACATGTTCAAAGCTTCTGATCTCTCCCAGTTTGTACCAGAAAGTAGGTGGAGTTAATTTTATTTTTTATTTTTTTTTTCATTGTTAGGTTTAGATTTTATTTAGCTACTTAGCTTCTCTGTAGTTTTGTTTTGTTTCTCTAGTTTCGCAACCTCAGTGCATGTGTGTGTATTTGTTACAGAAGTGGCATTGAGTCTCAACAACAGTGAAGTGAATATATATGGCAGAGCTGCATCAGAGTGAAAGCTTCAGGAAACACTCCAGGGTCATGATCTGCGTGTCACAGGCATTGACTGGGCTCCCAGCACCAATCGCATTGTTACATGTGGAGCAGTAAGTTTACTGTGTATTTATTTAACCTTTTCATGTGGTTAAGGCATAAATAATTTAAGACTTTAACTTTATCTTTTTTGGTTCAGTTAGTTTTGTATTGTAGCATATACATATTTTCACTCTATGGTTGTACTTAACAGATCTATCAACCACCCTTTTTACTTAGCAAGTGGAGTGGAACTTATAACAACCCTCACGAGCAGCTGATATTTTCTATGTTGTGTTATATAGTTCCTGGTAATAATGGGAAGGTACTGATTGTGTCACCTTAACCACTTGTGCACTGGGTCCACACTCTGCTGAATAAAATTGTCTGGCATTAGCCGAATAAAATATTAAAAGTGGTTTCCAAATACAGGGTAGTGAGGAGGTTAAAAAGGAAAAAAGCATTGTAGATGAATGCAAATGCTCGGTTCTTAATTTCCCGAAATAACTTGGCGCCGTCGGCAAACATTTGTATGGAGGAGTGTGTGTGGTATGAGGAACTCCAGAGACAACCATTTTGTGATATAGAATATTATTGATATGGATATGTATTTTTGTAAGCTTCGAGGAGGAAAACGTAAATATGTTTTGTGAATCCGCGCTAGAACGAATATGCATCCCAGCCGGGGGGAGAGACGCCATGGCGTTGTTTACATCCCAAAGACGCGGCGGGGGGCCCAGTAGCAGGTGTGTCCCACGTATTTCTTTGCTCTGTTAGAGTGTGTTTGATAGATTGAGCATAATAAATGTTATATGAAGAATGTGATGATCTCGTGGAGGTAGTTTGTAAGCCAGAATAAGGCTAATTCTAGCGTTGCTCTCCAGACATTCGCCCTGGAGTGAGTCTACACCACCCCCTGTGTTGGGTTTATTATGTATTGTTTAATTCCTACTACTGTGTGGTACCCATATGACAACAGGTGATGCTTGTTTTGTAAGTATAATAACTAGTTATGTCTGATCTAGGTCCCAGCCTCTTCCTTCTCGGGTGATTTCTAGAGTAAATAATTGAGAGAAGACTACAAGTGTGTCCCATCCCTGAATTGGGAGTTCCCTGCTTTGTGCTTTGCTACACACATGTATATATATATATATATATATATATATATATATATATATATATATATATATATATATATATATATATATATGCTGATAACCACAAGGAAAGAAGAAAACACGAAGTTGCCAAGCGCTTTCGTGTAATTCACATCTTCAGGGGTGAGTACTCACCCCTGAAGCTGGATTCGGTAAAATGCTACTGACACCACATAAGAGGCACGGGCAGTTTCCCATTTGAGGTTCACGGCGCCATCAGCTCGATGAACAGGCTTTGTGTGAAATATAACAGAGTCTAGAACTGCTTTTAGTGTCCTTGTGGCCTAGCCGGTAAGCGCTCCCTAGTCACACCCAGTAGGTCGAGGGTTCGATTCCTTGCTGGTGAGGTCGTTGATTATATGTTCAAAGTCCGCGTGTTAAATGGACTAAAAATGAAGTATATATATATATATATATATATACTTCATTTTTAGTCCATTTAACACGCGGATATATATATATATATATATATATATATATATATATATATATATATATATATATATATATATATATATATATATATTAACATTTGTTTAACAGTGCATGAGTTTTTAAATGCCACATTGACGTTCCAGGTTTTTAGTTGTAAAGGAATTTGAGAAAAATTTTTGTGAAATGGTAATACTAAGAGATTCTTATGGTCATGGGTGGGCTTGGGATTGGTTCTATAGAAAGATTTCTTAGTAATGTTAAGGCATTTGTCTATGAAAGATCTAGGGTACTGAAGGTTCAAGCCAATATTATAGATATATTTATATTCCTCGTCAATAAATTCCGGGCTTCAAATTCTCGGAGCACGTAAAAACGATGATGAAAATACTGACTGTTTGACTATTATGGTGGGCAGAATAATAATGAATGTATGAACACACATGAGTAGGTTTCCTATAAATACTGAACTTAAAGGTGTTACCTATTCTGTGGATCAGACAGTCTAGGAAAGGCAATTTACAGTCATGCTCTAATTCCACAGTGAATTTGAGCGAGGGGGCTAAGTTGTTAAGTTGTGGCAGTTGAAAAGAAACTATTAAGTAATATTTTACCACCTTCAGCAGTCTGGTTTAGATATGTTGATGATGTATTATGTCTCTGGCCATGTAATGAGGACCTAAAAGCTTTCCTGCCACAACTTAGCCCCCTCGATCAAATTCACTGTGGAATTAGAGCCACATTTTATCAAAAGCTTTTGATACGTCTCTGAGAACAATATTGCACTGGTTTTTATTGCTGACGGCGTTAGCTATTGATTCTCAAATTAATGCAATAGCCGTGTCTGTGCCTCGGTTCTTTCGGAATCCGTGTTGTCTGGGGTTATATTTGTTTTCCTGTTCTAGATAGTTTCTGAGTCTGCTGTTGACTATTTTTTCTAGTATTTTCCCTGGTGTTTCTAATAAGGATATAGGTCTGGGGAAGTGTCCTGTTGCTAGTGAAGCGTTAAAGATCTGTGGGTATGTTTTGAAGGACTGTTTTGTTTGTCTGACTTAGTCCAGGTGCTTTATTTTTAAAACTGGTTATTATGTTTCTTATGTCTTTTGTGGTGATTGGCGAGGTTAATGTGTCTGCACTGATTAGTATGTTGAGGTCTATTGTTCTTGGTGGTTGCCATTTCTGTGTGTTTAGTGTAAGATGTGTTGTTACCATCTGTTCTGTTACTCTACAATAGTTTCTGTTTCTTCTTCTGTCATTTTATATATGTTACTCCAGAAATTTCTGGAGATCAGTTCTTTTTCTACAGATTCTCTAGCTTTTACCCCGTTGTCGTCTATAAGATGGCTGTTATCTATGGAGTTAGTGCCCATTAGTTTTTTATTTTACTTCAGAAAAATTTTGGGTTGTGATAATCGGCCTCTGTGTTTGTGATTATCTGGTTCCATTTGTCGTTGTGTGATTGTTTACATATTTCTTTCGGCTCTTCCTTTAGGTTTCTGAAGAGAGTTATTGTTTCTTGGTTCCAGCCGTGTGTATTTGTATGTTCTAGTATATTATTCGGTCTTGTCTGGATTATCTTCTGTTCGTGTGTTAATTGTGCGTGGGGTAGTGTGCGGTGAGTTGTTTTGGGGGTGTTATTTTCCATGGCTGTGGTGACTTCAGAGTACCATGTTTCCAGGGCTATGTCAATGTCTGCTGTGTTTTTATGTTGATGTATTTGTTCGTTTGTGTTGAGTTCTGCCTTAAAACCCTCCCAGTTTGCTCTGTTGAAAGAGAATTTAGGGATGGAGGGGATTTGTATTGGTGATGTTGATAGAGTGATAATTATGGGCAGGTAATCGCTAGTGGTGGTTGGTCCAGGTTTCATGTGTGAATTCAAATGGTGGTGTCTATTGGTCAGAACCATATCCGGCTTCCCGGTGCTTCCTGCAGCTATGTAGGTTTCGAAATCTGGGCCCGGGTGTGTGATGTTGCCGTTTTCTAATAGGTCGTGTATAATCTTCCCCCTTGGGTTTCTGGTTCTGTGTCCGAGTATGGTGTGTGTCGCGTTTAAGTTTCCTATAAAATACGGTGGGGCATGCTATGACGAATCTAATTGGTTCTAGAACCTTGTTCGTTATAGCATTCGTTCGTTATAGGATTAATCCGTTCCGGGCCCCCGAAACAACCACTTAACACTGAAAAATATAATAAAATTGTAAAAATTGTAAAAAAGTGCATAAATATGCATCTAAACCCCTGAAATAAAGAATATCATTAATACTTGTAATAAAAAACAATAAATTATTAAAAAAAAATAAACATTTTAAATAATGTTCGTTGTAGGAGTTTCGTTCGTTATAGCATTCTCAATTTTATAGGTAAAACCGTTCGTTATGGGAATATTCGTAGTAGGATCCGTTCCTTATAGCAGTACCCCACTGTATGCTGGCGTGTTACGTCTCGTTAGTTTTAGTGAGTCGCCGGTCGGGAATGTTTGTCGTCGGCAAGGTAAATGTGTTGTTGCATAATTATCTGTTGCATTGATAGAATTGTTTACTGTTTTACTTGTGTTTGCCTCAGATCTTCTGGACCTGGAGCCATTACCAGTTACTGCTCTTAACAACTCAGAGCTTGAGATGTTGTACAAGTTCTCTCACTTCAACCCCATCCAGACACAGCTCTTCCACTGCCTCTACCACACAGACAACAATGTGTTACTCGGAGCACCTACTGGTTCGGGCAAGACCGTCGCTGCCGAGATTGCCACGTTTAGAATCTTCCGTGAGGCCCCCGAGGCTAAGGTGACACTCTTATGAGCATTATCTTTGTGTTACAAAGATTTATGAGGAATAAATAATGTCAATGTTGTCTTTGTCACTAAAAGAAATAACACATAAGACTATTGAAAGATATATGAATTGAACACATAAAAAGGATAGTTCTCTTTAAGAAATAATTATAAATCAGAATCAACTTTCTTACTTTGCATTTCAAGTTAGTTTACTCTGTTTGATACTAGCAATTTGAATAAAGAATAATTACACAAGTTGAGTATTTTATTCTATTTTAACTGGGTTTTATTACTTCACATCAGGTAGTATACATTGCACCCCTGAAGGCTCTTGTCCGTGAACGAGTTGAAGACTGGCGGGTGAGGTTACAAGAAAAGTTGGGCAAGAGAGTTGTAGAGTTAACTGGTGATGTGTCCCCCAGACATAAGAGCCATCCAGGTATGTTATACACTTTACATAAGTTATGATGCTCATAAAACTTGTTATTGTTATCATATACACTGCTCTTATTATAATGGCAGACCTCCCCCTCCCTCTATTGCAGTGTATCTATCTGTTTAGGTTCAATTTTTGCATTTTGCTTTATAGTTTTATTGTCTTCTTGTGCTGGACTTGCCCCACGACTCGCTAAAAACACATTTGTCTTTTCAGTGAAATATACTGTATCTCACCATAGCCTAGAGTTGAGGATGTTTGTCTTGGTTGAAGCTCTACACTGTATACAGTAAACCTCCGCTTTACGCGGTTTCGCTTTACGCTTTTCCGCGGTACCCTGCCGAAACCGGAATGCTCACTTTCCGCGGTGTGTGTACCCTTTTACGCGGAGAGCGGCGCGAGCAGGGTGCGCACGAGGTCGCCCGGTCGTCAAAACATTACCGAGTTCTTCGCCCGCCACAGCCGGCCAAAGTCAGTGATAGTGATAATATGGTCTTTGAGGGGTTTGACAAAGAGGCCCTGCAAGCCTCTGTGGTGGATAGTGATACAAGTGATACAGGTGAGGGCCAATAATCTGCCCTCTGCCTCGGAACCAACCCCCCATCCCCGTGTGCCCGGCCATCTTTTCTACTAATGTAAGTGTTAAAAAGCCTAATATTATTGATATTTCTCTTAATTATTAATTGTGTGTGCATACCATCATAAAATTAAGAAGTTATTTTTACTACAATGTAGGTATTGTGTCTGAAAAAGTGGAGTTTGGGGGTCGGCCCGGTCTCCACTTCAATTAATCCCATATGTTATGTTGTTCACTTTACGCGTTTCTCACTTTACGCGGGCCGCCGTGGGTTCAGTTGACCGCGTAAAGTGAGGGTTCGCTGTACGATCTTTCCTCGACTTACGACATACGTACCGTATTCGACTTACGACGACCCGGACGTACGATGTCCGTGGTCGTATAAAATATTTTTCTCGTTACGAATTTTCGAGTCCCGACGTTAGTGATTGCTCTGTGTACTGACAAAATTTTTGTTTGTAATTTCCTTTAAAATGACTGGCAAGCATAAACGTGAGAGTTCTCGTGGTGCCGAGAAGAAAAAGAGACACCCATTTTAGAATTTCTATGTATTATTTTCGCCTTTTCGACTTACGACCTGGTCGTTGGGACGGAACCCCGTCGTAAGTCGAGGAGCGACTGTGTATGATCGTGAAGAATCCACAATACGGTATACTGTTTTATATTTTCATCCATGCCATATAATATTTTGTCTCAAACTGCAGAAGTATATTTTTATAGAATATTGATATAGATTACAATTGGAAGTAACATTAGGTATAATGGTAGATGCACAAAAGAAATAAAAACAAGAATAGGGCCAGCAAAAACAGCATTTAATAATATTAAAAGACCTAATGAAAAAGGACAATGACATCAATTTGAGAAAAAGCTGCTGAAAGGCTTCATATGTTAAGGACTGATGTATGGGTCAGAAGCATGGACACTTTCAACAGACACCAGAAAAAGGTTGGGGGCCTTTGAAATACAGTATATGTAGTGTTATAGATGAATGCTAAGAATAAGCTACACTGACAGGAAAACAAATGAAGAAGTACTATGATCAGCAAAAAATTCAGGAGAAATCCTGTTCTTGAAATGCACAGAATAAGAAAACTGAGATACTATGGTCATATAATTAAGGATGAGAGGATAATAACAGAAATATTAATTGGCAAAGTTTAGGGTAAAAGAGCCAAGGAAAATTTGCGACTGGGATGGATTAATTAAATTAAAAACCGGGTCTCGGGAGAGATGCAAAATCTTAAAGGATTGGTAAAAACAGCTGTAGAATGTTTAAGAGTGTAGGACTGTAGTTGCCAACCCACAGATAAGAGGTTGGTACTCTGATTGATATTACAAGGTTTTTCTTTTCTTCCAGGCAGCCCATGTTATCATCACCACTCCTGAGAAGTGGGACGGCATCTCTCGGTCGTGGCAGACAAGAAGCGATGTTAAAAAAGTTTCTCTCATTATCATTGATGAAATTCATTTACTTGGTAATGTTGTTTGTGTGTCTCAGGTTCTTTTATTTTATCACAGTAAATTACTTATATTTCTTAGGTAGTTGTTTCATGCTGTTTATAACTACTGTACTGAAGGTGGTACTGTCTGTTAACAATTCTTGAACGTCTTTTGTCTTTATGACTTTTGATGTAAAACTGAACAGTGCAGTAAAATACTTAACTTTGTTTAATCTTAAATCCACAGTTACCCAAAATAGGACAAAAAATTTTAGATTCACAAAGAGTCATTCACAAGTTTACAGTCAGAGTCACAGGTTGTGATGATGGAGAAATATATAGTACGGTATAACGTTGGAGTTTTAACTATTTTTTTTTAGCTGTATAGATGTATGTGCGCTCTTGATCAAAGTTACAATATGTTCAGAAATCTTGGTGGTAGGTATTGTGGTAGCTTAGACAATGATTTCTTGATGTTCGGCATAACTTGGAATGTGTGTTATATGACATTAGTAATATTATCTCGATTTCAATTTTTAATACAATGGAGAGGTGAGGAAAGTTGTGACTTTTAGCAACATTCTTCTCTGACTCCCAAGGTAAACAACAGTTCTAGGTGAGGAGGGACAGGTGGGGGGAGGCAGGTGGTGACACTGTGAAGAATTAGCATAGTGGTGTTAATTTGTTTATAATAAGAATAAATGAAGCAATGTATTGACAAAGGCAACAGTGGGATGCTTACGTGTGATTTTTAGGCACTGGGCAAGTTGGAGAGGTGGGACTAGTTGGTGTTTGCAGAAGCTGTCCTGTTTTTCCCATAAGATTTCAATAAATGTGATTTAAGAAGTTTCCAGGAAACTAATCACATAAACTTAGATGCTTTCAATGTCACTATTTTACAGTCTTTTACACATGTTAGGTTGGCCATGATGACATGGTGTTCTGAGTTGCCATCTGGCAAATTTGAAGAAAGGTCTATGGCTGGTTGCCGCCCATATCACTAACTTAGTTTTACAGTGGGAACTGTATAGAATATATTGTAATCAAGTCTTGTATTTTATTCCTAGGTGAGGATCGTGGCCCTGTTCTAGAAGTGATTGTGTCGCGCACAAACTTCATCTCCAGTCACACCAACAGGGGCCTACGTGTTATTGGTCTCTCTACAGCCTTAGCCAATGCCAAGGATTTAGCAAATTGGCTTGGTATTGGACATCATTTCCTATACAATAAGGTGAGATTATAATGATTGAATTTACTATTTTAAGAGAGTAAGTTTTAACTGTTGGTAAATTTCATCCAACAGTGATAATGATTATGGTGTACTACAGCAGTAAGAGGGAAAAAAAACAACAGCACATCAAGGGAGACTCACAATCTGCACTTGGTGTGTTGGCTGCCAAACATCATATTTTAGCAAATTCCAAATATTTACAAACAAGAAAAAATAAGCTTTCAGCAGTGAATATAATTATTTTATGAAACTTGCTTATAAATGAATAGCTGGAACAAAGTCACAGACAGATGTTATTATTATGGTGGAGATAGGTTTAATAAGAATTGGACATTATTATTATGGTATAGATAGGTTTAATAAGAATTAGATATTTAGATATTATTATTATTATTATTATTGCCCGAGCCTAAATGTGGAGGCAAGGAGAACCAGAGGTAGGTCAAGAATGACACAGAGGTTTTGAGAAGCTACATTAGAGTTAAGAACCTGCAAGAGATCAACAAAATGAAGAACTGCCATCAGGTACAGTACTTGCTGCTACCCCACATACTGATCGTACTGTTGCATACACCAGTAAGATGTACTGATGATGAGAACTTGAGGTTTAAAATTCTACTTGATCTCTTGGTGTGACAAAAACTATTATTTCCCATCATACACAATGGGTTGATCTCTGTTTAGTCAGTACAGTACTGTACAATATTGTGTTGATGTAGATAATATATTACTTGGTAAACAATGTCTGACTCTGGGAAATACGTCAAATTTATTATAAGTTCCCACGTAAATAAACATTTATAATGGCAGGTTTTTGCTTTTGTTTTATAGATGGGTTTGTACAACTTCCGTCCCTCAGTGCGGCCAGTGCCTCTGGAAGTGCACATCTCGGGCTTTCCCGGTAAACACTATTGCCCACGTATGGCTACCGTGAACAGACCCACTTTCCAGGGTAAGTGGGTACCAGTTTTATATATTTCTTGGCAGTAACAGGTAATATTCAGTATAATATAGAAATATTTGAACTTAGTAATATTAAGGCGGACATAATAATGCTGCTATGCATAACCTGGTATTGTGTTGGTCAAGTCTGTCTCTGTCACACTACGGTTAATATTTCACTCGAACACCCACAGTCCTCTTTACCTCCACTTCCATCTCCCTTTAAAAAAAGCTAGTTTTCACTTTCCAGAAAAAGGTTTCTTGTCATCCACAACATGCCTGACCTGTTATCTTGCATTTTGCCATATGTTAAAATATAGATTTTTAAAAAGTTTCATACAAAGGTACTTCTTTACATGCTGTTTAAGGATCCGAGTTCAAAATTGTAAAATTCGACTATAGTAGTGTTAATTAATGACCCTTGAAATCATTCAAACCGTTCAGAATATTTAAAACGTCAATTATGCCATGCCAGTAAGTTCTAAATCACCTTTATATGGTAACTACCATATAAACACGATAGTTTTCGGTGTCCAGAAAAAAGCCGTTAGTTATCCTCAAAACGCCTGACCTATTTATTTTACGTTTTGGCAAATGAGGTCACGATGTAAATTTTGTTGAGATTTAGTACAAAGGTGCTGTTTTACATTAAGGATCTGAGTTCAGAATTTTAAAATTCAATAATTAGTGTTAATTTATGTGCTTTGAAATAATATAATATACATACTGTATAGAGCAGTTAAAACATAAATTATGTTTTACCCCTAAGTTTAATTTGTCTTTATATACATTTTCTCAGTAATAGAGAATATGATTATGCTTTAAATATGTTAGTTTTCAGTTTCCAGAGAAAAGACTTTTGATTGTGAAAATGGACAACTGACCTATTACCTGTCATTTCGGCATGCGAGGTCAAAACGAGGCTTTTGTTAATACGGGTTGTACCTCTCTAGTCCGGCAACCTCGGGACCTGACCGGTGCCGGACCATGGAAATTCACCCTCTTCCTGGTTAGATAGTGACTTGTGCTTATGCCTGGAAGCACTAGCACCACTTTCTCTGCGTCATGGTCTCTTTGAAGACATATTGAAGGGTTAAATGTCGTATAGTAGCTTCTCAAATTTCGCGAGTTTTTAATTCTTAACGTATTTTATTGGAACACGCAAAAAAATAAATAAATAAAAATTTTGACGGCGGAAACTCGAATTTCGACGGGTTTGAACGGCCCGCCGACGTGCAGACGACGTGCATAATCGTGTAAACGGGGTCATTTCTCTTATGTACAAAAGATTCATTATTGTTTATTACTGAATGTCTTTTTTATTGAATTAATGTTTATATGTGCAAAATGAGCAATACAATTCATGAATAATACGTAGAACATTAAAACACACGAGGAAATGACACGGCATTGTTTTCGTTGATTACAAAACCAGTGACTGACTGGTTCTACATATAAAACTGAAGAAAATAAGACCTTGGTTGTAGCTGTAGTAAAATTAATATGGTTGTTTTAAGTAATGTTATTTAATGTTAATAAATGGAACAATAGAAGTAGCTAACGATAATGGTAAAGAAAAAGAGATATCGCATATGTAAGTGCGCACACGTGAAAACATATCGTCATTACTTTACATAAGAATATGAAAGCAACACTTATTTACTGTTCATATATATTTTAATTAATGTTTCTGAATTTGTTTTTATTGAATTAATGTACGTGTGTGCAAAATTAACAATACAATTTATTAATAATACTTGGGATATTAGAGGAGACGAGACGGCTGCTGGCATTGTTTATGTTAAAGCTTACGAAACCAGTGACTGATTGGTTCTACCTATAAAACTGAAGAAAATAAGACCCTGAGTTTAGCTGTAGTAAAATTAATGTAAAGAATGAATATGGTTGCTTGAAGTACCTGTAATGTTATTTAATGTTAATAAATGGAACAATATAAGTAGCTAACCATTAATGGTAAAAAAAAAGTGAGACTGCTCGTATGTAAGTGCGCACATGTGAAAATATATCGTCATTACTCTACATAAGAATATGAAACCAACACTTATTTACTGCTCATATATATTGAAGGGTTAAATGTTGTACTCTGTATAGACAAGCAGAGAGAGAGAGAGAGAGAGCAGCTGAACTGCCAGATGTAAACAAACCTTAATTTCCCGCGGCTTTTTTTTTTTTTTTTTAAGGGGATTAGCCCACCCAGGCATAGGTCACTGACCCACATTGGGGCCTGAGGGGCAAAAATTTAATACTCCTGTAATAATAATAATAATTCAGATAAAAAAAAAAAAAAAAAGAGAGAGAGAGAGAGAGAGAGAGCTGCCTATTGGACAAACTAGGACCGTTCCGGACCACAGGAGTTTCCGGACCACAGAATGCCGGACTAGAGAGGTACAACCTGTACTGCAATTCATACAAATATACAGAATACTGTACCCTTTTTACATGCAAGGTTCAGAATTGTAAAATTTTAATATTTATTGTTAATTAATGTGCTTAAAATAATTAAAGATATTTAGAGTACAGGTATTTAAAATGTCAATTATCATTGCCCATAGGTTTTAAGTCACCTTGATGTGCATTTTTCAATTATGACTGTGCAAAATGTAGTGATATTAACAGATTTGTTGATGCTTGTATTCAAATGAATAATTATGAAAGTGTAAAAAAGTATGAAAAAGAGTATAACCTGCAGACAACTTTTTTTTCATTCATCTGACACATTTGAAGGTCAAAGACTGTATAATTGTGTAGTGGAAGCACAATTGGCAATTCCTGTAAATTATATAAAGACATGCACCCTCTAAAAGGGGATTAACAGTAAAATAAGTCAAGTTAATTTGTAAAATTATGGAAGTACAGTCGAGTCTGCATTTACGCGGTCAATTGAACCCGTGGAGGCCCGCGTAAAACGAGAAACGTGTAAACGAAATAACAGAACGTGTGGGATTAATTGAAATAGAGACTGGGCCGAGCCCCAAATTCCACTTTTTCCGACTCGTTACTTACAAGTAAAAATAACATCTTAATTTTATGATGGTATGCTCACTGGCTCCTCTCTCTCTCTGAAAATTGTTTGGGTGAAAACACTAGATTTTAAGGTATAGTAATAAATAATACCTCAAACTAAAGTTAGGATAATATAATTGACATTGCTGGATTCCTTGCAAGACCAGGGATATTTTGAATATACACGTCATATATTTTGCACAAAAGATAACATATTTGCTCCGAGTAAACAAAATTCTTACATTAGATCTAAAATTTGTATGTCTAATGCAAAATCTATGATATTTTTATTCAAAATAATCATCACATTGTAAGAATTCCTGCAATGTAAATTATATTCTGGCTGGGTAATTTGTATGAATTTTATGAGCTGAAACAAATATCTTCAGTAAATAAAAAAAATGTACTTCACCAAAGACACTGTCAATCAAAATGCCCCACCTCCGGCTCCCCCCTCTTCCCACGCTCACTGGGTCCCTCTCTCCCTCCCTACCCCCCATCCCCCACCCCCACCTTCCCTCCCTACCAGAGAAATGTTTGGGTTAAAACAGTATATTTACATTTTTAGTAATAAATAATACCTCAGACTAAAGTTAGGATAATATAATTGACATTGCTGGATTTCTTGCAAGACCAGGAATATTTTGAATATACACGTCATATATTTTGCACAAAAGATAACATATTTGCTCCGAGTAAACAAAATTCTTACATTAGATCTAAAATTTGTATGTCTAATGCAAAATCTATGATGTTTATATTCAAAATGATCATCATATTGTAAGAATTCCAGCAATGTAAATTATATTCTGACCGGGTAATTTGTATGAATTTTATGAGCTAATTAAAAAAATTATACTTCACCCGCGTATATGAGTAGATGCACCGCGTAAAGTGGGAATTCCGGTAAAGGCTGGGTACTGCGTAAATGTAGAAACGCGTCGACGAGAACCGCTTAAAGCGGGGTATTACTGTATATACTGTATATACAGAGGTTGTACCTTTCTAGTCTGGCAACCTCGGGACCTGACCGGTGCCGGACCATGGAAATTCACCCTTTTCCTGGATAGATAGCGACTTGTGCTTATGCTTGGAAGCACTAGCACCACTTTCTCTGCATCACGGTCTCTTTGAAGACATATTGAAGGGTTAAATGTCGTATAGTAGCTTCTCAAATTTCGCGAGTTTTTAATTCTTAACGTATTTTATTGGAACACAAAAAAAAAAATAGATAAATAAAAATTTTGACGGCGGAAACTCGAATTTCGACGGGTTTGAACGGCTCGCCGACGTGCATAATCGTGTAAACGGGGTCATTTCTCTTATGTACAAAAGATTCATTATTGTTTATTACTGAATGTCTTTTCTATTGAATTAATGTTTATGTGTGCAAAATGAGGAATACAATTCATTAATAATACGTAGAATATTAAAACACACGAGGAAATGACACGGCATTGTTTTCGTTGATTACAAAACCAGTGACTTACTGGTTCTACATATAAAACTGAAGAAAATAAGACCTTGGTTGTAGCTGTAGTAAAAATAATATGGTTGTTTTAAGTAATGTTATTTAATGTTAATAAATGGAACAATAGAAGTAGCTAACGATAATGGTAAAGAAAAAAGAGAGATCGCGTATATAAGTGCGCACACGTGAAAACCTATCGTCATTACTTTACATAAGAATATGAAAGCAACACTTATTTACTGTTCATATATATTTTAATTTATGTTTCTGAATTTGTTTTTCTTGAATTAATGTACGTGTGTGCAAAATTAACAATACAATTTATTAATAATACGTGGAATATTAGAGGAGACGAGACGGCTGCCGGCATTGTTTATGTTGAAGCTTACGAAACTAGTGACTGATTGGTTCTACATATAAAACTGAAGAAAATAAGACCCTGATTTTAGCTGTAGTAAAATTAATGTAAAAAAAAGAATATGGTTGTTTGAAGTACCTGTAATGCTATTTAATGTTAATAAATGGAACAATATACAGTGGGGTATGCTATAACGAACGGATCTTACTACGAATATTCCTATAATGAACGGTTTTACCTATAAAATTGAGAATGCTATGACGAACGAAACTCCTACAACGAACATAATTTATTTATTTATTTTATTTTTTTCTAATTTATTGTTTTATTATTACAAATATTAATGATATTCTTTATTTCAGGGGTTTAGATGCATATATATGCACTTTTTTACAATTTTTACAATTTTATATTATATTTTTCAGTGTTAAGTGGTTGTATTTGGGGGCCTGGAACGAATGCTATAACGAACAAGGTTCTAGAACCAATTAGATTCGTTATAGCATACCCCACTGTATTATTAATAAATTGTATTGTTAATTTTGCACACACAAACATTAATTCAATAAAAACAAATTCAGAAACATTAATTAAAATATATATGAACAGTAAATAAGTGTTGCTTTCATATTCTTATGTAAAGTAATGACGATATGTTTTCACATGTGCGCACTTACATATGCGATCTTTTTTTTCTTTACCATTACCTACTTCTATTGTTCCATTTAGTAACATTAAATAACATTACTTAAAACAGCCATATTAATTTTACTACAGGTACAACCAGGGTCTTATTTTCTTCCGTTTTATATGCAGAACCAGTCAGTCACTGGTTTTGTAATCAGCGAAAACAATGCTGTCTCATTTCCTCGTGTGTTTTAATATTCTACGTATTATTAATGAATTTTATTGCTCATTTTGCACACATGAACATTAATTCGATAAAAAAGACATTCAGTAATAAACAATAATGAATCTTTTGTACATAAGAGAAATGACGCTGTTTACAGATTGTGCACGTCGTCTGCACGTTGGCGGGCCGTTCGAACCCGTCGAAATTCGAGTTTCCGCCGTCAAAATTTTTAAATGTGTTGATTTTTTTGTGTGTTCGAATAGAAAACGTCGAATTAAAAACTTGTGAAATTTGAGAAGCTACTGTACGACATTTAACCCTTCAATATGTCTTCAAAGAAACCACGAAGCAGAGAAAGTGGTGCTAGTGCTTCCAAGCATAAGCACAAGTCACTGTCTATCCAGGAAAAGGGTGAATTTCCATGGTCCGTCATCGGTCAGGTCCCGAGATTGCCGGACTAGAGAGGTACAGCCTGTACTATATTATGATTATGATTATTAGTATTATTATTATTATTACAGTAAGTCCTCGTATAAAGTTGCCCGCTTAACATTGTTTCTGTACTACATCGCTAATCTTTAGAGACCAAAAGTTGGTTTAACTTCCCCATGTCTCAGCACAAAGTCGTTTTGTGTCATCAGGGACGACTGTTTACGGTGCATCAACCTCTTGTCTGGCTGCGCTACGTCCTCTTGGCTTGACAGAGTCTCGGTACCTCACCGCCCTCCTCCTCCCCTTCACCCTCCGCCCATCAGTCCATACCAATATAATCTTAGTGGTGTACTGTATTATATTGCTAAGTGTATAGAATATATGTATTTGAGTTGAATTTTGTGTTTTCTTTATGGCCTGATGTGCATTTTGAGTGGGAGATGATGTGTGAAGTAGAAACACACATAAAGTGGAGGAGGACGACGACGACGACACGTGATTGAGGCACCGGAAGACGTCGAGACGAAGGTAATGTGTGAACAGTTGAGATTGGTTAATGTAATATGATTGTTGGTAAAGTAAAGGTGTTGAAATATAATTGAAGTGCATCATTGATATTGAGATTAGTTAATGTAATAAGAATTTTGGTAAAGTAAAGTAAAGGTGTTGAAATATAATTGAAGTTCATCATTGATATTGAGATTAGTTAATGTAAAGTAAAGTAAAGTATAGGTGTTGAAATATAGATAACATGTATTATTGTGTGAATTTTAATGCTTGTTTTTGTTTCTCCCTTTACTTGCAGGTACACGGGAACACATGTGGTGTTGTTTTAGAGTGATTATTGAGCAACAAAGGTGATTTTTCAACTGAAAGAGAGTAGTTATTCCTCTTTGGTCAGTTGGTGTTTGGGTGTTTGTTTGCAAACGTTAGCTCGGACATTGTCATTCAATCTACGACAATTGTCCAAAGACACGAAATCTGTGTCACGAGAGCTATACGAGAAGACTAAACCTATTGTCGGTACTGACATTATTGTCAGTATTGATAATATGGTAAAAGTCTAATTGCAAACAAAACATTCAAACATTAACTAAAGACCAATTTGGAATAACTATGTTTTTGAGTTTAAAAAAAATCAACCTTGTTGCTCAAAAACACTCTAAAACAACACCACATGTGTTCCCGTGTACCTGCAAGTAAAAGGGAGAAACAAAAACATGCATCAAAATTCACACAATAATACACATTATCAACACCTTTCCATTAACTGATCTCAATATCAATGATGAACTTCAGTTACAATTCAACACCTTTTCTTTACCAACAATCATATTACTTTAACCAATCTCAACTTTTCACACATTACCTCGTCTCGACGTATTCTGGTGCCTCAATCGCTTGTCGTCATCGTCCACCTTATTCTGGTGCCTCAATCACTTGTCGTCATCGTCCACCTTATTGTGGTGCCTCAATCACTTGTCGTCATCGTCCACCTTATTTGTGTTTCTACTTCGCACATCTGGTCATAAAGATCACAAAATTCAACTCAAATACATACTATATTCTATACACTTAGAAATTTCTGCTTCAAACATCATCCTCTCGGCTCCAGTCACAGGGAAAACTTTAGTTGAACAAATTTATTGGCAGAGCTTGTAGTACAGTTTGCCTATTCTGAGTAATTCAGTCAGGTCTTGACACTGATGGTGGTATCACTTATCACTGTCATGCAGGACAGAGGTTCACACACAAAGAAATACATCATATTCATTAACAACTATAAATATATATAGGGGGACAATGGCTATACCTTCAAAGGACGTCATCTTCAGACATGACGGCTATACGTTCACAGGACGTAGTCTTCTCGGCTCCATACACCCCAGTCACACAGTCGACGTCTTCTCGGCTCCAGTCACGGGGACGAGAGCTATACGTTCAAAAGACGTCATCTTCAGAGATAACGGCTATAAGTTCACAGGACGTCTTCTGCTCGGCTGCACACACCCCGGTGACAGAGACGACGGCTATACCTTCAGAAGACGTCGTCGTCTTCTCGGCTCCATACGCCCCGGTCGCAGAGAGGCGTAATCCTCGACAGCCACTTCGCCCCGTCGGTTCGATCTGAAACGGAGAAAACGTTTAGCAAATTCCACTCTCTTACGTGACGACTGCGGAGGTCCACTCGTAAAGCCCGTAAACACACACACACAACCGAGAGTGTAGTACCATTATATAGCCTCCAGTATATAACAGCACAAACACAACACCCATTCACAAATTTCATTCGCCTTACCTCTAACTAAACTCAAAATTCGGAGTCTACCTCGGTGCCGGTCAGCCCATCTATAGGTCACGTCTCTGCAAAAATCGACCTTTCCCACGCTAATTGGCTCCGCTCATGCGGCAACCCACTGCAGCTTCCTTGCGGTTCCTATTATCTGAAAATAAAACATTACAAATTCTTACAAAAAACCCACTACATTTTAGGCTAACAACTACAAAATAGTCATTAATACAATTTTCTTCATTATTTAAGCGACCATCTTTCTTTAACTTCCCACCACTTAATCATTACAAAAATTCTACCTTTCCGAAAACAGGTCCACCAATCACAGTCCCACAATGTTAGAAATTAATTCCTCTTCAAAACCGTACACTACATCAGGTACTCAATATCCATAGTCACTTACCTGCCGTCACCCCTCCGGTTGCTGTCGGGAGAATTATTTTCTTTCCCACTTCTCGAATCACAACAACTCCAATCTTGAAATACACGCATCGACACGGACACCAGTATGGTTTACTACTTTACACGGCTGCATCTTTTTTTCTTCTCACCGATTTTCAAGACTCCACCTCGATCACTGTCCAAGCACAAGGTACTGCTGCATCGTTTTTCTTCTCACAATTCCACTTCCATCACTGCTTTCAACTTCGCATCCAAGCAAACTTTAGCTCAAGTCAGGTCGAGAGAACATTTCAATAACCAACTTGCTACATCAATCTACTTACTCGTAAATCAAACAAATGCCAACACCCTTTCTTGCAAAAACGCAACTTAACCCGCCAATTTCATAAAATACACAATTAACACGACATAAACTCTTATTTTCATTAAACTAGCGTATTCACAAAAATATTCTCTACTCTATATACTTCATTTATGAACAACTTCAAAAGCAAGCTAGTTAACCACAAAATTCTTAAACATGTTTCGAGTCAAATACATCTATGAAACGTATGACTTGTGTTAAACACTTCGAATGCGGGAAACTAAATGTCCAACGGACATATGTCTTAACACAACATTATATATAGTTTTCACGAGTTCTACCACCAGACACGAGAGTCCGATGGTAACTGATCCATCCTTGCCGGTTCACCCTTTATATACCCCACCTTGCCGCCGACTCGCTGGAGCTATACACGAGTTCTACCACCAGACACAAGACTCGGATGGTAGCTGATCCATCCTTGCCGGTTCACCCTTTATATACCCCACCTTGCCGCCGACTCGCTGGAGCTATACACGAGTTCTACCACCAGACACAAGACTCCGATGGTAACTGATCCATCCTTGCCGGTTCACCCTTTATGTACCCCACCTTGCCGCCGACTCGCTGCTGCTCAACTTCTCCAGTAAACACCGTCACAACCAAACGAGGGGATTATCCCACATAAACTGCTCTTGCGTATTTACACCATAGGGACCACACAATTTGTGATAACCTACCAAACCAAAAAGTTATGATAGCAACTCAGTGGCAGTATCGTAGTCAATAAAGTTTCCTTCCAAGATACAAATAACAAGATACCCTATAATCTCCATTCCTTGGTGACAACTATCACCGGTCAAGTCACGATCCGAGTAATGTTTACCGTAAAATACTTTACGTACAGTATCGTATATTTATAACTTAATTATAACAATGTTACGTCTACTAATCCACATGATACTAAATGTTATATAATAATTCCTTGAGATAAATGTACACTTTATATCAGGTACCACATTTACTCACTGTAGTACGTGTGAGGTGAGACCTGACCCAATAAATCATTATCAAATTGTTATAGTAAATATCTCTCTAACCATTGCTATATCAACTGGTGTATGTAACTGACTCTCCTCGGGGGAAGCTCAAACAGCACTTACCACCAGTGCCCTATTTAGACCTGTGGAGGCCCCCCTCATTATAACTACCCCAAGAGGGTGGGGTGGCGAGTGAAGCGAAGTCCTAAGAGGGACATTCCTGAACTGGGGTGAGGATGACTTATGTCACTTCATCCCTTTGAGATGTATTAATGTTTTTTTGTATCTCAATAAACGTATCAATATTATTAGCAACACAAACAATGGCATTCATTAAAAATATACGGTTCATAGGAAAACCAGCTATTCGTCAATTTCAAGTATTAACTAGTCTAATTTGTATCACGTGAATTTTAAAGAATGAAATTTACAAAGAATCCAAATGATTAAACAAATACATAAAATATTGTAATATGTGGAGGCCCACTCCTCAATCCGGCCCTGCTGCTCACGACTCTACTCTACTTTGTTATAACGTGTAGGTTTTCTTCTCCATTCTTGTCTGTCTTTTGTTAATTTTAGTGTTTCTGGTCAATTTCAAGTGGTTTCTTTTTCTCTCTTTATCACTGTCATCTTATTTTATTCGTCATATTAACTTTTTAGGCTATTCTATTTAATTGTATGACTTCTTTTGCATTGCTGCTCTTGTAATATATTCACAATTTCTATCCAAGATAAGTAAAGCGGTGCATACCATTTCAGAATATTTGCCTTTCACGTTTTACATTTCTTTCGTGTCAGTTTCAATCGTTTACTCGTCATCAAACAACCATTGCCGGTGTTTCGCTTCGACATGGTGTTGTCACTTTGACGTCATAACAAGGGAATGTTCCCATTGGTTAAAACTTAACCTAAAACAGCTTGTGATTGGTCAGGGAAGTGTGGGCCGCCTGTATATAAAGCCTGGTAGACGGACGTGAACACAGAACACCGGTACACGACGACGCTACAACATCTGATGTACAGTAGGGTAAATGTATCTTCAAATATTTGGTTTGTAAATTATGTGTTGGTGAATGGGAAGCTATTGTTTGAACTTTCACTTCACAAAAAAAGGTAAATTTTAGTAGTCTTGATATTAACTAAACTAAGCATTTTACATAAATTTTGCGTTAAACCATTCCGCCAGGCTGACACTACATTAATCTTCTTGCTTTTTACTCTATTTCTAGAACACGCTCCTTAGACGACAATGAACCCTATATGACCGAGGGAGCGACCACAAGAACAATTAGGAGCCTCAACAAACGTTGTCTTGGATTTTTAACTGTTGCTGGAGAACTCCATCGCAACAATTACTTTCCTACTCGGTTCTACCGTGGTTAGTAGATCCTTCCCACAGCTTTAGAGTGAGTGTTAAACTACAAGCAATTTGTCTCTTCAAAAAACTGCTTTCCAGCATCTTTGTTATTTCTTCTGTATTGCATTACATTACATTACATTCTGTGCAAGTAAAGTGTACGTATTGAATATACAGTATACGTAATAATCTAAATCCTTGCTTTTACTGAATCAAAACCCAAAGTATAATAAAGTCTCGACTACGTCTGCTGTTTGTCCAGAAATAGTTCTCAAATACTGTACTGTACTGTACTTGATGCTGTTAAACGCTTCGGGAAATACCGCTCTATTCATCTTAAAATAGTATTACTTCTTTACAACATAACCCAATGGACATTGTTACGACCGTGTCGTAAGGTTTTGACTGGTTAATTGAAAAAGGCTTTGTTGTTGGTAAAAATTTTGTCTGGTGTCGATTGTGATTTCTCCAGGTTGGAAAGTTAGGACCCAGATGATTGATTTTCCCTAAATTTATTAATTGATTAAGGGCGTTTCCCACGACGTTATTATTTGTATTGTCAAAAATCCTATGTCTGGCGTTAAAGTCTCCTAAGATGTACATCGGATGACTACTGTTAGCCAATTTTAATAGGTCTTCTATAGGTAAGTAGGGTCGTCTGGCAGATAAGTAGTAGCAATTATTACGTCTCCTTGAGTTGTATTTATTTTTATTGCTAGAAATTCATCCTGGAAGTCATCGATTAGTTTAAATTTTAAGTTTCTTTTAACCGCTATAGCTACTCCGTCATTTTTCTCGCCCGATTTGTTTCTTTGGTTTACATAATAGTTAAAGAGTTTTATGTTGTTGTTTTCTGTCTCACCGTGACTGTTTATTAGTATAATGTCAGGGTCAATTTCTTGATATATATTACTTAGGTTAATTCTCTCGGTGTTCCAGTTTCTTACTTTGTGTTGTATTATTCTTAAAGTTCTTACTGTTTGTCTATTGTCCATTATTTCTTATACTTGGATTGTAACTGTTGGAGTGGAGACCTATCATCCTGTTTCCCACTTCTGACTCTTCTAAACTCTGACGGGTCTACTATTTTAAAGTCATTGGTTGTAATCTTTAGTTTGTCCGTAGTAATTAGTGACCGGACGTAATCTTCACTTAGGGATTTTTCTTGATATGTCCACTTGTATATCCCTCCTTCACAGTTTTTTACTATTGTCCCTCCTGTTGGTCTCGATGTTGGGATTCCATGTTTTGTTGTAGTGATAACTTTTAATCCAATATCTTCAGCAGATTCAGGTTGTATATTGTGATCAGTTTCCATCTTATCTTCTCTCCTCCTACTCCTTTGTCTTGTAGTCTGTCCTTTTGTTATTTCTATTTTCTCTTTGTCACTTCTAGTCATTTGTCTGGGATCTCTATCAGTCGCTTGTGTTCCTTGTGTATCAGCTGTTGCTCCTTGCTCAAACCTTTGTTTGTCTAGCTGTAATTTTTCGCTCAGTTCGCTTGCGTATGTTGCCTGAAATAGTTTTTCGGATTGTGGATTCTCTGGAAATATCATCTCTGGTAGGCTATTCAATTTAAATATTTTCCTTAATTCCTCATTGTATGATCCGGGTGCAATGATATTGTGCAAATGTGCATGGATCATACTAATCATTACCTTATCATGTATTGGCTCACTTAGGTTTAATATGGTGGATTCTGGTCTATGAGCCTCTTGGACCACTCTCTTGGCTATTTCGACGTATGTCGTATCCTTCTTGTCTTGTTCCTTTTTCCTTGTTTCTTGTTCCTTGTACTTTATCATGCGTTTTTTTATTGGGCATGCCATTGCTAACGTCCTAGGTCCTATGTATGCATTCCCGTTTCTCTTACAGTTGAGACAGCCAACATGTGTATTCTTACATTCAGTGTAGGTATGGTCGTCGCCTGCACAATCTGAGCAGTACTTTTTTTCTTTTTCCGGACAGTCTCTCGTTGTGTGTTCTTCATATTTGTAGCAGGAGAAACAAGTTTGCAGACTGATGAATGTCTCCTTCTTTATTTGATGTGGTGTGACTGACATGTTGAATATTAGAAAGCCTTGTTGTAAAACTTTCTCAGCCATTGACACTTCTTCAAAAGTAATCTTAAAAACATGAGTATAGTCTTTTATCTTAATGACTTCTTCAATCTTCATCCACCTGTTTTGGCGTTCCAGTTCATCTTTCAGGTCTTCAGATGTCTTCCTCCCGATCGCTTGGTCGACTTGACGAACGAAAACTGATCTTTTTGCTTTTTGTTCTGGTGGCATGACAACAACAAGGCCTTCATTGTAAAATATATCTCTGGCTTCTTTTGAAAGGATTTTATCTGAATCTGAGTCATCTTTACAGGTTACTTTAAAACCTTCATTGGTGCTGAATATTCTTGTAAGTGGGACTTGCAATTTCTTGTAAGTGATTTCTGCCACTTTTCCCCTTCCGATAGAGTGTCCCTTATCTCTATGTTTTATTCTAATGCTTGTTGTCATCTTGATTGCATCTAATCCTACCTATAACACAGGGCTCCTGCCTGGGAGCAGTGACCCCGCCCCCCCCCTCTTGGACGGGCGTCGGGCTCGTAGGGTTCTGCACCCAGGTTACCTGTGACTATAGTTATGTCTAAGAAAGTTGCCACCTACCGGTGACCCCCGGACAAGGGGTGCCCTGCACTATCACAGGTTCCCTTGCTGGATCGACCGTATCGCTAAGTTCCGCCTCCCGTTCAAAGAACGGAGTGCATGAGGGGGATGAAAAAAGGAAAGAAGAGGACTTAGAGAGTAGAAACAGCCTACCTACCACGCCACGTTCGGTTAGCCAATCGGAGCACCGCAGTAAACGTGCATGTATCACGCCACCGTGGGGCACCACTGATTGGCCAATCCAGGACGTAGACGCACGTGTAGTAGCCAAAATTTGGGGAGCCCAAATATTTGTTTTCCAGAAGTTGGAATTTTCCGTACAATCTGTGATGGTAATTACACCGTCACTATGTTGAGTAAGTACAATCACTAGGATTGAGTGTCCTATCACAACAAAGTTGCAGACTGCTCAAACATGCAGCAAAAGAGGCAGGTTCCTTCTTTAATATCTTTTAACAGTCTCTCATTTGTTACTGGGAGTTGACCGAGTAAAACCCGATTCCTGTGCCGTCTCCGACGTCGGCTGGCCGTCGACCGGTGGGGTTCTCTCTACGTGGACTTGCTGGTGTTGACTTAGTTGATTGGTTGGTTGTGTTCTCTAGGGTCTTGGAGTGGGTTGTATCCATTGCAGTCTCTGCTCCTGTGCAATTTTCTTGTGTTATTTTATCTTCCCTTTCTTTGCTGGTGATTCCTAGACTGTTTTTGGTTATTATTTTGAAAATGTCTGCTGATGGGGCATTGTGTGGGAAGTTTACCTGTGGTAGGTTGTTCGCTGCAAACATTTCTCTGATAGTTTTTCCGAATGTTCCCGTGTTAGCCGCGTTGATTATGTGGGCATGTATCGGTGTGGCTAGTATGGTGAAGGGTAGACCTTCACTTAGCTTCAAGTAAGTGTTGTCTAACACTTTAGAAGTACGGTCGACCCTCGTTAAAACGGACCCCTTTAATCCCGATATCGGACGAAATCTGAATTAAGCGAGGGACTGTCCGTGTCAAATTTCTGGTTCTGGGATTGTTCGATAGATGGCGCGTGCATGCCATCTGTAGTGTCTTGCAACTTTGTTATTGCAGCATAGGTTTTGGTTGGGTCAGTTTCTATATGTTTGTTCGATTTTTCCATTTCCTTCATGTCTTTGATGATATCCTTCCTTACTGGGCATCGTGCTGCCAGAGTGCGGTGATGTCCTTTGCAGTTCGGGCATTTTCAATTTTCATTACGTGTGTCTTTAACTTCCGTATTTTCGTACGTGGTACAGTTTTGTATCGACTGTGGTCGGGTCTTCTTCGTGAGAGTGCTCTTTGTACAGCACAGCTTAAGCATTCATTAGTTATTTTTGACAGATAACTAGTTATAAAGGATAGATCCTGAAATCCTGTTTGATAATAGAGCCTAAAAAGAATTAATGAGATCCCATCCTCCTCCTTTGATGTCATCATAAGAGGTCAGTGGATTATGTGGGGTTGATTCTTCTTCCCGCTCAGTGATAAAGTCTGACAAGTAAATAATTGGTAACTCATGTGCTGTGAAACCTTGAGAGTGATTTCCATACCTTCCAAGCCACCATGGACAACCTTGCTTTGTCAAACATCTGATCTTGGGACATGGTTAGGGGGAAGTTGGCTGATGGTCAGTTTAGCCCTAATCACTCTAGTTTAGAGCTTCCAAGGGTTCCAAGCCCTCAAAGTTTGGTGGACACATTTACAAGTTAATCTTTATGATGTTATTAAAAGACATTATGCAGCTTAGAGAGCTGCCATCAGGTAATCATGGCTAATGCACACAACTGTGGGAAATGGACATGAAATGTTGGAGATGATTATGATGATATCAGCCTTTTCCTGCTATGGGTGGAGAGCAACTGAAACAAGTTGTCTTCACTCCTTCTACTTTATAGTTAAGATTTCAATTGTGTTTAATTACCTGTTTCTGAAAGAGACTTTCTTGTTGCAGGTGACCTTCCTGGAAATTACCGAGACTTAGTGTGGTTTGAAAAAGTCCTCTGGAGAGTGGGTCCAGGACTTACACCTGCAAACTTCCTGTTTCTTGGGTTGAGGTGAGTGTTCTTCTTTACTGACAACATGTTTGTTTATTTCTGTGAATTAATATGTAGTAATATCGAGATAATATGCATGTTATAATATAATTTGGATAAAATTAGAGCAATACAGTCATGGGGCGGGGCATCTTTTCTCAGCTGAGAAAAAAATGCACTACAGATGCTCCTCTACTTGCGAAAGAGTTACGTTCTTGAGGCTTGTTTGTAAGTCCAACTTTACTCCTGTAGATACCAAACTTATTGTAAAAACTGAAAAGATGATGGATATTTAGCCCAGCTATACCCTTTAATACAGCCTTAAAACCTGGCTCACTCTTCTCCTCTTAGGTAATGTTTGTTTTATCTGGAATTTTCTTCAAAATAATCCAGTCTCATCCACATTAAACACCTGTTCTGGCAGGTAACCCCCCTCATTGATGATGTTTGTTTCTCTGAAAATTTGTAAGTTGAACATTCTTAAATAGAGGAGCACCTTTATAGTGGTGTTTCCTTATTATTTCACATTATTATACTTAGCAATATTATAAATCTCTGGCTAATAATAGGGACGGAAAGATAAATACTGATAGGCAAATGAGTTTATTATTATTATTTTATTTTGGGGGGGTTTATGAGGGGGGTGTAAGACGAGTGCTGTTTTTGGTGATCATTAACTTGTTTTACAGTATTAGTCCACAATAATAAGAAAATTTGGGAGAAAAAATTCGGTTATTGTTGGGTTTGAGGCAACTAGATATGTCTGATTACAGCAAATGTGTCATTGTCAATTTGTAGGTGAAAGATTTTATCCTCAATAGATGTAGGTTAACATTACACCTGGAGGCAAATGCCTAAAGAAGGAAGGATATTCCTTTTAGTTGTGTGAAAAAATATTAAACAAAGTATATTATCATAAGTTTTCTTTTACAGAAAAGATGTATACTACTCCCACGAGGAAAGAACGACTATCTTTGATTATATCGTCAAAACGAAGAGGTTCGGAGAGGTTAAAGGCACAGTGTTTGGCAGGATATGGCCGAGGCCCAGGTAATAATACACCTCTTACTGCAGTACTTGTTCCTGTTATAGCACATGAACCATCATGTTTATTAATACTCTACTTGTTTTATGCATGCATACATACAGTCAGCCCTTAACATACGCGGGGGTTAGGTAAGAGAGATACCCATAAATGTTAAAAATCCGTGTACTTTTGCCTCCCCCCCCCCCCCTAAAAAACCCCTGGCCCCCCATGTCCTTATTTACCACATATACCTGTGTGTAGTTCGAGTTTTTAAGACCAAATTATTTGGCCAAAAATAAAGGTCGACCTCTAAACGGCTAATAGTTTCGTTAGGTTGAAAAATATTTACCAGGAACTACCAGTAAACAATGGAAACGACGCACCACCAGCTGTGAGTGTCGGTACAGCTGCCAGGGCAGATCTCTTGCATCATAATAGCAAGCCCAAAGTAGCCAAATGCATGGTATGGTATACACAGGACGATGTAAAACAAAGTACAGTTTGGTCTCACATTACGCGGTTAATGTAACCCGGAGGGTACCGCGGAAAGTGAGGAACGCGTAAAGTGAACAACATAACATATGGGATTAATTGAAATGGAGTCCAGGCCGATCCCCAAACTCCACTTTTTGACGACACACAACTATGTTGTAGTAAAAATATTATCTTAACTTTATGATGGCATGCACACACAATTAATAATTAATAGAAATATCAATAATATTAGGTTTTTTAACACTTACATTTGTAGAAAAGATGGCTGGGCACACGGGGATGGGCGGTTGGTTCCGAGGCAGAGGGCAGATTATTGGCCCTCACCTGTATCAATTGTATCACTATCCACCACAGAGGCTTGCAGGGCCTCTTTGTCAAACCCCCCAAAGTTCATATAAGTCCATATCCTCACTATAATTATCACTATCACTGACTTGGGCCGGCTGTAGTGGGTGGCGGGTGAAGAACTGGTAATGTTTTGATGACTGGGCGACCTTGTGCGCACCATTTTCGCGCCTCTTACACAACATAGCGGATGGCGGGAGGTTTGGATCCAAAAATGGCGCGGCTTGCCAGCCGCTCTCCGCGTAATGGGGTTCACGACCGCGGAATGTGAGCATGTTAGGTTCTGGCAAGGCACCGCGTTAACGGTGAAACGCGGAATGCGGGACCGCGTAATATGATGATTGACTGTATTCATTTTTTAAAGTTTATTTATAGATACTGTACATTAATTTTTGTTCATTACATTTGAAACATCAATCTTTGTTAATTAAATTTGAAACAAAAGAAAACTATGGTACCATATTCTCATTAAAATATTACATCACAAGTATATTTTACCTTAACTGTGACTGAATGAATATATTCTCAGAAATAAATATGAAAATGTAATATTTTGGCTGAAATGACGTACATATTACAGTGGAAAGTGGGATAAAATCATGACGAAAACAATGACTTTCGCTTTCTTTCGTTGTTCGAAAGATTTTACCGTAATCGCATTTCGAATGGTTTTGAGTTAAAAAACTGTTGTACCGTACCGTATTACAATAATATTCTATCCTATCATTAGCCTCATAATCCCACAACTGAAAACCATTCGAAAAGTGATTACGGTAACGTTGTGGGGATGCGATTGTTTGGTTCACACTCAGGATGGGATGGAGAAAGGAAACTCACGATGTGCTCTCTATATACATGTTGTATTGAATGTACAATGCAGCTTGGTGCTGGGAAGGCAGCGTGGTTACAAGCGTGATGTAGAGAGAGCTGGTTGGTGAGGACGCTCACAGGAGGACAGCTTGTGGGTCGCCATGCTCGCCAGCGGGAGAGAGGACCGCCAGGCAGGCGGACGAGGCCCGCCAGGCAGGCGGACGAGGCCCGCCGGGCAGCGGCGTAGGAGGTGGTGTCGCTGGCTGTGGCTGTATGTAGAAAAAGAGCGAGAGAGCAGATCACCACGAGGTCAGGTCTTAAATAGCGGGGGTAGGCGTGGCTTAGTAGTTGACCCCCGCTCCGTGGTGTATGGCGGCGCTGGTTGACCTAGGTCACGAGGCATACACTGGGGAATAGGTGGGGTCGGCTAGGTAGCGACAAACAGCGTTTGTAGGGGAGAATTCCACTACAATACTCCCCCTTCCCTCCAGGCTGTGTAGGAGACTTGTTGTCTGCAGAGTTGCATAGCACATGTGAGGCAGAACGGGCAGTGCGTGCCTCATGTGAGACAACGGCGATGGCGTGGATGAGCCGGTCGCTGGCGACAACTGTCTAGATACACAATATCTGTGGGAGTAGAGAGGGAGAATAAGTGTGTGTGGAGGCGATGAATGTTGTGCTTCCCTCACGGCAGGTACAGAGTCGCCAGATGCGCCTGCTGGGGTGTGTGGGCCTGGGTCAGGAGCAGGGGCTGTGTCAGCAGCAGCGGATGAGGGCTCGTGACAGTAGCTGGGTCCACGACAGCAGCAGGGTGCAGGACATTAGCAGGGAGTACCTGAGGAAGAAAAGAGGGGTGTGTGGGTCCGCACTCAGGAACAGAGGCTGCATCAGGGGCGGCAGGGGTTACTGCTGGGCCGGGGTCGGCGTCTGAGGCAGGACGGGTGTGCTGGGGTCGGTAGGACGTAGTGCTTGGGGCAGGAAGAGGAGCTGGTGTCTGCTTAGAGTAGCAGAGCTGCTCTAGGGTGTCTAACCTGCGGTGTAGAGACAGTAGTTGTAGAGCCGATGAGAGCTGCTTCTGTGTGGATAAGCCAGTCTTCCATGTTGCTTGAAGACTGGGAGCGTGTGATCAGTTTCTCCTCCATCCTGTGTGAGTGCGAATCTCCGGGAGTCACCAATTGTGGGGTATGAGATGTTTTGGTTCACACTCAGGATGGGATGGAGAAAGGAAACTCACAATGTGCTCTCTATATACATGTTGTATTGGATGTACAATGCAGCTTGGTGCTGGGAAGGCAGCATGGTTACAAGCGTGATGTAGAGAGAGCTGGTTGGTGAGGATGCTCACAGGAGGACAGCTTGTGGGTCGCCATGCTCGCCAGCGGGAGAGAGGACCGCCAGGCAGGCGGACGAGGCCCGCCGGGCAGCGGCGTAGGAGGTGGTGTCGCTGGCTGTGGCTATATGTAGAAAAAGAGCGAGAGAGCAGATCACCACGAGGTCAGGTCTTAAATAGCGGGGGTAGGCGTGGCTTAGTAGTTGACCCCCGCTCCGTGGTGTATGGCGGCGCTGGTTGACCTAGGTCACGAGGCATACACTGGGGAATAGGTGGGGTCGGCTAGGTAGCGACAAACAGCGTTTGTAGGGGAGAATTCCACTACAATGTCTTTTGAACGAAAGAAAGCAAAAGTCATTGTTTTCGTCACAATTTTATCCCACTTTCCACTGTAATATGTACGTCATTTCAGCAAAAATATTACATTTCCGTATTCTCAGAAATAAATAGTAGTTTTGTTGAAACGTAATGTACGGTATTTAATATTAAAATGCAAAAAGAGCTATAAAATCAATTAATACTGTACATCCGTAATGTACTGGCTGGCATCCCCACTCGTCCCTGCTGCCGCCAGTCACCGCACCTCCCCGCTCTATGCCTCCGCCTCCTCCACGTCGTCACTACTGTTGTATTACAATAATATTCTATCCTAATTCACTTGAATAAGTACTACGATACCATATTTCTGAATATTTTCATTAAAATCCATCAAAATCTATTTCATTGTCATCGTCTTAAGCACCAAAGAGCTCCTCCCAGTCTTCTCCTTGAACAGGGCTAGAGGGTACGTGTTTTTCGAATCGTTTTCAATTAAAAATTTTTACATCACATGTATATTTTACCTAAACTGCTCCTGCATGAATATATTCTCAGAAATAAATAGTAGTTTTGCTGAAACGTGTTGTATTTCAATGTAAAATAGGATAAAATACATGACGAAAACAAAAGACTTTACCTAACCTTCCGATGTTCAAGAAATGTTACTCATTTTTTAATAGTTTTCAGTTAAAATACTGTTATATTACAATGATATTCTATTCATACTGTGCTTGATATACTACATTCACGGGAATGTAATATTTTTGCTGAAATGACGTATGTATTACAGTGGAAAGTGGGATAAAATCGTGACGAAAACAATGACTTTCGCTTTCTTTCGTTCAAAAGATGTTACCGTAATGTAAATGTAAATGGATCAAAATAACTGAAGAAATTTATGTAAATCTACCCAAAAATGCAGTTGAAAAACTTTTTATAAAATGTACTACAGTATTGTACACTAATGTACTACATTTTTTATATCTTGAGCAAAATATATGACGCTTATATTCAAATTAATCTCTGTCTTGCAAGGATTTCAGCAATGCAAATTATATTACAGTAAAAGTCCAAAAATCCGGATGCCAGAAATCCGGACCACCCGAGAATCCTGACTTTTCGAAAACTGATTTTTTTTTTTTTTTTTTTTTTTAGCAGGCTTTTGTGTGTATGTGCGCATGCGTGAGCGCCACAGCTGCACAGCGACAACAATCGACCACGTGGTCGCCACTTTAAAACGAGCAATCAAACTGTGACAACATACCCTTTATAGGTCGACCCTGATTTTTTGATCGAGAAATCGTTAATTTATGATATTCCTCATTTATAGTTTGACCCACGTTTTTGAAGATAATGGAACAACAAAACCTTCAGTAAAAAGGCTCTGCATCCTATAAACTGAGGCTCGCCGTGCCTGAAACACGAGTGCCGAAGGCAAATTGTTTACCATTTATTATTACTACACTTTACACTGAAACGCGGGTAGTTTCAACAAAAATATTGTATATTTCCATTCAAATATTTATTCAAGTCAATTAGGAGGGAATATTATTGTAATACAATAGTTTTTTAACTAAACCATTTGAAAAGCGATTTTGGTAACATCTTTTGAAGGAAAGAAAGCGAAAGTCATTGTTTTCGTAACGATTTTATCCCACTTTCCACTGTAATATGTACGTAATTTTAGCAAAAATATTACATTTCGTGAATGTATTATATCAAGCACAGTATGAATAGAATATCATTGTAATATAACAGAATTTCATCCGAAAACTATTAAAAAAACGAGTAACATCTTAAGAACATTGGAAGCTTAGGAAAAGTCTTTTGTTTTCGTCATGTATTTTTATCCTAATTTACATTGAAATACATCACGTTTCAGCAAAACTATTTATTTCCAAGAATATATTCATTCGGGCGCAGTTTAAGTAAAATATACGTGTGATGTAATAGTTTTTTAACTGAAAACGATTCGAAAAACACGTACCCTCTAGCCCCGTTCAAGGAGAGGACTGGGAGAAGCTGTTTGGTGCTGCAGACGATGACAAGGAAAATGATTTTGATGGATGTTAATGAAAATATTCAGAAATATGGTATCGTAGTATTTATTCAAGTCAATTAGGATAGAATATTATTGTAATACAACAGTTTTTTAACTGAAAACCATTCGAAAAGCGATTACGGTAACATCTTTTGAACGAAAGAAAGATAAAGTCATTGTTTTCGTCACGATTTTATCCAACTTTCCACTGTGATACGTACGCCATTTCAGCAAAAATATTACATTTCCGTGAATGCATTATATCAAGCACAGTATGAATAGAATACCGGTGTAACATAACATTATTTTGAGTCTTACTCTTTCCATTTACAGAGTACTGTACAAGCCCATGATAATGGCTCCTATAGGTGATAAACTTCGTTGTGTGAAGAGAAAGAATAACTCGTTGAAATTGAGTTACAAACTTGAAATAATTAAGAAACTAGAATGTGGTGTGAGCAATACTGTTCTAATGGAAACATACGACATTGGAAAATCTACATTTTATGATATAAAAAAGGCAAAGAATTAAATTCTAGAATTCACAGCTTTTTCATTAAAACTGCTCGTTTTGATAAATGAAGCATGCTATATTTGCTAGTGAATAAACTATCAAAATGTACCTGTTCATCTCTTCTTTACTCCTCCTTAAATTTGAATTTTAAAAGTACTGCCTGAGAATCCGGAAAATCCGAAAATCCGGACCGACCCAAGCCCCAAGCAGTCCGGATTTTTGGACTTCTACTGTATCCTAACTTTAGTCTGAGATATTATATAAAATAAACATAAAGAAATCACCAATCTTTTGTCTGGGTACACAAGGAGGGTGGGAAGAGGGGGCGGGAGGTGAGGTGACAGAATGTCTGGCGTTTGTTTGTTTATTTATTTGAGATAAGATTTGACAGTTGGCGCTGAAGGTTTATTTATCATTACTTAAGAGTGACTAAGTTCTTCTCATAATTTGCCACCCAAATGACCTGGGTGAATATAACTTACATTGGAGGGATTCTTGTAAGATAGTAATTTATTTGAATACCTGTATAAACAAGCTATATTTGCAATAGACATAACAATTTTAGTACAGTAATCATTTAGTACATGTACAATACAGGTTTGCACTTAGGTCCATTGTTACTGTGCAATATTGACTAAATTCACTAGATAACATACGCCTGGCCGCACAATCTATAAGAATACTTGATGCATACGTGACTGTGCCCGCTCTAGGGACATTTAGGTTCGCTAGGTCCCATTATTTGAATGTTTTTTTTTTTTTTTTTTTTTTTTTCAATTTAAATTTGAATTGTTTATTCCTTGATAGAAGAAGCGGGATCCTAGTGCTTTCATTTGGTGCAATGTCACAAGTATATACAGTACAGTACAGTCATCCCTTGGTTATCACGCCTAATTGGGACCCCGCCGATAACGAAAGTACAGAACCTATGGGATTTATTCTAATTGGTTCCAGGCACCCAAGACCCAACCAAGTTTCCCATTTTACGCCATTTATACCCACTAAATATATATATAATGTTTTGGTAAATATAAACACACATAGGCATGGCTAGGTTTATTACAAAGTGATGAAAAGGGTACGCTTAATACTGTAGTCCACAAAACATGTAGCTATGCTTTTTTTATTTGGTCCCCCATCATACGAGTCCGTTTTCTCTCGCATCAGGACGCCTGAGTCCTCCGTTTTCTCTCTTAATCTTAGAGTGCACCAGAAACTTCACTATACTCAGTAAAGCCACAGAATTTGAAATTGCAACCCCAATTGCAACTGGGGTTGCAATTGTTGAGGCAACTAGATATGTCTGATTACAGCAAATGTATTACTGTCAATTTGTAGGTGAAAGATTTTATCCTCAATAGATGTAGGTTAACATTACACCTGCAGGCAAATGTTTAAAAAAACGCCTAATCAAGAAAGCATATTCCTTTAACACATAATATCTGACCAGGGGGTCGTAGAGTTGTGGTCCAGCAGGCGTCACGGATTTTTTTTTGGGTGGGGGGGGGGCCACAGACGTATATGCGATCGGACGTTGTTCGGTCGGACGTTAACCGGCGCATGACTGTTTATATATATATATATATATATATAAACAAGAATAAATAGGTAGAACAGACAGCCAGGCATGAAGGATGAGGTTCTATGGAGAGAGAGAGAGAGTCTGTCAACAAGAGACCTTTGACCCTGTGCGACCACCACCTGTGACCCTACTTAAACTTAACCCAACCTTTGTTAGTTCCCAAGTGACCCAGCAGCTAATCCATCCAACAGACAGCACTGAACTTGGCCCATAAACTGACACAAGTTAAAATGTTTATATTGTTGACTATTGATACTTATTTCACTGTTACATTCTCATAGTTACTTACTCTTAGGTGATAAAACAGTAATGATTTGTGTGTGAAGATTATTCTTTTAATAAATATTGCTTTACTCACCATAAACTGGCTGCATCTACCTGAACCGTGGGCCACATTAAATACAATTTATCAATCACTCTGCGGGCCACACAAACACACGGTCTAAGGTTGGCCATGTTTGGCTCAGACAATTTTAAGGCAATTTTCTTCTTTGACGTTTCCCTCACAAAGGTCCTAAATATACCGGGTGATCCAGGGGGGTGGACCTCCCAGTTCGGAGGTTAGGCTAGGTAATTTTAGGTCATTTGCGAGGAAAATATCATAGAAGAAAAGTGTCTTAAAATTGTCTAAACCATCAGAATTATGCATTGCTCAACTCGAGAGACATATTGGTTGAAAAAGTAAATTTACCAAAGTATTTGTCAGTCTATCAATCTATATACAATACAGTATACAGTGACCCCTCGTTTAACAAGCGCCTCGGTTAATGAAATTTCGGTTAACGAACTGCCTTCCATAAGGATCTTCAATTCGGTTAACGAATTTCTTACGAACCGACCTCAACGTGTTTTCGCTTGCACTGGCCGGGCAACCAGCTTTAGTATCAGTCCGCCAATACATTAATCGGTTCTAGGGCTTAAATTCCTAACTATTTTAGTAAATATCAAGAAGTTTATACTATTCAATAATTTTAAAAGTTTAATATTCAATTTTTTAGTCATTTTAACAATTATTTAACGTAATTGAAGGTAAGGTGACTAGTTTAAAGTGCAGCATCCAGCCTCTTAACACAGCAAACAGGCATTAGTCTCTCTGTTTTCACTGGAGGTAACAACTTGCTTGAGACTCTCTTCAACTAAACGCTCTTTTTCTGTGTTTCCAAACAAATTATTGGTCATTTTGAAATATATTTTACATATTGACAATATATAATGCAGTACAGTGTTGATTTAAAGAAAATAATCTTGAAATACACCAAGAGAACTAAAATTTTATGGGTGAAATGGTGCCATGGGGTGACTTCTCTTCCACCCCAATGCCTTCTCTTCTTCCTTCTCCTCCACCCCCATTGTAATTCCCATCATCATCATCCAGGAGCCTTCTACATACACACCTCAAAGTAAGTGAACTTTTCTACCATTTTTGTTGAATTTAGGAAATTTTCGGTGAGCTGGAACCAATTACCCAAAAACCCATTGAAACAATGGTTTCGGTTAACGAACTTTTCGGTTAACGAATGACCTTCTGGAACGGATTGAGTTCGTTAACCGAGGGGTCACTGTATTTATCTGTATCTGTCAGTATCTATTTTATATTTTCATCTCCATGTCTGTATCACGCAATCTATCTACCTGTCTGTCTGTCTGTCTGTGTCGAAACTACTGTATTAATGTACCTCTAATTCAGCTGTATCTACCTGTCTGTCTGTCTGAACTACTGTATTAATGTACATCTAATTTAGCTTGGAATATTAAGGCAAAACTGACAAGCATGGAAGGTTTACAGTCCCAAGAAAGTTGACATAAACCAAACTTGCATAAAACAAACAACTGCTGTACTGAATAACTATTAATTTATGGACATATTTTTATCATAAACTGTTGTGTATATTAACTGTTTTTGTTTGTTTGTTCCAGATGTGTTAACGACTAAACCCTTGAGAAATTAACAACTGGATCATGGAGACTCTGCTGCTACAAGTATGTCTTTATGTCTGTCTAACTGTCTATCTTTATCTATCTGTGCTTCTATATCTTTCTATCAGTCTTTCAATACCTGTATGTCTGTCTGTTTGGTATCTATATCATCTGTCAGACTGTCTTTATATATACAAGCATCTGTCTTATCTATATCTATGCTATCAGTAAGAAAGATATTGACAGTGAGTGAGGAAGGTGGGTACACAAGAGGTACAGTGAGTGAGGAAGGTGGGTACACAAGAGGTACAGTGAGTGAGGAAGGTGGGTACACAAGAGGTACAGTGAATGAGGATGGTGGGTACACAAGAGGTACAGTGAGTGAGGAAGGTGGGTACACAAGAGGAACGGTGAGTGAGGAAGGTGGGTACACAAGAGGTACAGTGAATGAGGATGGTGGGTACACAAGAGGTACAGTGAGTGAGGAAGGTGGGTACACAAGAGGAACGGTGAGTGAGGAAGGTGGGTACACAAGAGGTACAGTGAATGAGGATGGTGGGTACACAAGAGGTACAGTGAATGAGGATGGTGGGTACACAAGAGGTACAGTGAGTGAGGAAGGTGGGTACACAAGAGGTACAGTGTGTGAGGAAGGTGGGTACACAAGAGGTACAGTGAGTGAGGAAGGTGGGTACACAAGAGGTACAGTGTGTGAGGAAGGTGGGTACACAAGAGGTACAGTGTGTGAGGAAGGTGGGTACACAAGAGGTACAGTGAGTGAGGAAGGTGGGTACACAAGAGGTACAGTGAATGAGGAAGGTGGGTACACAAGAGGTACAGTGTGTGAGGAAGGTGGGTACACAAGAGGTACAGTGAGTGAGGAAGGTGGGTACACAAGAGGTACAGTGAGTGAGGAAGGTGGGTACACAAGAGGTACAGTGTGTGAGGAAGGTGGGTACACAAGAGGTACAGTGAGTGAGGAAGGTGGGTACACAAGAGGTACAGTGAGTGAGGAAGGTGGGTACACAAGAGGTACAGTGAGTGAGGAAGGTGGGTACACAAGAGGTACAGTGAGTGAGGAAGGTGGGTACACAAGAGGTACAGTGAGTGAGGAAGGTGGGTACACAAGAGGTACAGTGAGTGAGGAAGGTGGGTACACAAGAGGTACAGTGTGTGAGGAAGGTGGGTACACAAGAGGTACAGTGAGTGAGGAAGGTGGGTACACAAGAGGTACAGTGAGTGAGGAAGGTGGGTACACAAGAGGTACAGTGAGTGAGGAAGGTGGGTACACAAGAGGTACAGTGAGTGAGGAAGGTGGGTACACAAGAGGTACAGTGAGTGAGGAAGGTGGGTACACAAGAGGTACAGTGAGTGAGGAAGGTGGGTACACAAGAGGTACAGTGAGTGAGGAAGGTGGGTACACAAGAGGTACAGTGAGTGAGGAAGGTGGGTACACAAGAGGTACAGTGAGTGAGGAAGGTGGGTACACAAGAGGTACAGTGAGTGAGGAAGGTGGGTACACAAGAGGTACAGTGAGTGAGGAAGGTGGGTACACAAGAGGTACAGTGAGTGAGGAAGGTGGGTACACAAGAGGTACAGTGAGTGAGGAAGGTGGGTACACAAGAGGTACAGTGTGTGAGGAAGGTGGGTACACAAGAGGTACGGTGAGTGAGGAAGGTGGGTACACAAGAGGTACGGTGAGTGAGGAAGGTGGGTACACAAGAGGTACAGTGTGTGAGGAAGGTGGGTACACAAGAGGTACAGTGAGTGAGGAAGGTGGGTACACAAGAGGTACAGTGTGTGAGGAAGGTGGGTACACAAGAGGTACGGTGAGTGAGGAAGGTGGGTACACAAGAGGTACAGTGAGTGAGGAAGGTGGGTACACAAGAGGTACAGTGTGTGAGGAAGGTGGGTACACAAGAGGTACAGTGAGTGAGGAAGGTGGGTACACAAGAGGTACAGTGAGTGAGGAAGGTGGGTACACAAGAGGTACAGTGAGTGAGGAAGGTGGGTACACAAGAGGTACAGTGGAGTGGATGGCAGGCTGCAGGATGTTGCTGACTGTAAGTGTTATGTATGTGCAGGTAAATATGTGTCCATGACAACACTGAAGAAACTCAACACTGAAGATTATCCGTGGACTGTGTGGATGAGTTCTGCTGCCTGGGTGACATGATCAGTGCTGGAGGGGGTGCTGAAGGCTGCTGTGTTGTGAGTCATGGATGAGTTCTGCTGCCTGGGTGACATGATCAGTGCTGCAGGGGGTGCTGAAGGCTGCTGTGTTGTGAGTCATGGAATGGGTTCTGCTGCCTCGGTGACATGATCAGTGCTGGATGGGGTGCTGAAGGTTGCTGTGTTATGAGTCATGGATGAGTTCTGCTGCTTGGGTGACATGATCAGTGCTGGAGGGGGTACTGAAGGCTGCTGTGTTGTGAGTCATGGATGAGTTCTGCTGCCTGGGTGACATGATCAGTGTTGGAGAGGGTGATGAAGGCTGCTGTGTTGTGAGTCATGGAATGGGTTCTGCTGCCTGGGTGACATGATCAGTGCTGGATGGGGTGCTGAAGATTGCTGTGTTGTGAGTCATGGATGAGTTCTGCTGCCTGGGTGACAATGGCTGGAGGAGGTTTTGGGAATTCTTGTCAGCATGGGGACTTTCCCATCACATGAAAGGAAGAATGTATACAACTGGTGTGAGAAGTGTGGTGTTATATATCCGTGAAACATGGGCATTTAAAGAGGATGACATATGCAGTCTTGAGTGAGCTGAAATGAGAGTGGTGAGGTGGATGTGTACTGTGACGCTGAAAGATGAGAATCGCCGTTCAGAGCTAAGAGGGCGGCTGGGTATTGAGAGTATCGGCCAAGATTTACGTATAAGTAGACCGAGATCGGGAGTGTGGGGAGAATGGATGAGACCAGCTGGGTTAAGTGGTGCATGAGTCTAAATGTGGTGAGGAGGAGAGCCAGTGGTAGGTGGCCAAGAATGACATGGGGAGAGATTGTAAGAAATGATCTTAGAACCTGACAAGACAGACTGCAGGAGATGGTGTGCAAAATGGCTGTATGATTTGGGTGGTGATGATGATTTTGTTCTAGCATTCTATCTAAGTTTCAGGCTATCTATCTATCTATCTGTCTATCTATCTATACTACTGTACTGTATTTCTCACCATATTAAAGGCAACCACAGATATAGATATAGCATGAAAGGTTTATAGTCTCAAGAAAGTTCACCTAAACTAAACTTTCATAAAAGGAATTGCAATGTGTTCCATAACATGTACAGTACAGTTGACCCTCGCCAATGTGAAGAACGGATAAAAATAATGATAAAAAATAAGAGGAAGGACAAAATACTGCATGCCATTTGACAATTGTTTCACTAAAGATGTGGGCTGACTCCTGCCAACGTAATAAAAGTTTATTGTGTGTTTTTTTTTACCTACAATTATATATGATATAGGGTGAATTATAGAGACATTTGTTAGGTTAAAATATGTCTTATATGGTGGGAAATATGGTATATCTCTCTACATCTTTCTGTCCATCTGTCTACAGTATATCTGTCTTATATGTACTGTAGACAGAACTACTGTACTAACCATGATAGACAGTTGACAATGCATGTGATTAATACCTGGAATACAAATATTTGCAGGAAAATGTCCAATGTATTCAGCAACTAGACCACTTTAGTGATATAGAACCATGAAAATATTGTTTATTGTTTTTATACCAAAACACTGGTGATTGTCTCTCAGATACATCAGGAGTTGTATATCTTTAGTGGTGTCCTGGGTTCATTGCCCAGCCTGGGACAGATGTTACCCTCACTAACAAACATGGCAGGTTTTCTGCAGGTACAATACTACAGTTTCCTCCCATACTGTACAGTTTTAACAGACCAACTGCCTAAACGGCTCATTACCGGTAATTACGACGTCGCTACGTGAATCCTAATTTAATGTTGACTCGGCCATAGTGAGCTTTAACATTTATGCCACTGATGAATGAGTCTTGATCACACACAACTATAAGGTGGCCTTCTCTTGCCACTCCATCTCTCCTCTGGCCTTTATTGTGTAAAAGCCAAGAATTATTATTGTGTGAGGATGTAGTGGATCTGAGGTGACAATGATAAATATTTTGGCGTTAAGTCGGTGGTGTGGTACTGTGCAGGTCTGACCCACCTGTTACAAACTACTGCAGGCAGTGAAGACCTTCCTTAAAAGGTTTAACTTGGCAGGATTCAGAAGGCCACGACACAGACGTCCTCAACGGCACTTGATGGTTTATAACGGCCATTTATTATTACTTACTTTTGACCTTGATGATGTGGTTCAGCCATTATCAGCTGCAGGTCAGGAACACAAAGGACTGTTCCTCTATAATGCTCACTGAGTAAATGAGGATAGTTGCTTCAAGGCTCCACTGGGCAGATTGTTACCAGGTTTTATTTACAATTCTTAATTATTACATGGAATTATACATTTTCCACAATATATACTGAACTGTATACCTGTGTTGTCTATATACATGGTGAACTGTATACCTGGGTTGTCTATATTGTTTTAGCTGTGGTAAGATACCAAACTATCTCACTTGTTAACACTTGCCTGAACGAGTGTAGGTTAGTCGCTGGTACCTTTGATGCAGCTGAGTGAGATATAGGGTCATCTCACGTCATGTCACCTTTGATGCAGCTGAGTGAGATATAGGGTCATCTCACGTCATGTCACCTTTGATACAGCTGAGTGAGATATAGGGTCATCTCACGTCATGTCACCTTTGATGCAGCCGAGTGAGATATAGGGTCATCTCACGTCATGTCACCTTTGATACAGCTGAGTGAGATATAGGGTCATCTCACGTCATGTCACCTTTGATGCAGCTGAGTGAGATATAGGGTCATCTCACGTCATGTTACCTTTGATACAGTCGTAGATAGTTTAAATTGTCACAGCTGTCCTGAGTTGTACTTGTAATTATCTCCGCTTGTAAGTTAAGCAAGACACACAGATAATGTTCTCTTCACTCGTTGTTCCTTGGTTTAATGTAAACACACATGCTGATTTAATATTTATATTGGGTAGTAATGTCTGTACAATTATTTGGTATTGACAGACTAATGAGCATTAGCTATTGGCTTGTAATTAGCTGATATAATTAGAGAGAGGTACAGCCCGGAGAGCTGGTCTCACTTTAGGGCATCGTGTCGGGCTGTGAACTGGGCTGAACTCTCTTGAGTCTGGTGACTGGACAGTAACCACACTTCAACAGGTCATTAACTAAACAGCCTACCACACACTGAGGGTTGAGTCTGTAGTTTAATGGGCTGTACACCCTAGGAGGTGTGACAGAAGAAATGTTTATGGGCTGTACACCCTAGGAGGTGTGACAGATCAAATGTTTATGGGCTGTACACCCTAGGAGGTGTGACAGAACAAATGTTTATGGGCTGTACACCCTAGGAGGTGTGACAGAACAAATGTTTATGGGCTGTACACCCTAGGAGGTGTGACAGAACAAATGTTTATGGGCTGTACACCCTAGGAGGTGTGACAGAACAAATGTTTATGGGCTGTACACCCTAGGAGGTGTGACAGAACAAATGTTTATGGGCTGTACACCCTAGGAGGTGTGACAGAACAAATGTTTATGGGCTGTACACCCTAGGAGGTGTGACAGAACAAATGTTTATGGGCTGTACACCCTAGGAGGTGTGACAGAACAAATGTTTATGGGCTGTACACCCTAGGAGGTGTGACAGAACAAATGTTTATGGGCTGTACACCCTAGGAGGTGTGACAGAACAAATGTTTATGGGCTGTACACCCTAGGAGGTGTGACAGAACAAATGTTTATGGGCTGTACACCCTAGGAGGTGTGACAGATCAAATGTTTATGGGCTGTACACCCTAGGAGGTGTGACAGAACAAATGTTTATGGGCTGTACACCCTAGGAGGTGTGACAGAACAAATGTTTATGGGCTGTACACCCTAGGAGGTGTGACAGAACAAATGTTTATGGGCTGTGCACCCTAGGAGGTGTGACAGAAGAAATGTTTATGGGCTGTACACCCTAGGAGGTGTGACAGAAGAAATGTTTATGGGCTGTGCACCCTAGGAGGTGTGACAGAACACATGTTTATGTAGCTGTATGCTCAATAGTCTGGGTGATAGAATGTATATAATGAATATATGTCCTTAGCTCATATTTATATAATATTAATGTGAGAGGCTAATACAATATACTGAACTGTATACCTATACAGTATTGTCTATATACATGGTGAACTGTATACCTGTATTGGCTATATACATGCTGAACTGTATACCTACATTGTCTATATGCAGGTTGAACCAATTGTAAACTTATGTGATAAGTTTACATAATAATTATATATCTATCTATCTAAAGTAGTCTAGTGTATGTAAATATTTTGATCTTTTCCCTGATAATGTTGTTTCATCACAGGTGTTACTCTGTTGTAGTGTGAGGTGGAGATCAATATTAAACTGAGGTGTTTAGCTGTGGCTCTGGAAGATTGACAATTTGTGTTATTTTTATTATAAACCACAACACCTTTATTTCTCACTGTTTATCCAGGTATAATTTGGCCAAATTTATATTTTAATTTTACCAGGACTTAGAATTCCATCACAATATGATTTGAAATTAAGGAACAAAATTGTTTTTAAGGACTTTAGAATTAATGTGATTTAGTGAGACTGTTGAACCGTTCAGGTACTTTACATATATTTACCATTTAGGTTAAACTAAACCATAAATACATTTTATTGTTCGTTTAGGAATTCTATCTCATTAGTTCGGCGTCATTTAATGTTGCCGTAAAATCTGTCGAGTGACTTGAGCGGCAATTATTCTGTTATAGTCGTGGCAGTTAATGTTGTTTTAGGAGATACAGTTTATTGTGTAGTGATCTCCGTTAAAACAAACTATTTTTATTGTCCAAATTTGTCGCGCTGGGTTATGAAGGTGTGCGTGGTGGGAAAGGCTTTGGAATAAGGAATACTGAAGGTGAAAGAACACTTGAGTTTGGGGATGGTATGTAGCATGTGTTTAAGAATAGGGCAAGTAGGCTGACCGTGTAGGCCTAAGGCAGGTGGCACAGAAACCCAGATTGGCTACATTTTGGTCAGGAAATTAGAACAGGTTGCTTGTGTGTGTGTGTGTGTTACTTAAGGATGGAGGGAGAGGAAAAAGGTGGATGTTCCAAGAAGGAGAGTGTGGGAATTGTGAAGGAACTGAATGTAAAAGAAGCATTTTCTTATGAGTTGAGAGGCTAGGAAGCAGCCAGTGAGGGGCAGTGTACCAAGACGCTGGGCCATAATAAAAGATGTTCCGTTGAGTGTGGTTGATGGCGGGAATGATGAAGTAGAAAGAGAGATAAAAAGAGAAAAGAAGATTGTGTGAGATGTGGAAGATGGTTGGCAACAGAGAGAAGTACAGTACCTGGAGGCTAAACTGTGATGGTTCAGGAGAGAAAGGAGGAAACTAACTGGGTCAAGAGATACACGAATGAATGTGGAGGGGAGGGGAGTTACAGGTAGGCAAAGAATGACATGAGGATAAGTTGTAAAGAAATGTCGGTGCTACTATAGTACCTGAGTATGTTTGTTGGTTGGAATGATGAGGAACAATCTGAACAGAAAACAAATGAATACAGTAATTGAACACAAAAAATTTAGGAATTGTCGAGTAATATCAAAATATTCGAAACTCGGTTAATTCGTATTTTCGGTAATTTGAGTGACGCAGAGTCTCTTTTGTCAAATCAATGAGAGTATAGTGCCGTTTGTGGTCCACCGAATTACTGAAAATACAAATTAACCGAGTTCCGAATATTTTGACATTATTCCACACTTTCTCAATCTTTTTGTTCAATTATTTGTTCGTTTTCTGTTCAGATTGTTCCTCATTATTCCAACCAACAAACATACTCAGTTACCATGCCTTGACTGCCACACAAAATAATCTTATTTATAATTACTGTGCAAACAAATATTTTTTAAGTGCACAAACAGTAATAATAAAGTAAATAATACAGTAATAAATAACTGTAAGACTTACTGTACATTGTGAGGTGAACTGATAATATGTGGATGATATTCAGAAAGTGTAATAGTATTGAGGATCAGGTCTGGGGTCCACTGCTCTCATCAAGAAGATTAATCCCCAACCTACCTAACTCAGGAGACTTTTCCTTTGTTCTATGTATTTCTCCCTTGTTTTGTTGTGTTAGTTGGCAGAAGAGGGACCTATAGTGTGTTTTATCCCAGCTGAGAAGAGATACGTAATTTGTGTATTATTGTGGGTAAAAATAAGTATATATTAAATGCGTCCTCCGAAAGCGTCAATTTGCCACCAGAGTTTAACGGTTAATTCGTGTATAATATTTCTGACAAACTTCCTACATGTTTATGTTTGATATAATTAATGTATGAATCTTTAAATAATTTAGCTAAATGTCTTTCTCGTCAGAAATGGTCATTATGAATAAACTCATTTAGAAATACATCATTACTTCAGGAGGAAATCGGACAGATTTGCAACAGCCAATCAGGTGTAACTCTTGAGGAGGGGGCGGGGCATCTCTTCTCATCTGATAAAATATGCACTATAGTCAAATCAGCTCCAAAATTTCATCTTATATTTCTCCAATGAGGGTTTTTACTTCATTTACCAGTGTGGCCGTTACACTTATGGAATATCGTCTACGATCTCACCTCTCATTATTTATTACTGTATTATTTACTTTAATATTGTAAGTACTGTACATTATATAACTATTTATATTTGCACAATAATTATAAATATAATATTGTATATGACAGCCAAGGCAACTTTTTGAACCACTCGGTTATTTCATATTCATTCCAAATTCAAATCGTTCAATTAATTTTTTGAGAAACATACGAATTAAACCGAAGTACAAATTACAGCGATCTTATTCAATGAAAGTCCAAAAATTCATCATTTAAAATATTTAAGTCTAAAAATTCATCATTTAAAATATTCCAAGTCCAAAAATTCATCGTTTAAAGTATTCTAAGTCCAAAATTTATTCTAAGTCCAAAAATTCATTGTTTAAAAATATTCTAAGTCCAAAAATGGCCAAAATTATTCCTGGGCATATTTTGAGTAATAAATTTTTGTGTGGTTTTAGAGGTAAAACATTTGTGCCATTCTTACGAGCTCCAGCTTGGCATCTGTGTATTATAAGGCATAACGGACTACCTGGACGTGGGGAGAGTAACTCACTGGGCCCCTACTGAGTTACTCTTCCCACGGCCAGGTAATCCATTATGCTTGTATTTTTTTATATTATTGGTGAATGATAATTTGAAGGCCTTCCTCCGGAGACGCTTCCGATTATCTTTTACCAAATTTTTTCAACGTTAGTCCTGGCAATGGCAAACTCAAAAAACACTTAAGGGTAAAAAAAGGGCAATTTTTTTGCTCAAATTTTGCAATTTTTAGCCATTTTTTCATTAAAAAAAATGCCAATTTTTTCATATTTTTAGCTATTTTTTCATATTCAGGTTTTTAGGTTATTTTAGTTATTTTTTTTATTTTATATATATATTTTATTTATATATTTTATTTATATAAATTTTTTATTAATATATATTTTATTTTATATTTTTTTATTTAATTATATTTTATTTATATTTTTTTTATTTATATATTTTATTTATATATATTTTTTTATATTTATATTTTTTTATTCATATATACAGTATATATATATTATTTATATATTGTTTATTTTTCAAGTTTATATATATTTTTCATTTGTATATTATGAATTAAGATATTTTTTTCAAGTATTACATTAAATTATTTTGCTTCAAAATCTGAAGCTGAACTTAGTCAATTTTCTGTAAAAGTTGAAAATATTGTAAATGCTGGAAAAGGTTAATAAAGACGAAATGACATTTAGACATTTATTAATGGAAACTTAATGGCTCTATAAATTTGCAGGCCAGGGCAGCAAGCACAGAGCAGTCCAGGGGAGCGGTAGTCCAGGGCAGCAGCACACACAGAGCAGAGCCGTCTAGGACAGCAGCATGCACAGAGCAGAGCCGTCCAGGGGAGCGGTAGTCCAGGGCAGCAGCACACACGGAGCAGAGCCGTCTAGGACAGCAGCACACACGCAGCAGAGCCGTCCAGGGCAGCAGCCAGCCAGCAAGCACAGAGCAGAGCTGTCCAGGCCAGCAGCCAGCAAGCAAGCAAGCACAGAGCAGAGCCGTCCAGGGCAGCAGCCAGCAAGCAAGCACAGAGCAGAGCCGTCTAGGGCAGCAGCCAGCAAGCAAGCACAGAGCAGAGCCGTACAGGGAAGGCCAAGGCAGTAACCAGGAAGCACAGTCTAGGGCAGCACGGCACTCCAGTGTTCAGAACAACATTTCTATACAAAATAAAATGTAAAATTAATATTCAAATTTTTTAACCATAAAAATGTTTTAAATATAGTAATGACAAAATGAACTGTAGTGTTTTAGACAAAATTCCTTAACACTTGACAGAACCAAATTTATAAACTCAATAGAAAAATAAGAATTTTTGTTAATTTGAATTTTTCACCAAATGATCCTTGAGAACAAGTGTCTAGGGAATATTATCAGTAGCTGTACAGCAACTTAACCTAAGTGTACAAGTTATGGTTCATATTAAATAAACTATAAAAACCAAAAACCTTTCATTACAAAACTTACCCACAAGTGAGTTTAGTTTAACCATAATAGTTATTGATGTTTAACTACAATATTTCCTGTATCTTTGGTTCATAGTTTTGTTAATATATTTTAAATGTTTTCTTTCAATGACTTGACCCAGAACTTATTGATTTGTGATGAATATTTTTACTTTCCACTAACTTTACGTCAATGAATTCCTCGAGTGGGTCAGTCACAGGTCTGGTACAGTATTACAAGTGAATGTTGCTAAGAGTACTTTATTATTTACTAAACATACTCATCTTGTAGGTAACTTTATGTACTTTACTGAATTAATTAAAGTCAAGCATAAACATGACCAATAATTATTTCTGGTGTTATAAGTTTGATGTATTAAACGATTGGTTACGGCCAGAGTCCAGTTTTGGGGCTTTTAACTTTGGTCAATTATTATGATATTCCTGTCATCAATAAAGGATCATAGGTACAGTCAGGATCAAAAGTGTTGAACACTTGGCAATATCTGTCATCTACTTGAGTTATATGATTGGGATATACTGTACTAATAACACAACAGTACTATCATATTATGCCTGAACCACAAAATAGGATTAAACTCTACTTAATACCAAAGATTTTCAGTACTTACATGCCAAATACTGTCAAATGTTCAGCACTTTTGACCAAGACTGTACATCAGTTCTAGCCCCATAATCCCCTTTCAATATTCTCGACCCTTTACACATTTTCTCTTATGTATATAAATTTAAGTATAATTTCTCCATTACTTTCTATTTTGTCTTGAAATTTATAGCACCAAGAAATCTAGTATGATCATTGAATATCCCAGAGCAATTTGTTTGCCTTTGGTTTTAAGGATAAATTGGCAGAGAAATTCCAATCAGTGTTGGAAAAGTTCATTTTGACACAGGACGATAAAGTAAACTTTACTCCCCTGTAAGTGATCATTCCGAGGCAATTTTATATGTAGTATCTTGTTTTTTGTATATTTTTACATCAACTGAACTTGTTATATTCTTTACCTGAGGTAGAGAGGAGGGGTGGATGGCTGGGTCTGGGCTGTATCACCTGCTTCCTTTAGTTGTGTTGTGAATCACTTGCCATCCTGATATTGGAGAAGAGAAGCCTAGTACAGCAGTACAAGTGAGGCAAGATGTGTGGTACAGCAGAGTGCACACCTCTCCTTGCCAAGGTCCAGAACCTACTGGAAGTAAAGTCAAGTTATTATCCATAAAAAGTTTCAATAACATATTTTCACAATACTAATTTATCCTAATACAGTATTGTATAACATGACCCTAAACTGAAGGTTTTATCCTCTATGGAAGTACCACATTAATTCACTTAGTCAAGTACAGTAATTGAAGAATACATTAGTGATGCACCGTTAATAACCAGATTCAAAACACTCCCAATAATCTGCTGCCAGAGTTAATGCTATAATTTAGGTAAATTTTATCATGCAGGTAAAACGAGTCACTATATCGTCTCACCACCAAAGCCAGACTAAAAACAAAGTATCGGCCAAATACAGTTTTTAAATAAAACAAACTTGCCGTTAGTCTGTTCGTCAATGTTAAATAACCCAGCCCTCGTCTTGTGTTGGTTAACCAGCCAAGGTGCCCGGGAAAGTCCTTACTATTGATGAGAAAATGAAAGCAATAAGCGTTGGGTCAGAGGAGCATCGAGACAACAGATAAACCAGACCAAGACCAGAAAATATTAACTTGCGGTGTTACTAAATTAATATTTATTTATTTATTTATTATTGATGTCGGTCTCTCCTCGTGACGGCCATAATTGTTGTATTATCCTCAAGTGGTCATCAGCTTAATGTTTACTTGTACAGAGATGGTGGAAAAGACACGCATTTCTAAGCAACAGTGGCTTTATTCTATATTTAAGACTTATTTTGGAACATTTATTCATTATTTACTCATTCTTTAATAAAACAGGATTTAAATCATGTTATTTATCATTTTGACTAAATTTGTTATAAAAACTCCTCTCCAGCCTCAACAACCTATGTCGTTTATTCTAAGAGTTATGATAATACTGTAGCAGGTGTTCTTAGTTCTAATTTGGGTAATATTGGTCAATAAAATATCGAATGTACCTTACCGATGCTACAGTATGTAAAACAATCTTTCTCGTCAGTGACAGTCTTTACCAGATTATTTTTCTCTTCACATTAAACAAAAGCTACTTTGTCTGGCCTGTTAATGTATCCATTACCTTACAATGAAGTGCTATAGACAGACTTCCACAGAGGACACTGCCATGTTATCCAATAAAACATTATGAGCGGCAGCCAAGTGTGACCTTCCCATAATAAGTGAACGGATTATAGTAACTGGTTTCCGTAATTACTGTATTTTGCCGATAATAAAAATGCTCGAGTAATTTATTAACCCAAAACAGCAAAATAGCATCAACTAATACTTTGTTTACAGATACTGATTATTCAGCAAAATATTGATATTATCTGTAGCTGATATCAATTCATTGGTGCATCCCAAGTATTGTACAGTACAAATACTCTATTGATATTTACAGTGGTCCCTCGGTTAACGAGTTACCTCCCATAAGATTCTTAAATTCGGTTAACGAGCAACCCCTCGGGTTAACGAGTTTCTTACGAGCCGACCTCGACAAGTTTTGGCTTGCACTGGGCGGTCAACCAGCTGTAGTATTAGTCCGCCAATACATTAATAGGTTCTAGGGCTTAAATTCCTTACTATTTTAGTAAATATCAAGAAGTTTATACTATTCAATAATTTTAAAAGTTTAATATTAATTTTCTTTAGTCATTTTAACAATTATTGAACATAATTGAAAGTAAAGTGACTAGTTTAATGCGCGGCATCCAGCCTCTTAACACAGCAAACGGGCATCAGTCTCTCTGTTTTCACTGGAGGGAACATCTTGCTTGAGACTCTTCAACTAAACGCTTTTTTTCTGCATTTCCAAGCAAATTATTGGTCATTTTGAAATTTATTTTACAGATTGACAATATATAGCGCAGTGCAGTGTTATTTTAAAGAAAATATTCTTTATTTACAACGAGTTTAACTTTAAACGCACGTGTTGACATTGTTTGAATCCAGCATGGGGCCTAAGAGATCAAGAAAAGCAATTTCAATCCAAACCAAGCAGGAAAAAAAAAACACGAACCAGGCATTAGAACAAATGCGCTATGCAAAGAATATGGCATGTCGACATCAACTGTCGACAATTCTTGCACAGAAAGACAAATTTAAAGAAGTGAAAGTCAGACAACTCTACAAGTGTGTTTAAAAGTAGATCCCTAATTGCAGAAACTGAGAGGTTACTTATCATCTGGATTAGGGAAAAACAGATGAAAGGTGATTCAGTTTCTACTGAATTCATTTGTGAAAGAGCCAGGGAGATTTACGAACATTTAAAGACAGATCAACCTGGTTCTTCAGGCACAGAATTTGAAGATTTTCGGGCCAGCAAAGGCTGGTTCGAAAAATTTAAGAAAAGAAGTGACATTTTCAGTGTTGCTAGGCATGGTGAAGCTGCTAGTGCTGATAAGGAAGGGGCAGCAAAGTTTTTAGATGAATTTCAAGAACTGATGGAAGAAGAAAATTATTTTCCACAGCAAGTGTTCAATGTGGACAAAACTGGGCTGTTCTGGAAAAAGATACCCAAAAGAACATTCATCACCAGAGATGAAGCCTCTTTACCTGGCCATAAACCCATGAGAGACTGTCTCACTCTATTACTTGGTGCCAATGCTTCAGGGGATTTCCGACTGAAGCCTATGCTTGTCTACCACTCTGAAAACCCCAGGGTGTTCAAGCAACAGAAAATGAAAAGAACAAAGCTTGGAGTTTATTGGAAGTCCAACCGTAAGGCATGGGTGACAAGACAGCTCTTTAATGAATGGGCTGTTGACGTGTTTTGCCCTTCTGTCAAGAGCTACCTAACCACCAATAAACTCCCTTTAAAGGCTCTTCTCCTCATGGATAAAGCTCCTGGTCATGACCCTGACCTTGCCAGAAATTTGGAGTATCAATTTGACTTTGTGAAAGTGTTGTTTTTGCCTCCAAACACTACATCAATCATACAGCCATTGGACCAGAATGTGATCAGCAACTTCAAGAAGTTGTACATGAAGAAAATGTTTAGGAGGTGTCATCAGGCAACTTCCACTGATCCTGAACTAACACTGAAACAGTTCTGGAAGACACAATTCAACGTCCTGGAGGCTCTAAAATTGATTGTGTCATCATGGCAAGAAGTCTCCAATAGAACCCTCAATTCTTCATGGAAAGCACTGTGGCCATCAGTAGTCCATGATTTTGAGGGATTTGAGGAAGAAACAGAGTTGGACCACGAGATTGTGTCCATTGGTCAGTCATTGGGCCTTGAAGTGGAGGAGAAGGATGTGGAAGAGCTTGTGATGTCTCATGAGGAGGAACTTACTCCTGATGACTTGAAGCAACTGGATGAGATGTTACGGGTAGAGGCTGACAGTGGTGAGGAGGAACTTGAAAGTGATGACCATATGTCAGCTAAACAGATAAAAGATGTGATTTACTATTGGGCCAGGGGGGGAATGGGGGGCCCCGCCGCACCCCGGGCCAGGGGGGGGAAGGGGGGCCCCGCTGCACCCCGGGCGACGGGGGGGGCCCGCCGCACCCCGGGCCAGGGGGGGGCCCCGCCGCACCCCGGGCCAGGGGGGAAGGGGGGCCCCGCCGCACCCCGGCCAGGGGGGGAAGGGGGGCCCCGCCGCACCCCGGGCCAGGGGGGAAGGGGGGCCCCGCCGCACCCCGGGCCAGGGGGGAAGGGGGGCCCCGCCGCACCCCGGGCCAGGGGGGGGCCCCGCCGCACACCGGGCCAGGGGGGCCCCGAGCACCCCGGGCCAGGGGGGGCCCCGCCGCACCCCGGGCGAGGGGGGGAAGGGGAGGCCCCGCCGCACCCCGGGCCAGGGGGGCCCCGCCGCACCCCGGGCCAGGGGGGGCCCCGCCACACCCGGGCCAGGGGGGGCCCCGAGGCACCCCGGGCCAGGGGAGGCCCCGCCGCACCCCGGGCCAGGGGGGGGAAGGGGGGGCCCGCCGCACCCCGGGCCAGGGGGGGGCCCCGCCGCACCCCGGGCCAGGGGGGGGCCCCGCCGCACCCCGGGCCAGGGGGGGGAGGGGGGGCCCCGCCGCACCCCTGGCCACGGGGGGAAGAGCGGGGCCCCGAGGCACCCCGGCCCAGGGGGGGGCCCCGCCGCACCCCGGGCCAGGGGGGGGCCCCGCCGCACCCCGGGCGAGGGGGGGGGGCCCGCCGCACCCCGGGCCAGGGGGGCACCCGGCCAGGGGGGCCCCGCCGCACCCCGGGCCAGGGGGGGGGGGGAAGGGGGGCCCCGCCGCACCCCGGGCAATGGGGGGGGCCCCGCGGTACCCAGGACCAGGGGGGGCTCCGCCTCACCCCGGGCCAGGGGGAGGGCCCCGCCGCACCCCGGGCCAGGGGGGGAAGGGGGGCCCCGCCGCACCCCGGGCCAGGGGGGGAAGGGGGGCCCCGCCGCACCCCGGGCCAGGGGGGGAAGGGGGGCCCCGCCGCACCCCGGGCCAGGGGGGGAAGGGGGGCCCCGCCGCACCCCGGGCCAGGGGGGGAAGGGGGGCCCCGCCGCACCCCGGGCCAGGGGGGGAAGGGGGGGCCCCGCCGCACCCCGGGCCAGGGGGGGAAGGGGGGCCCCGCCGCACCCCGGGCCAGGGGGGAAGGGGGGGCCCCGCCGCACCCCGGGCCAGGGGGGGCCCCGGCACCCCGGGCCAGGGGGGGCCCCGCCGCACCCCGGGCCAGGGGGGGGAAGGGGGGGCCCCGCCGCACCCCGGGCCAGGGGGGGAAGGGGGGCCCCGCCGCACCCCGGGCCAGGGGGGGAAGGGGGGCCCCGCCGCACCCCGGGCCAGGGGGGGAAGGGGGGGCCCCGCCGCACCCCGGGCCAGGGGGGGACCCCGCCGCACCCCGGGCCAGGGGGGGGCCCCGCCGCACCCGGCCCCTGCGGGGGACGGGGGGTCCCGCCGCACCCCGGGCCAGGGGGGGAAGGGGGGGCCCAGTCGCACCCCGGGCCAGGGGGGGGAAGGGGAGGCCCGCCGCACCCCGGGCCAGGGGGGAGACGGGGGGGCCCGCCGCACCCCGGGCCAGGGGGGGAAGGGGGGGGCCCCGCCGCATCCCGGGCCAGGGGGGGAAGGGGGGGCCCCGCCGCACCCCGGGCCAGGGGGGGAAGGGGGGCCCCGCCGCACCCCGGGCCAGGGGGGGAAGGGGGGCCCCGCCGCACCCCGGGCCAGGGGGGGACGGGGGGGCCCCGCCGCACCCCTGGCCAGGGGGGGAAGAGGGGGGCCCCGTCGCACCCCGGGCCACGGGGGGGCCCGCCGCACCCCGGGCCAGGGGGGGAAGGGGGGGCCCCGCCGCACCCCGGGCCAGGGGGGGAAGGGGGGCCCCGCCGCACCCCGGGCCAGGGGGGCGAAGTGGGGGAGCCCCGCCGCACCCCGGGCCAGGGGGGGCCCCGCCGCACCCCGGGCCAGGGGGGGCCCCGCCGCACCCCGGGCCAGGGGGGGAAGCGGGGGGCCCCGCCGCATCCCGGGCCAGGGGGGGAAGGGGGGGCCCCGCCGCACCCCGGGCCAGTGGGGGGGGGGGTCCCGCCACACCCCGGGCCAGGGGGGAGGGGGCCCCGCCGCACCCCGGGCCAGGGGGGGAAGGGGGGCCCCGCCGCACCCCGGGCCAGGGGGGGAAGGGGGGGCCCCGCCGCACCCCGGGCCAGGGGGGGAAGGGGGGCCCCGCCGCACCCCGGGCCAGGGGGGGCCCCGCCGCACCCCGGGCCAGGGGGGGAAGGGGGCCCGCCGCACCCCGGGCCAGGGGGGGAAGGGGGGTGACCCCGCCGCCCCCCGGGCCAGGGATGGGAAGGGGGGGCCCGCCGCACCCCGGGCCAGGGGGGGAAGGGGGGGCCCCGCCGCACCCCGGGCCAGGGGGGGCCCCGCCGCACCCCGGGCCAGGGGGGGAAGGGGGGCCCCGCCGCACCCCGGGCCAGGGGGGGAAGGGGGGGCCCCGCCGCACCCCGGGCCAGGGGGGAAGGGGGGCCCCGCCGCACCCCGGGCCAGGGGGGGAAGGGGGGCCCCGCCGCACCCCGGGCCAGGGGGGGAAGGGGGGGCCCCGCCGCACCCCGGGCCAGGGGGGAAGGGGGGCCCCGCCGCACCCCGGGCCAGGGGGGAAGGGGGGGCCCCGCCGCACCCCGGGCCAGGGGGGGAAGGGGGGCCACGCCGCACCCCGGGCCAGGGGGGGGAAGGTGGGGGGCCCAGCCGCACCCCGGGCCAGGGGGGGAAGGGGGGGCCCCGCCGCTCCCCGGGGCAGGGGGGAAAGGGGGGGCCCCGCCGCACCCCGGGCCAGGGAGGGGCCCCGCCGCACCTCGGGCCAGGGGGGGGCCCTCGCCGCACCCCGGGCCAGGGGGGGAAGGGGGGGCCCCGCCGCACCCCGGGCCAGGGGGGGAAGGGGGGCCCCGCCGCACCCCGGGCCAGGGGGGGGCCCCCGCACCCCGGGCCAGGGGGGGCCCCGTCGCACCCCGGGCCAGGGGGGGCTCCGCCGCACCCCGGGCCAGAGGGGTGAAGGGGAGGCCCCGCCGCACCCGGGGCCAGGGGGGGAAGGGGGCCCCGCCGCACCCCGGGCCAGGGGGGGGCCCCGCCGCACCCCGGGCCAGGGGGGGCCCCGCCGCACCCCGGGCCAGGGGGGGAAGGGGGGCCCCGCCGCACCCCGGGCCAGGGGGGGAAGGGGGGCCCCGCCGCACCCCGGGCCAGGGGGGGAAGGGGGGGCCCCGCCGCACCCCGGGCCAGGGGGGGCCCCGCCGCACCCGGGCCAGGGGGGGAAGGGGGGGCCCCGCCGCACCCCGGGCCAGGGGGGGAAGGGGGGCCCCGCCGCACCCCGGGCCAGGGGGGGCCCCGCCGCACCCCGGGCCAGGGGGGGCCCCGCCGCACCCGGGCCAGGGGGGGCCCCGCCGCACCCCGGGCCAGGGGGGGAAGGGGGGGCCCCGCCGCACCCCGGGCCAGGGGAGGGGGGCCCCGCCGCACCCCGGGCCAGGGGGGAAGGGGGGCCCCGCCGGCGCCCGGGCCCGGGGGGGGGCCCCGCCATACCCCGGGCCAGGGGGGGAAGGGGGGGCCCCGCCGCACCCCGGGCCAGGGGGGGAAGGGGGGCCCCGCAGCACCCCGGGCCAGGGGGGGGCCCCGCCGCACCCCGGGCCAGGGGGGGCCCGCCGCACCCCGGGCCAGGGGGGGGCCCCGCCGCACCCCGGGCCAGGGGGGGAAGGGGGGGCCCCGCCGCACCCCGGGCCAGGGGGGGGGCCCCGCCGCACCCCGGGCCAGGGGGGGGCCCCGCCGCACCCGGGCCAGGGGGGGCCCCGCCGCACCCCGGGCCAGGGGGGGAAGGGGGGCCCCGCCGCACCCCGGGCCAGGGGGGGAAGGGGGGGCCCCGCCGCACCCCGGGCCAGGGGGGGAAGGGGGGGCCCCGCCGCACCCCGGGCCAGGGGGGCCCCGCCGCACCCGGGCCAGGGGGGAAGGGGGGCCCCGCCGCACCCCGGGCCAGGGGGGGGCCCCGCCGCACCCCGGCCAGGGGGGGCCCCGCCGCACCCCGGGCCAGGGGGGGAAGGGGGGCCCCGCCGCACCCCGGGCCAGGGGGGGAAGGGGGGCCCCGCCGCACCCCGGGCCAGGGGGGGAAGGGGGGCCCCGCCGCACCCCGGGCCAGGGGGGGAAGGGGGGCCCCGCCGCACCCCGGGCCAGGGGGGAAGGGGGGCCCCGCCGCACCCCGGGCCAGGGGGAAGGGGGGCCCCGCCGCACCCCGGGCCAGGGGGGGAAGGGGGGCCCGCCGCACCCCGGGCCAGGGGGGGGCCCCGCCGCACCCCGGGCCAGGGGGGGAAGGGGGGGCCCCGCCGCACCCCGGGCCAGGGGGGGAAGGGGGGGCCTCGCCACACTCCGGGCCAGGGGGGAAAGGGGGGGCCACGCCGCACCCCGGGCCAGGGGGGGAAGGGAGGACTTGCCGCACCCCGGGCCAGGGGGGGAAGGGGTTTGGCCCCGCCGCACCCCGGGCCAGGGGGGGAAGGGGGGGCCCCGCCGCACCCCGGGCCAGGGGGGAAGGGGGGCCCCGCCGCACCCCGGGCCAGGGGGGAAGGGGGGCCCCGCCGCACCCCGGGCCAGGGGGGGGCCCGCCGCACCCGGGCCAGGGGGGGGCCCCGCCGCACCCCGGGCCAGGGGGCGGGCCCCGCCGCACCAGCGGCCACGGGGTCGCTGGGGGGGGCCCCCGCCGCACCCCGGGCCAGGGGGGGAAGGGGGGGCCCCGCCGCACCCCGGGCCAGGGGGGGAAGGGGGGGCCCCGCCGCACCCCGGGCCAGGGGGGGAAGGGGGGCCCCGCCGCACCCCGGGCCAGGGGGGGGGTAGAGGTGGGCCCCGCCGCACCCCGGGCCAGGGGGGAGTCCCGCACCCCGGGCCAGGGGGGGAAGGGGAGGCCCCGCCGCACTCCGGACCAGGGGGAGAAGGGGGGGCCCGCCGCACCCCGGGCCAGGGGGGGAAGGGGGGGCCCCGCCGCACCCCGGGCCAGGGGGGGAAGGGGGGGCCCCCCCGCACCCCGGGCCCGGGGGGGAAGGGGGGCCCCGCCGCACCCCGGGCCTGGGGGGGATGGGGAGCCCCGCCGCCCCCCGGGCCAGGGGGGGGGCCCCGCCGCTCCCCGGGCCAGGAAGGGGGCCCCGCCGCACCCGGGCAGGGGGGGCCCCGCCGCACCCCGGGCCAGGGGGGGAAGGGGGGGCCCGCCGCACCCCGGGCCAGGGGGGGAAGGGGGGGCCCCGCCGCACCCCGGGCCAGGGGAAGGGGCCCCGCCGCACCCGGGCCAGGGGGGCCCCGCCGCACCCCGGGCCAGGGGGGGAAGGGGGGGCCCCGCCGCACCCCGGGCCAGGGGGGGAAGGGGGGCCCCGCCGCACCCCGGGCCAGGAGGGGGGCCCCGCCGCACCCCGGGCCAGGGGGGGGCCCCGCCGCACCCCGGGCCAGGGGGGGGGGGGCCCCGCCGCCCCCCGGGCCCGGGGGTTTTTGGGGGGCCCCGCCGCACCCGGGGTCTGGGGGGGAAGGGGGTGCCCCGCCGCACCCCGGGCCAGGGGGGGGCCCGCCGCACCCCGGGCCAGGGGGGGAAGGGGGGCCCCGCCGCACCCCGGGCCAGGGGGGGAAGGGGGGGCCCCGCCGCACCCCGGGCCAGGGGGGAAGGGGGGCCCCGCCGCACCCCGGGCCAGGGGGGGAAGGGGGGCCCCGCCGCACCCCGGGCCAGGGGGGGAAGGGGGGCCCCGCCGCACCCGGGCCAGGGGGGGAAGGGGGGGCCCCGCCGCACCCCGGGCCAGGGGGGAAGGGGGGGCCCGCCGCACCCCGGGCCAGGGGGGGAAGGGGGGCCCCGCCGCACCCCGGGCCAGGGGGGGGCCCGCCGCACCCCGGGCCAGGGGGGGAAGGGGGGCCCGCCGCACCCCGGGCCAGGGGGGGAAGGGGGGGCCCCGCCGCACCCCGGGCCAGGGGGGGAAGGGGGGGCCCCGCCGCACCCCGGGCCAGGGGGGGAAGGGGGGCCCCGCCGCACCCCGGGCCAGGGGGGGAAGGGGGGCCCCGCCGCACCCCGGGCCAGGGGGGGAAGGGGGGCCCCGCCGCACCCCGGGCCAGGGGGGGAAGGGGGGCCCCGCCGCACCCCGGGCCAGGGGGGGAAGGGGGGCCCGCCGCACCCCGGGCCAGGGGGGGGCCCGCCGCACCCCGGGCCAGGGGGGGAAGGGGGGGCCCCGCCGCACCCCGGGCCAGGGGGGGAAGGGGGGCCCCGCCGCACCCCGGGCCAGGGGGGGAAGGGGAGCCCCGCCGCACCCCGGGCCAGGGGGGGGGCCCCGCCGCACCCCGGGCCAGGGGGGGAAGGGGGGGCCCCGCCGCACCCCGGGCCAGGGGGGGAAGGGGGGCCCCGCCGCACCCCGGGCCAGGGGGGGAAGGGGGGCCCCGCCGCACCCCGGGCCAGGGGGGGAAGGGGGGCCCCGCCGCAACCTCGGGCCAGGGGGGGGAAGGGGGGGCCCCGCCGCACCCTGGGCCAGGGGGGGAAGGGGGGCCCCGCCGCACCCCGGGCCAGGGGGGGGAAGGGGGGGGCCCCGCCGCACCCCGGGCCAGGGGGGGAAGGTGGGGGCCCCGCCGCACCCCGGCCAGGGGGGGGGAAGAGGGGGGCCCCGCTGCACCCCGGGCCAGGGGGGGAAGGGGGGGCCCCGCCGCACCCCGGGCCAGGGGGGAAGGGGGCCCCGCCGCACCCCGGGCCAGGGGGGGAAGGGGGGGCCCCGCCGCACCCCGGGCCAGGGGGGGAAGGGGGGGCCCCGCCGTACCCCGGGCCAGGGGGGAAGAGGGGTAGCCCCTCCGCACCCCGGGCCAGGGGGGGAAGGGGGGCCCCGCCGCACCCCGGGCCAGGGGGGGAAGGGGGGGCCCCGCCGCACCCCGGGCCAGGGGGCGAAGGGGGGGGCCCCGCCGCACCCCGGGCCAGGGGGGGAATGGGTGTCCCCGCCGCACCCCGGGCCAGGGGGGGGGTAGAGGTGGGCCCCGCCGCACCCCGGGCCAGGGGGGAGGGGCCCCGCCGCACCCCGGGCCAGGGGGGGAAGGGGGGCCCCGCCGCACCCCGGGCCAGGGGGGGAAGGGGGGCCCCGCCGCACCCCGGGCCAGGGGGGGAAGGGGGGCCCCGCCGCACCCCGGGCCAGGGGGGGAAGGGGGGCCCCGCCGCACCCCGGGCCAGGGGGGAAGGGGGGGCCCCGCCGCACCCCGGGCCAGGGGGGGAAGGGGGGCCCCGCCGCACCCCGGGCCAGGGGGGGAAGGGGGGCCCCGCCGCACCCCGGGCCAGGGGGGGAAGGGGGGCCCCGCCGCACCCCGGGCCAGGGGGGGAAGGGGGGGCCCCGCCGCACCCCGGGCCAGGGGGGGAAGGGGGGCCCCGCCGCACCCGGGCCAGGGGGGAAGGGGGGCCCCGCCGCACCCCGGGCCAGGGGGGGAAGGGGGGCCCCGCCGCACCCCGGGCCAGGGGGGGAAGGGGGGGCCCCGCCGCACCCCTGGCCACGGGGGGGAAGAGGGGGGCCCCGCCGCACCCCGGGCCAGGGGGGGGCCCGCCGCACCCCGGGCCAGGGGGGGCCCCGCCGTACCCCGGGCCAGGGGGGAAGAGGGGCCCCTCCGCACCCCGGGCCAGGGGGGAGGCCCGCCGCACCCCAGGCCAGGGGGGGGAAGGGGGGCCCCGCCGCACCCCGGACCAGGGGGGGAAGGGGGGGCCCGCCGCACCCCGGGCCAGGGGGGGAGGGGGCCCCGCCGCACCCCGGGCCAGGGGGGGGCCCCGCCGCACCCCGGGCCAGGGGGGGAAGGGGGGCCCCGCCGCACCCCGGGCCAGGGGGGGAAGGGGGGGCCCCGCCGCACCCCGGGCCAGGGGGGGAAGGGGGGGCTCCGCCGCACCCCGGGCCAGGGGGCGGGGAGAGGGGGGCCCCGCCGCACCCCGGGCCAGGGGGGAGGCCCACCGCACCCCGGGCCAGGGGGGGAAGGGGAGGCCCCGCCGCACCCCGGGCCAGGGGGGAAGGGGGGCCCCGCCGCACCCCGGGCCAGGGGGGGAAGGGGGGCCCCGCCGCACCCCGGGCCAGGGGGGGAAGGGGGGCCCCGCCGCACCCCGGGCCAGGGGGGGAAGGGGGGGCCCCGCCGCACCCCGGGCCAGGGGGGGAAGGGGGGCCCCGCCGCACCCCGGGCCAGGGGGGAAGGGGGGCCCCGCCGCACCCCGGGCCAGGGGGGAAGGGGGGCCCCGCCGCACCCCGGGCCAGGGGGGGAAGGGGGGCCCCGCCGCACCCCGGGCCAGGGGGGGAAGGGGGGGCCCCGCCGCACTCCGGGCCAGGGGGGGAAGGGGTTTGGCCCCGCCGCACCCCGGGCCAGGGGGAGGAGGGGGGCCCCGCCGCACCCCGGGCCAGGGGGGGGCCCCGCCGCACCCCGGGCCAGGGGGGGACGGGGGAGCCCCGCCGCACCCCGGGCCAGGGGGGGAAGGGGGGGCCCCGCCGCACCCCGGGCCTGAGGGGTTACGGGGTGGCCCCGCCGCACCCGGGGCCCGGGGGGGGAAGGGGGGCCCCACCTCACCCCGGGCCAGGGGGGGAAGGGGGGGCCCCGCCGCACCCCGGGCCAGGGGGGGAAGGGGGGCCCCGCCGCACCCCGGGCCAGGGGGGGAAGGGGGGGCCCCGCCGCACTCCGGGCCAGGGGGGGAAGGGGTTTGGCCCCGCCGCACCCCGGGCCTGGGGGAGGACGGGGGCACCGCCGCACCCCGGGCCTGGGGGGGGCCCCGCCGCACCCCGGGCTAGGGGGGGAAGGGGGAGCCCCGCCGCACCCCGGGCCAGGGGGGGAAGGGGGGCCCCGCCGCACCCCGGGCCAGGGGGGAAGGGGGGCCCCGCCGCACCCCGGGCCAGGGGGGAAGGGGGGGCCCCGCCGCACCCCGGGCCAGGGGGGGAAGGGGGGGCCCCGCCGCACCCCGGGCCAGGGGGGGAAGGGGGGCCCCGCCGCACCCCGGGCCAGGGGGGGGCCCCGCCGCACCCCGGGCCAGGGGGGGGCCCCGCCGCACCCCGGGCCAGGGGGGGAAGGGGGGCCCCGCCGCACCCCGGGCCAGGGGGGGAAGGGGGGCCCCGCCGCACCCCGGGCCAGGGGGGAAGGGGGCCCCGCCGCACCCCGGGCCAGGGGGGGCCCGCCGCACCCCGGGCCAGGGGGGGGCCCCGCCGCACCCCGGGCCAGGGGGGGAAGGGGGGCCCCGCCGCACCCCGGGCCAGGGGGGGAAGGGGGGCCCCGCCGCACCCCGGGCCAGGGGGGAAGGGGGGCCCCGCCGCACCCCGGGCCAGGGGGGGAAGGGGGGGCCCCGCCGCACCCCGGGCCAGGGGGGGAAGGGGGGGCCCCGCCGCACCCCGGGCCAGGGGGGAAGGGGGGCCCCGCCGCACCCCGGGCCAGGGGGGGAAGGGGGGGCCCCGCCGCACCCCGGGCCAGGGGGGGAAGGGGGGCCCCGCCGCACCCCGGGCCAGGGGGGGAAGGGGGGCCCCGCCGCACCCCGGGCCAGGGGGGGAAGGGGGGCCCCGCCGCACCCCGGGCCAGGGGGGGAAGGGGGGGCCCCGCCGCACCCCGGGCCAGGGGGGGAAGGGGGGGCCCCGCCGCACCCCGGGCCAGGGGGGGAAGGGGGGGCCCCGCCGCACCCCGGGCCAGGGGGGGAAGGGGGGGCCCCGCCGCACCCCGGGCCAGGGGGGGAAGGGGGGCCCCGCCGCACCCCGGGCCAGGGGGGGAAGGGGGGGCCCCGCCGCACCCCGGGCCAGGGGGGGAAGGGGGGCCCCGCCGCACCCCGGGCCAGGGGGGGAAGGGGGGCCCCGCCGCACCCCGGGCCAGGGGGGGAAGGGGGGGCCCCGCCGCACCCCGGGCCAGGGGGGGAAGGGGGGGCCCCGCCGCACCCCGGGCCAGGGGGGGAAGGGGGGGCCCCGCCGCACCCCGGGCCAGGGGGGGAAGGGGGGCCCCGCCGCACCCCGGGCCAGGGGGGGAAGGGGGGGCCCCGCCGCACCCCGGGCCAGGGGGGGAAGGGGGGCCCGCCGCACCCCGGGCCAGGGGGGGAAGGGGGGGCCCCGCCGCACCCCGGGCCAGGGGGGGAAGGGGGGCCCCGCCGCACCCCGGGCCAGGGGGGGAAGGGGGGCCCCGCCGCACCCCGGGCCAGGGGGGGAAGGGGGGGCCCCGCCGCACCCCGGGCCAGGGGGGGAAGGGGGGGCCCCGCCGCACCCCGGGCCAGGGGGGAAGGGGGGCCCCGCCGCACCCCGGGCCAGGGGGGGAAGGGGGGGCCCCGCCGCACCCCGGGCCAGGGGGGAAGGGGGGCCCCGCCGCACCCCGGGCCAGGGGGGGAAGGGGGGGCCCCGCCGCACCCCGGGCCAGGGGGGGAAGGGGGGGCCCCGCCGCACCCCGGGCCAGGGGGGGAAGGGGGGGCCCCGCCGCACCCGGGCCAGGGGGGGAAGGGGGGGCCCCGCCGCACCCCGGGCCAGGGGGGGAAGGGGGGGCCCCGCCGCACCCCGGGCCAGGGGGGAAGGGGGGCCCCGCCGCACCCCGGGCCAGGGGGGGAAGGGGGGCCCCGCCGCACCCCGGGCCAGGGGGGGGCCCCGCCGTTCCCCGGGCCAGGGGGAGAAGGGGGGGCCCCGCCGCACTCCGGGCCAGGGGGGGGAAGGGGGGCTCCGCCGCACCCCGGGCCAGGGGGCGGGGAGAGGGGGGCCCCGCCGCACCCCGGGCCAGGGGGGGAAGGGGGGCCCCGCCGCACCCCGGGCCAGGGGGGGAAGGGGGGGCCCCGCCGCACCCCGGGCCAGGGGGGGAAGGGGGGCCCCGCCGCACCCCGGGCCAGGGGGGGAAGGGGGGGCCCCGCCGCACCCCGGGCCAGGGGGGGAAGGGGGGCCCCGCCGCACCCCGGGCCAGGGGGGAAGGGGGGCCCCGCCGCACCCCGGGCCAGGGGGGAGGCCCACCGCACCCCGGGCCAGGGGGGGAAGGGGAGGCCCCGCCGCACTCCGGACCAGGGGGAGAAGGGGGGGCCCCGCCGCACCCCGGGCCAGGGGGAGAAGGGGGGGCCCCGCCGCACCCCGGGCCAGGGGGGGAAGGGGGGCCCCGCCGCACCCCGGGCCAGGGGGGGAAGGGGGGGCCCCGCCGCACCCCGGGCCAGGGGGGGAAGGGGGGGCCCCGCCGCACCCCGGGCCAGGGGGGCCCGCCGCACCCGGGCAGGGGGGGGCCCCGCCGCACCCCGGGCCAGGGGGGGAAGGGGGGCCCCGCCGCACCCCGGGCCAGGGGGGGAAGGGGGGGCCCCGCCGCACCCCGGGCCAGGGGGGGCCCCGCCGCACCCCGGGCCAGGGGGGGGCCTCGCCGCACCCCGGGCCAGGGGGTCGAAGGGGGGGCCCAGCCGCACCCCAGGCCAGGGGGGAAGGGGGGCCCCGCCGCACCCCGGGCCAGGGGGGGAAGGGGGGGCCCCGCCGCACCCCGGGCCAGGGGGGGAAGGGGGGGCCCCGCCGCACCCCGGGCCAGGGGGGAAGGGGGGCCCCGCCGCACCCCGGGCCAGGGGGGAAGGGGGGGCCCCGCCGCACCCCGGGCCAGGGGGGGACGGGGGAGCCCCGCCGCACCCCGGGCCAGGGGGGAAGGGGGGCCCCGCCGCACCCCGGGCCAGGGGGGGAAGGGGGGGCCCTGTCGCACACTGGGCGAGGGGGGGGAAGGGGAGGCTCCCGCCGCACCCCGGGCCAGGGGGGAGAATGGGGGGCCCGCCGCACCCCGGGCCAGGGGGGGAAGGAGGGGTCCCGCCGCACCCCGGGCCAGGGGGGGGGCCCCGCCGCACCCCGGGCCAGGGGGGAGTCCCGCCGCACCCCGGGCCAGGGGGGGAAGGGGAGGCCCCGCCGCACTCCGGACCAGGGGGAGAAGGGGGGGCCCGCCGCACCCCGGGCCAGGGGGGAAGGGGGGGCCCCGCCGCACCCCGGGCCAGGGGGGGAAGGGGGGCCCCGCCGCACCCCGGGCCAGGGGGGGAAGGGGGGCCCCGCCGCACCCCGGGCCAGGGGGGGAAGGGGGGCCCCGCCGCACCCCGGGCCAGGGGGGGAAGGGGGGGCCCCGCCGCACCCCGGGCCAGGGGGGGAAGGGGGGCCCCGCCGCACCCCGGGCCAGGGGGGGAAGGGGGGCCCCGCCGCACCCCGGGCCAGGGGGGGAAGGGGGGCCCCGCCGCACCCCGGGCCAGGGGGGGAAGGGGGGGCCCCGCCGCACCCCGGGCCAGGGGGGCCCCGCCGCACCCCGGGCCAGGGGGGGCCCCGCCGCACCCGGGCCAGGGGGGGGGGGGCCCCGCCGCACCCCGGGCCAGGGGGGGAAGGGGGGCCCCGCCGCACCCCGGGCCAGGGGGGGAAGGGGGGGCCCCGCCGCACCCCGGGCCAGGGGGGGAAGGGGGGGCCCCGCCGCACCCCGGGCCAGGGGGGGGCCCCGCCGCACCCCGGGCCAGGGGGGGAAGGGGGGCCCCGCCGCACCCCGGGCCAGGGGGGGAAGGGGGGCCCCGCCGCACCCCGGGCCAGGGGGGGAAGGGGGGGCCCCGCCGCACCCCGGGCCAGGGGGGAAGGGGGGCCCCGCCGCACCCCGGGCCAGGGGGGGAAGGGGGGCCCCGCCGCACCCCGGGCCAGGGGGGGAAGGGGGGCCCCGCCGCACCCCGGGCCAGGGGGGGAAGGGGGGCCCCGCCGCACCCCGGGCCAGGGGGGGAAGGGGGGCCCCGCCGCACCCCGGGCCAGGGGGGGCCCCGCCGCACCCGGGCCAGGGGGGAAGGGGGGCCCCGCCGCACCCCGGGCCAGGGGGGGGCCCGCCGCAACCCGGGCCAGGGGGGGCCCCGCCGCACCCCGGGTCAGGGGGGTGAAGGGGGAGCCCCGCCGCACCCCGGGCTAGGGGGCGAAGGGGGGGCCCCGCCGCACCCCGGGCCAGGGGGGGAAGGGGGGGCCCCGCCGCACCCCGGGCCAGGGGGGAAGGGGGGCCCCGCCGCACCCCGGGCCAGGGGGGGAAGGGGGGGCCCCGCCGCACCCCGGGCCAGGGGGGGAAGGGGGGCCCCGCCGCACCCCGGGCCAGGGGGGGAAGGGGGGCCCCGCCGCACCCCGGGCCAGGGGGAGGGGGCCCCGCCGCACCCCGGGCCAGGGGGGGAAGGGGGGGCCCCGCCGCACCCCGGGCCAGGGGGGGAAGGGGGGGCCCCGCCGCACCCCGGGCCAGGGGGGGAAGGGGGGGCCCCGCCGCACCCCGGGCCAGGGGGGGAAGGGGGGGCCCCGCCGCACCCCGGGCCAGGGGGGGAAGGGGGGCCCCGCCGCACCCCGGGCCAGGGGGGGAAGGGGGGGCCCCGCCGCACCCCGGGCCAGGGGGGGAAGGGGGGGCCCCGCCGCACCCCGGGCCAGGGGGGGAAGGGGGGGCCCCGCCGCACCCCGGGCCAGGGGGGGAAGGGGGGCCCCGCCGCACCCCGGGCCAGGGGGGAAGGGGGCCCCGCCGCACCCCGGGCCAGGGGGGGAAGGGGGGGCCCCGCCGCACCCCGGGCCAGGGGGGGAAGGGGGGGCCCCGCCGCACCCCGGGCCAGGGGGGAAGGGGGGGCCCCGCCGCACCCCGGGCCAGGAGGGGGAAGGGGAGGCCCCGCCGAACCCCGCCCGGGGGGGGAAGGGGGGGCCTCGCCGCACTCCGGGCCAGGGGGGGAAGGGGGGCCCCGCCGCACCCCGGGCCAGGGGGGGAAGGGGGGGCCCCGCCGCACCCCGGGCCAGGGGGGGAAGGGGGGCCCCGCCGCACCCCGGGCCAGGGGGGGAAGGGGGGGCCCCGCCGCACCCCGGGCCAGGGGGGGAAGGGGGGGCCCCGCCGCACCCCGGGCCAGGGGGGGAAGGGGGGCCCCGCCGCACCCCGGGCCAGGGGGGGAAGGGGGGCCCCGCCGCACCCCGGGCCAGGGGGGGAAGGGGGGCCCCGCCGCACCCCGGGCCAGGGGGGGAAGGGGGGCCCCGCCGCACCCCGGGCCAGGGGGGAAGGGGGGCCCCGCCGCACCCCGGGCCAGGGGGGGAAAGGGGGGGCCCCGCCGTACCTCGGGCCAGGGGAAGGGAAGGGGGGCCCCGCTGCACCCCAGGCCAGGGGGGAAGGGGGGGCCCCGCCGCACCCCGGGCCAGGGGGGGAAGGGGGGGCCCCGCCGCACCCCGGGCCAGGGGGGAAGGGGGGCCCCGCCGCACCCCGGGCCAGGGGGGGAAGGGGGGGCCCCGCCGCACCCCGGGCCAGGGGGGGGCCCGCCGCACCCGGGCCAGGGGGGGGCCCCGCCGCACCCCGGGCCAGGGGGGGAAGGGGGGGCCCCGCCGCACCCCGGGCCAGGGGGGGAAGGGGGCCCCGCCGCACCCCGGGCCAGGGGGGGGGCCCCGCCGCACCCGGGCCAGGGGGGGAAGGGGGGCCCCGCCGCACCCCGGGCCAGGGGGGGAAGGGGGGGCCCCGCCGCACCCCGGGCCAGGGGGGGAAGGGGGGGCCCCGCCGCACCCCGGGCCAGGGGGGGAAGGGGGGGCCCCGCCGCACCCCGGGCCAGGGGGGGAAGGGGGGCCCCGCCGCACCCCGGGCCAGGGGGGGAAGGGGGGGCCCCGCCGCACCCCGGGCCAGGGGGGGAAGGGGGGGCCCCGCCGCACCCCGGGCCAGGGGGGGAAGGGGGGCCCCGCCGCACCCCGGGCCAGGGGGGAAGGGGGGCCCCGCCGCACCCCGGGCCAGGGGGGGCCCCCGCAAGGCAGGGGGGGCCCCGCCGCACCCAGGGCCAGGGGGAGGAAGGGGGGGCCCCGCCGCACCCCGGGCCAGGGGGGGAAGGGGGGGCCCCGCCGCACCCCGGGCCAGGGGGGGAAGGGGGGCCCCGCCGCACCCCGGGCCAGGGGGGGGCCCCGCCGTACGACGGGCCAGGGGGGAAGAGGGGTAGCCCCTCCGCCCCCCGGGCCAGGGGGGGGCCCCGCCGCACCCCTGGCCAGGGGGGGGGGCAGGGGGGGCCCCGCCGCACCCCGGACCAGGGGGGGAAGGGGGGGCCCCGCCGCACCCCGGGCCAGGGGGGGAAGGGGGGCCCCGCCGCACCCCGGGCCAGGGGGGGAAGGGGGGCCCCGCCGCACCCCGGGCCAGGGGGGGGAAGGGGGGGCCCCGCCGCCCCCCGGGCCAGGCAGGGGAAGGCGGGCCCCCGCCGCCCCCTGGGCCAGGGGGGGCCCCGCCGCACCCCGGACCAGGGGGGGAAGGGGGGGCCCCGCCGCACCCCGGGCCAGGGGGAGAAGGGGGGGGCCCCGCCGCACCCCGGGCCAGGGGGGGAAAGGGGGCCCCGCCGCACCCCGGGCCAGGGGGGGACGGGGGGGCCCCGCCCCCCCCCGGACCCGGGGGGGACGGGGGGGCCCCGCCGCACCCCGGGACAGGGGGAGAAGGGGGGGCCCCGCGGCTCCCCGGGCCAGGGGGGGAAGGGGGGGCCCCGCCGCACCCCGGGCCAGGGGGGGAAGGGGGGGCCCCGCCGCACCCCGGGCCAGGGGGGGAAGGGGGGCCCCGCCGCACCCCGGGCCAGGGGGGGCCCGCCGCACCCGGGCCAGGGGGGGCCCCGCCGTACCCCGGGCCAGGGGGGAAGTGGGGGAGCCCCACCGCACCCCGGGCCAGGGGGGGAAGGGGGGCCCCGCCGCACCCCGGGCCAGGGGGGAAGGGGGGCCCCGCCGCACCCCGGGCCAGGGGGGGGCCCCGCCGCACCCGGGCCAGGGGGGGGGCCCCGCCGCACCCCGGGCCAGGGGGGGAAGGGGGGCCCCGCCGCACCCCGGGCCAGGGGGGGAAGGGGGGGCCCCGCCGCACCCCGGGCCAGGGGGGGAAGGGGGGCCCCGCCGCACCCCGGGCCAGGGGGGGAAGGGGGGGCCCCGCCGCACCCCGGGCCAGGGGGGGCCCCGCCGCACCCGGGCCAGGGGGGGAAGGGGGGCCCCGCCGCACCCCGGGCCAGGGGGGGAAGGGGGGCCCCGCCGCACCCCGGGCCAGTGGGGGAAGGGGGGGCCCGCGCCGCCCCCGGGGCCAGGGGGTGAATGGGGGGCCCCGCCGCACCCCGGGCCAGGGGGGGGAAGGGGGGGCCCCGCCGCACCCCGGGCCAGGGGGGGAAGGGGGGGCCCCGCCGAACCCTGGGCCAGGGGGGCCCCGCCGCGCCCCGGGCCAGGGGGGGAAGGGGGGGCCTCGCCGCACCCCGGGCCAGGGGGGGATGGGGGGGCCCCACCGCACCCCGGGCCAGGGGGGGAAGGGGGGCCCCGCCGCACCCCAGGCCAGGGGGGGGAAGGGGGGGCCCCGCCGCAGCCCGGGCCAGGGGGGGGGGGAAAGGGGGGCCCCGCCGCACCCCACGCCAGGGGGGGGAAGGGGGGGCCCCGCCGCACCCCGGGCCAGGGAGGAGAAGGGGGGCCCCGCCGCACCCCGGGCCAGGGGGGAAGAGGGGGACCCCAGCGCACCCAGGGCCAGGGGGGGAAGGGGGGGCCCCGCCGCACCCCGGGCCAGGGGGGGAAGGGGGGCCCCGCCGCACCCCGGGCCAGGGGGGGAAGGGGGGCCCCGCCGCACCCCGGGCCAGGGGGGGAAGGGGGGCCCCGCCGCACCCCGGGCCAGGGGGGGAAGGGGGGCCCCGCCGCACCCCGGGCCAGGGGGGAAGGGGGGGCCCCGCCGCACCCCGGGCCAGGGGGGGGATGGGGGGGCCCCGCCTCACCCCGGGCCAGGGGGGGAAGGGGGGCCCCGCCGCACCCCGGGCCAGGGGGGAAGGGGGGCCCCGCCGCACCCCGGGCCAGGGGGGGAAGGGGGGGCCCCGCCGCACCCGGGCCAGGGGGGGAAGGGGGGCCCCGCCGCACCCCGGGCCAGGGGGGGAAGGGGGGGCCCCGCCGCCGCCCGGGCCAGGGGGGGAAGGGGGGGCCCCGCCGCACCCTCGGGCCAGGGGGGGGAAGGGGGGGCCCCGCCGCACCCCGGGCCAGGGGGGGAAAGAGGGGGCCCCGCCGCACCCCGGGCCAGGGGGGGGAAGGAGGGGGCCCCGCCGCACCCCGGGCCAGGGGGGGGCCCCGCCGCACCCCGGGCCAGGGGGGGAAGGGGGGCCCCGCCGCACCCCGGGCCAGGGGGGGAAGGGGGGGCCCCGCCGCACCCCGGGCCAGAGGGGTGAAGGGGAGGCCCCGCCGCACCCGGGGCCAGGGGGGGAAGGGGGCCCCACCTCACTTCGGGCCAGGGGGGGAAGGGGGGTCCCCCGCCGCACCCCGGGCCAGGGGGGGAAGGGGGGGCCCCGCCGCACCCCGGGCCAGGGGGGGAAGGGGGGCCCCGCCGCACCCCGGGCCAGGGGGGAAGGGGGGCCCCGCCGCACCCCGGGCCAGGGGGGAAGGGGGGGCCCCGCCGCACCCCGGGCCAGGGGGGGAAGGGGGGGCCCCGCCGCACCCCGGGCCAGGGGGGAAGGGGGGCCCCGCCGCACCCCGGGCCAGGGGGGGAAGGGGGGGCCCCGCCGCACCCCGGGCCAGGGGGGCCCCGCCGCACCCGGGCCAGGGGGGGCCCCGCCGCACCCGGGCCAGGGGGGCCCCGCCGCACCCCGGGCAGGGGGGGCCCCGCCGCACCCCGGGCCAGGGGGGGAAGGGGGGCCCCGCCGCACCCCGGGCCAGGGGGGGAAGGGGGGCCCCGCCGCACCCCGGGCCTGGGGGGGATGGGGGGTCCCCCGCCGCACCCCGGGCCAGGGGGGGAAGGGGGGGCCCCGCCGCACCCCGTGCCATGTGGGGGAGGGGGGGCCCCGCCGCCCCCTGGGCCCGGGGGGGAACGCGGGGGCCCCGCCGCACCCCGGGCCAGGGGGGGGAAGGGGGGGCCCCGCCGCACCCCGGGCCAGGGGGGGAAGGGGGGGCCCCGCCGCACCCCGGGCCAGGGAGGGGCCCCGCCGCACCCCGGGCCAGGGGGGGGCCCCGGCGCAACCCGGGCCCGTTGGTGGACGGGGGGGGCCCCGCCGCTCCCCGGGCCAGGGAGAGGAAGGGGGGGCCCCGCCGCACCCCGGGCTAGGGGGGGAAGGGGGGGGCCCGCCGCACCCCGGGCCAGGGGGGGAAGGGGGGCCCCGCCGCACCCCGGGCCAGGGGGGGCCCCGCCGCACCCCGGGCCACAGAGGGGAAGGGGGGGACCCGCGGCACCCGGGGCCACGGGGGGAAGGGGGGCCCCGCCGCACCCCGGGCCAGGGGGGGAGGGGGGGCCCCGCCGCACCCGGGCCAGGGGGGGGAAGGGGGGCCCCGCCGCACCCCGGGCCAGGGGGGGAAGGGGGGGCCCCGCCGCACCCCGGGCCAGGGGGGAAGGGGGGGCCCCGCCGCACCCCGGGCCAGGGGGGGCCCCGCCGCACCCGGGCCAGGGGGGGGCCCGCCGCACCCGGGCCAGGGGGGGCCCCGCCGCACCCCGGGCCAGGGGGGAGAAGGGGGGGCCCCGCCGCACCCCGGGCCAGGGGGGGAAGGGGGGGACCCCAGCGCACCCCGGGCCAGGGCGGGAAGGGGGGGCCCCGCCGCACCCCAGGCCAGGGGGGGGGGAAGGGGGGGGCCCCGCCGCACCCCGGGCCAGGGGGGAGAAGGTGGGGGGGCCCCGCCGCACCCCGGGCCAGGGGGGGGAAGGGGGGGCCCCGCCGCACCCCGGGCCAGGGGGGAAGGGGGGGCCCCGCGCACCCCGGGCGAGGGGGGGCCCCGCCGCACCCGGGCCAGGAGGGGCCCCGCACACCCGGGCAAGGGGGGCCCCGCCGCACCCCGGGCCAGGGGGGGAAGGGGGGGCTCCGCCGCACCACGGGCCAGCGGGGGGGGAGGGGGGGCCCCACCGCCCCCCGGGCCAGGCGGGGGGCCCCGCCGTCCCCCGGGCCAGGGGGGGCCCCGCCGCACCCCGGGCCAGGGGGGGGGGCCGCCGCACCCGGGCCAGGGGGAAGGGGGGCCCCGGGCCAGGGGGGGAAGGGGGGCCCCGCCGCACCCCGGGCCAGGGGGGGAAGGGGGGCCCGCCGCACCCGGGCCAGGGGGGGAAGGGGGGGCCCCGCCGCACCCCGGGCCAGGGGGGGGAAGGGGGGCCCCGCCGCACCCCGGGCCAGGGGGGGAGGGGCCCGCGCACCCGGGCCAGGGGGGGCCCCGCCGCACCCCGGGCCAGGGGGGAAGGGGGGGCCCCGCCGCACCCCGGGCCAGGGGGGGGAAGGGGGGGCCCCGCCGCACCCCGGGCCAGGGGGGGAAGGGGGGCCCCGCCGCACCCCGGGCCAGGGGGGAAGGGGGGCCCCGCCGCACCCCGGGCCAGGGGGGGAAGGGGGGGCCCCGCCGCACCCCGGGCCAGGGGGGGGAAGGGGGGCCCCGCCGCACCCCGGGCCAGGGGGGAAGGGGGGGCCCCGCCGCACCCCGGGCCAGGGGAGGGGAAGGGGGGGCCCCGCCGCACCCCGGGCCAGGGGGGGCCCCGCGCACCCGGGCCAGGGGGGGCCCCGCCGCACCCCGGGCCAGGGGGGGAAGGGGGGGCCCCGCCGCACCCCGGGCCAGGGGGGAAGGGGGGCCCCGCCGCACCCCGGGCCAGGGGGGGCCCCGCCGCACCCGGGCCAGGGGGGGCCCCGCCGCACCCCGGGCCAGGGGGGGCCCCGCCGCACCCCGGGCCAGGGGGGGGGCCCCGCCGCACCCCGGGCCAGGGGGGGGGGGCCCCGCCGCACCCCGGGCCAGGGGGGGAAGGGGGGGCCCCGCCGCACCCCGGGCCAGGGGGGGAAGGGGGGCCCCGCCGCACCCCGGGCCAGGGGGGGGCCCCGCCGCACCCCGGGCCAGGGGGGGAAGGGGGGCCCCGCCGCACCCCGGGCCAGGGGGGGAAGGGGGGCCCCGCCGCACCCCGGGCCAGGGGGGGAAGGGGGGCCCCGCCGCACCCCGGGCCAGGGGGGGAAGGGGGGGCCCCGCCGCACCCCGGGCCAGGGGGGGAAGGGGGGGCCCCGCCGCACCCCGGGCCAGGGGGGGAGGGGGGCCCCGCCGCACCCCGGGCCAGGGGGGGAAGGGGGGGCCCCGCCGCACCCCGGGCCAGGGGGGGAAGGGGGGCCCCGCCGCACCCCGGGCCAGGGGGGGAAGGGGGGGCCCCGCCGCACCCGGGCCAGGGGGGGGGGCCCCGCCGCACCCCGGGCCAGGGGGGGAAGGGGGGCCCCGCCGCACCCCGGGCCAGGGGGGGGCCCCGCCGCACCCCGGGCCAGGGGGGGGCCCCGCCGCACCCCGGGCCAGGGGGGGGCCCCGCCGCACCCGGGCCAGGGGGGGGAAGGGGGGCCCCGCCGCACCCCGGGCCAGGGGGGGCCCCGCCGCACCCCGGGCCAGGGGGGGGCCCCGCCGCACCCGGGCCAGGGGGGGGGGGGCCCCGCCGCACCCCGGGCCAGGGGGGGAGGGGGCCCCGCCGCACCCAGGGCCAGGGGGGGCCTCGCCGCACCCCGGGCCAGGGGGGGAAGGGGGGCCCCGCCGCATCCCGGGCCAGGGGGGGGAAGGGGGAGCCCCGCCGCACCCCGGGCCAGGGGGGGAAGGGGGGTCCCGCCGCACCCCGGGCCAGGGGGGGAAGGGGGGCCCCGCCGCACCCCGGGCCAGGGGGGGAAGGGGGGGCCCCGCCGCACCCCGGGCCAGGGGGGGAAGGGGGGGCCCCGCCGCACCCCGGGCCAGGGGGGAAGGGGGGGCCCCGCCGCACCCCGGGCCAGGGGGGGAAGGAGGGGTCCCGCCGCACCCCGGGCCAGGGGGGGGCCCCGCCGCACCCCGGGCCAGGGGGGGCCCCGCCGCACCCCGGGCCAGGGGGGGGCCCCGCCGCACCCCGGGCCAGGGGGGAAGGGGGGCCCCGCCGCACCCCGGGCCAGGGGGGGGCCCCGCCGCACCCGGGCCAGGGGGGGCCCCGCCGCACCCCGGGCCAGGGGGGGCCCCGCCGCACCCGGGCCAGGGGGGGGCCCCGCCGCACCCCGGGCCAGGGGGGGGCCCGCCGCACCCCGGCCAGGGGGGGAAGGGGGGGCCCCGCCGCACCCCGGGCCAGGGGGGGAAGGGGGGGCCCCGCCGCACCCCGGGCCAGGGGGGAGGGGGCCCCGCCGCACCCCGGGCCAGGGGGGAAGGGGGGCCCCGCCGCACCCCGGGCCAGGGGGGGAAGGGGGGGCCCCGCCGCACCCCGGGCCAGGGGGGGAAGGGGGGCCCCGCCGCACCCCGGGCCAGGGGGGAAGGGGGGGCCCCGCCGCACCCCGGGCCAGGGGGGGCCCCGCCGCACCCCGCGCACCCGGGCCAGGGGGGGAAGGGGGGGCCCCGCCGCACCCCGGGCCAGGGGGGGAAGGGGGGGCCCCGCCGCACCCCGGGCCAGGGGGGGGAAGGGGGGGCCCCGCCGCACCCGGGCCAGGGGGGGAAGGGGGGCCCCGCCGCACCCCGGGCCAGGGGGGAAGGGGGGCCCCGCCGCACCCCGGGCCAGGGGGGGGCCCCGCCGCACCCCGGGCCAGGGGGGGGAAGGGGGGCCCCGCCGCACCCCGGGCCAGGGGGGGGGCCCCGCCGCACCCCGGGCCAGGGGGGGGCCCCGCCACCCCGGGCCAGGGGGGGCCCGCCGCACCCCGGGCCAGGGGGGGAAGGGGGGGCCCCGCCGCACCCGGGCCAGGGGGGGAAGGGGGGGCCCCGCCGCACCCCGGGCCAGGGGGAGGGGGCCCCGCCGCACCCCGGGCCAGGGGGGGAAGGGGGGCCCCGCCGCACCCCGGGCCAGGGGGGAAGGGGGGGCCCCTCCGCACCCCGGGCCAGGAGGGGGAAGGGGAGGCCCCGCCGAACCCCGGGCCGGGGGGGGAAGGGGGGGCCTCGCCGCACTCCGGGCCAGGGGGGGAAGGGGTTTGGCCCCGCCGCACCCCGGGCCAGGGGGAGGAAGGGGGGGCCCGCCGCACCCCGGGCCAGGGGGGGGGGGGCCCCGCCGCACCCCGGGCCAGGGGGAGGAAGGGGGGGTGGCCCCGCCGCACCCCGGGCCAGGGCGGGAAGGGGGGGCCCCGCCGCACCCCGGGCCAGGGGGGGCCCCGCCGCACCCGGGGCCAGTGGGGGGAAGGGGGGGCCCGCCGCACCCCGGGCCAAGGGGGGGCCCCGCCGCACCCCGGGCTAGGGGGGGAAGGGGGGCCCCGCTGCACCCCGAGCAATGGGGGCAGCCCCGCGGCACCCTGGGCCAGGGGGGCCCCGCCGCACCTCGGGCCAGGTGGTGGAAGGGGGGCCCCGCCGCACCCCGGGCCAGGGGGGGAAGGGGGGCCCCGCCGAACCCCGGGCGGGGGGGGGATGGGGGGGCCTCGCCGCACTCCGGGCCAGGGGGGGAAGGGGTTTGGCCCCGCCGCACCCCGGGCCAGGGGGAGGAAGGGGGGGCCCCGCCGCACCCCGGGCCAGGGGGTTGAAGGGGGGCCCCGCCGCACCCCGGGCCAGGGAGGGGAGGGGCCCCGCCGCATCCCGGGCCAGGGGGGGCCCCGCCGCACCCCGGGCCAGGGTGGGAAGGGGGGCCCCGCCGCAGCCCGGGCCAGGGGGGGGAAGGGGGGCCCCACCTCACCCCGGGCCAGGGGGGGGAAGGGGGGGGCCCCACCGCACCCCGGGCCAGGGGGGAAGGGGGGCCCCGCCGCACCCCGGGCCAGGGGGTGGAAGGGGGGGACCCGCCGCACCCCGGGCCAGGGGGGGAAGGGGGGGCCCCGACACAACCCGGGCCAGGGGGGGGGGAAGGGGGGGCCCCGCCGCACCCCAGGCCAGGGGGGGGGGAAGGGGGGCCCCGCCGCACCCAGGGCCAGGGGGGGACAGCCGCACCCCGGGCCAGGGGGGGCCCCGCCGCACCCCGGGCCAGGGGGGGAAGGGGGGGCCCCGCCGCACCCCGGGCCAGGGGGGGAAGGGGGGGCCCCGCCGCACCCCGGGCCAGGGGGGGGCCCCGCCGCACCCCGGGCCAGGGGGGGCCCGCCGCACCCCGGGCCAGGGGGGGAAGGGGGGCCCCGCCGCACCCCGGGCCAGGGGGGGGCCCCGCCGCACCCCGGGCCAGGGGGGGGCCCGCCGCACCCCGGGCCAGGGGGGTCCCGCCGCACCCCGGGCCAGGGGGGGAAGGGGGGGCCCCGCCGCACCCCGGGCCAGGGGGGAAGGGGGGCCCCGCCGCACCCCGGGCCAGGGGGGGGCCCCGCCGCACCCCGGGCCAGGGGGGGAAGGGGGGCCCCGCCGCACCCCGGGCCAGGGGGGAAGGGGGGCCCCGCCGCACCCCGGGCCAGGGGGGGAAGGGGGGCCCCGCCGCACCCCGGGCCAGGGGGGGAAGGGGGGCCCCGCCGCACCCCGGGCCAGGGGGGGAAGGGGGGGCCCCGCCGCACCCCGGGCCAGGGGGGGGAAGGGGGGGCCCGCCGCACCCCGGGCCAGGGGGGGGGGCCGCCGCACCCGCCGAACCCCGGGCCAGGGGGGGAAGGGGGGGCCCCGCCGCACCCCGGGCCAGGGGGGGAAGGGGGGCCCCGCCGCACCCCGGGCCAGGGGGGGAAGGGGGGGCCCCGCCGCACCCCGGGCCAGGGGGGGGCCCCGCCGCACCCCGGGCCAGGGGGGGAAGGGGGGCCCCGCCGCACCCCGGGCCAGGGGGGGCCCCGCCGCTCCCCGGGCCAGGGTGCGGCAGGGGGGGCCCCGCCGCACCCCGGGACAGGGGGGGCCCCGCCGCACCCCGGGCCAGGGGGGGAAGGGGGGGCCCCGCCGCACCCCGGGCCAGGGGGGGGCCCCGCCGCACCCCGGGACAGGGGGGGAAGGGGGGTACCGCCGCACCCCGGGCCAGGGGGGGCCCCGCCGCACTCCGGGCCAGGAGGGGGCCCCGCCGCACCCCGGGCCAGGGGGGGAAGGGGGGCCCCGCCGCACCCCGGGCCAGGGGGGGAAGGGGGGGCCCCGCCGCACCCCGGGCCAGGGGGGAAGGGGGGCCCCCGCCGCACCCCGGGCCAGGGGGGGAAGGGGGCCCCGCCGCACCCCGGGCCAGGGGGGGAAGGGGGGGCCCCGCCGCACCCCGGGCCAGGGGGGGAAGGGGGGCTCCGCCGCACCCCGGGCCAGGGGGGGAGGGGCCCCGTCGCCCCCCGGGCCAGGGGGGGCTCCGCCGCACCCCGGGCCAGGGGGAAGGGGAGGCCCCGCCGCACCCGGGGCCAGGGGGGGGAAGGGGGGCCCCACCTCACCCCGGGCCAGGGGGGGAAGGGGGGTCCCCCGCCGCACCCCGGGCCAGGGGGGAAGGGGGGCCCCGCCGCACCCCGGGCCAGGGGGGGGCCCCGCCAACCCGGCCAGGGGGCCCCGCACCCCGGCCAGGGGGGGAAGGGGGTGGCCCCGCCGCACCCCGGGCCAGGGGGGGAAGGGGGGCCCCGCCGCACCCCGGGCCAGGGGGGGGGGCCCCGCCGCACCCCGGGCCAGGGGGGGAAGGGGGGCCCCGCCGCACCCCGGGCCAGGGGGGGAAGGGGGGGCCCCGCCGCACCCCGGGCCAGGGGGGAAGGGGGGCCCCGCCGCACCCCGGGCCAGGGGGGGAAGGGGGGGCCCCGCCGCACCCCGGGCCAGGGGGGGAAGGGGGGGACCCCGCCGCACCCCGGGCCAGGGGGGGAAGGGGGGGCCCCGCCGCACCCCAGGCCAGGTGGGGGGGGCACGCCGCCCCGCCGAACCCCGGGCCAGGGGGGGAAGGGGGGCCCCCGTCGCACCCCGGGCCAGGGGGGGGGGAGAGGGGCCCGTCGCACCCCGGGCCAGGGGGGGAAGGGTGGGGGACCCGCCGCACCCCGGGCGAGGGGGGGGCCCCGCCGCACCCCGGGCCAGGGGGGGGAAGGGGGGCCCGCCGCACCCCGGGCCAGGGGGGGCCCCGCCGCACCCCGGGCCAGGGGGGGCCCCGCCGCACCCCGGGCCAGGGGGGGGGCCCCGCCGCACCCCGGGCCAGGGGGGGAAGGGGGGGCCCCGCCGCACCCCGGGCCAGGGGGGGGCCCCGCCGCACCCCGGGCCAGGGGGGGAAGGGGGGCCCCGCCGCACCCCGGGCCAGGGGGGGGGCCCGCGCACCCGGGCCAGGGGGGCCCCGCCGCACCCCGGGCCAGGGGGGGAAGGGGGGCCCCGCCGCACCCCGGGCCAGGGGGGGAAGGGTGGGGGGCCCCGCCGCACCCCGGGCCAGGGGGGGAAGGGGGGCCCCCGCCGCACCCCAGGCCAGGGGGGGGAATGGGGGGCCCCGCCGCACCCTGGGCCAGGGGGGGAAGGGGGGGCCCGCCGCACCCCGGGCCAGGGGGGGAAGGGGGGGCCCCGCCGCACCCCGGCCCAGGGGGGGTATGGGGGGGCCCCGCCGCACCCCGGGCCAGGGAGGGGAGGGGCCCCGCCGCATCCCGGGCCAGGGGGGGCCCCGCCGCACCCCGGGCCTGGTTGGGAAGGGGGGGCCCCGCCGCCCCCCGGGCTAGGGGGGGGACGGGGGGGCCCCGCCGCACCCCGGGCCAGGGGGGGAAGGGGGGTCCCCTCCGCACCCCGGGCCAGTGGGGGAAGGGCGGGCCCCGCCGCACCCCGGGCCAGGGGGGGGAAGGGGGGGCCCCGCCGCACCCCGGGCCTGGGGGGGGAAGGGGGGGCCCCGCCGCACCCCGGGCCAGGGGGGAAGGGGGGGCACCGCCGCACCCCGGGCTAGGGGGGGGAATGGGGGGCCCCGCCGCACCCCGGGCCAGGGGGGGAAGGGGGGGCCCCGCCGCACCCCGGGCCAGGGGGGGAAGGGGGGCCCCGCCGCACCCCGGGCCAGGGGGGGCCCGCCGCACCCCGGGCCAGGGGGGGCCCCGCCGCACCCCGGGCCAGGGGGGGGCCCCGCCGCACCCCGGGCCAGGGGGGGGCCCCACCGCACCCAGGCCAGGGGGGGCCCTACCGCACCCCAGGCCAGGGGGGGAAGGGGGGTGGCCCCATCGCACTCCGGGCCAGGGGAGTGAAGGGGGGGCCCCGCCGCACCCCGGGCCAGGCGGTGGGGCCCCGCCGCACCCCGGGCCAGGGGGGGAAGGTGGGGCCCCGCCGCACCCCGGGCCAGGGGGGGAAGGGGGGGCCCCGCCGCACCCGGGCCAGGGGGGAAGGGGGGCCCCGCCGCACCCCGGGCCAGGGGGGAAGGGGGGCCCCGCCGCACCCCGGGCCAGGGGGGAAGGGGGGCCCCGCCGCACGCCGCACCCCAGGCCAGGGGGGGGAAGGGGGGGCTCCCGCCGCACCCCGGGCCAGGGGGGAGAAGGTGGGGGCTCGCCGCACCCCGGGCCAGGGGGGGAAGGGGGGGCCCCGCCGCACCCCGGGCCAGGGGGGGAAGGGGGGCCCCGCCGCACCCCGGGCCAGGGGGGGCCCCGCCGCACCCCGGGCCAGGGGGGGAAGGGGGGCCCCGCCGCACCCCGGGCCAAGGGGGGGGCCCCGCCGCACCCCGGGCCAGGGGGGGGCCCCGCCAGACCCCGGGCCAGGGGGGTCCCACTGCACCCCAGGCCAGGGGGGGAAGGGGGGTGGCCCCGTCGCACTCCGGGCCAGGGGAGTGAAGGGGGGGCCCCGCCGCACCCCGGGCCAGGGGGGGGGCCCCGCCGCACCCCTGGCCAGGGGGGGAAGGGGGGCCCCGCCGCAACCCGGGCCAGGGGGGGCCCCGCCGCACCCCGGGCCAGGGGGGGCCCCGCCGCACCCCGGGCCAGGGGGGGAAGGGGGGCCCCGCCGCACCCCGGCCCAGGGGGGTGAAGGGGTAGCCCCGCCGCACCCCGGGCCAGGGGGGGAAGGGGGGTCCCGCCGCACCCGGGGCCAGGGGGGGAAAGGGGGTGGCACCACCTCACCCCGGGCCAGGGGGGGAAAGGGGGGGCTTCCCCGCACCCCGGGCCAGGGGGGGAAAGGGGGGGCTTCCCCGCACCCCGGGCCAGGCGATAATGCATCCCTACATTTTACAAATTATAACCCTAGATATGTTTGTTTTTCTACTGGCATAGTTTGATCTGACAAAGCTTTCTATACCTCCCGCCAAGATTAAAGCTTCTATGACAGGAGAAAAAAAATAAAATACATACACAGTAAGTGAACATAGAGTGATCTAGAGATCCTTCATATCTAGCATAGTGTCCGAGGCAAACTTGCAAATCACATTCTACAAACAAAATCAGGTGTTACATTGCCTAACCAGACCGTGTCAAAATAATAATTCATCTCAGTCAGTAAATGGCTACAACATTGTGTTTCGTAGTGCAAAACATTGATCAAATGAACTCATAGAAAAAGTGACTAATCTTTTTTTAAAAAAACATTCTTTGTAGTACATGTTAAAAAAAATCAGAGAATGAAATACTTCATACAAAATGCTCCTGCTTCACATGTTAGGATGTTATATCTTTTTATTACACATCAGCAACATCAACAACATCAGTACATTTGTTGGGTTCAGCATGGCTCAAGTCCTCCATCCAGCTGGTATCTGAAAATAAGGAATGCTGGCAGCACAACAACGGTAGTCGATTGGTCCTTTTGATTATCCACCTTGTCATCGTCGACTTTCTTCTGATGTCAGCACAGCGTCTCTTCTGTCTTCACATAGCACGTTTTTCCTTCTTCAATACCGCACTTTGTAGGTCGTGTCACCACATCTGACTTCTTCTCACTTCCTCCTGGTTTCTATAATATTCCAGATGATTTTTCTGTTCACCTGCGTTTCTTTATACATCTTCATTTTCATATTCCAGACGATTTTTCTGCTCATCTGCGTTTCTTTATACATCTTCGTTTTCCGTCATATTCCAGATGAATTTTTCTGCTCCATCTGTATTTCTTTATACATCTTCGTTTTCAACATATTCCAGACGATTTTCTGTTCATCTGCCGTCGGCCCTCTCCGGCCGGGATGAAAGCCGGTCCACTGCTTGGGCTGTCGTCTCCTTAGATGACTCGTAAGGCAGGTTCCGCGGACCAGGCCTCGCCCTCCGTACGTGAGTGTCGGCGAGACCAAAGACCGTCCTGTCTTACACCTTCCACAGTGGTGAATCCCTCCCTGGCTGGGCTCACCAGGGTTCGTTGTGTGGCACTTCATTCCACACTCCTTAACTTCCTAGTAGAAAAATATAAACTCTTCTTAATCCTAGACCAGGTAGGACTTGAAAGAAGTGAGGTGGTGCGTCGCGAGTGTGGTGCTGCATTCCTCACGCTGCTTCTTCTCTTCTTATATGTGCTGTGGACGGATTCCGGCTAGTCATGGGGCGGTACTGTGTGTGACATTTGACAGAAACAATCCGAAAGGGATGATGGATTAGTTGGAAGTGCATTCGCAAAAAAAAACAAATATTTACTTTATACATTACGTCAATATTCTCATTAGGCTGGGTCGGGGAGTGAAGCTCTGCTCATTACATTGAATATTATTTATCACTACGCGTCAAAGAGTACATTACAAATCATACTAGCATAAAAACACACTGAGTGAAGCTCTGTAATTATCGCAATATTAAGTAACACTAACCACCGATTTCAAAGCATAACTCACGGGACAAAACATATGGGGATTGGTGGTCACAGCTACCTAGGGGAGGCGAGACGGGGCGCGGCTGGCCAGGCCGGCGGGGAGCGGGGTGGGGCGAGGCGTGGCGAGTGAGGTGGGGGGAGCCGGGGCGTGGTTGATCGGGCCAGGCCGGGGCTTTGCGGGGCGGGGCGGGGCGGGGCGGGCGGGGCGGGGCGGAGCGGACCGGGGTAGGACAGGGCAGGGCAGGGCGGAGCGAGGCGGGAACGGATGGGTACGGAGGGTGAGGTGAGGGTTAGGACAGGGAGGAGGATGTAGGTTAAAAGACATGTTAAGTTATAACAGTTAGTACAGACACCGCTTCTATCACTAAAACACAATGGGCACATTTAACAAACTCAAGGGCCGCCCCGGGCGGCACACACTCTAGCTACGCCACTGTGTAAGGGTAGAGTAACTCATACACTCTATACACGTCTTCTCACACACAGAGCAGGGGTGAAATACTCAGCTGGTAGGGCACTGGCTGACGAAGGTATACACATAACCCACCGCCAAGAGCATAAGGAGTCTGCAATAGGCCGGTTGGCCTGTGCATGGTAGCTCATGTCGAGAGTTACTACCACTCTCTGTCATCCATGAATCTATCTAGCCTCCTTTTAAAACTCTCCAGGTTCCAGCACTAATAACAAAGTTGCTAAGCTTTTTCCACTCGTCCACCACCCTATTTGTGAACCGGTTCCTTCCTTATCCAACTTAAATCCGTTGCTCCGAGTCTTATCCTGCTCGGATATTATAAGAACTTTATCTATATCCCCTTTATTGATTCCTTTCACCCACTTAAATACTTCTATCATATCTCCCCGCACTCTTCGTCTTTCTAGGGAATGCAAGTTAAGTTTCTTTAACCTATCCTGATATGGAAGGTTTCTAAGTCCCGGAATCATTTTTGTCATTCTTCGCTGCACCGACTCTAGTGAATTTATATCCATTCTATAATAGGGGCACCAGAACTGAACCGCATAATCGAGGTGCGGCCTGACTAGCGCAAGATATAGTTGCAATAAGACCTTGAACCTTAAGTACCCTAGATCTTTCATAGACAAATGCCTTAACATTTACTAAAATATCTTTCTACAGAACCGATCCAAAGCCCACCCATGACCATAAGAATCTCTTAGTATTACCATTTCACAAAAATTTCTCTCAAATTCCTTTACAACTAAAAACCTGAAACGTCAATGTGGCATTTAAATACTCATGCACTGTTAAACAAATGTTAATCAAGAACTCCCCCAACAATACAGGTGGTTGCATTTATAAGGTTCCTTGCAAGGAATGTAATATGTTTTACTTAGGCCAGACAGGTAAAGATCTTGTAACTAGACTTAAACAACACAAATATTGTGTTAGGACAGGCCAGGAATCCAATGCTCTGTTTGTTCATCTGAGGGATAATAAGCATTGCATTGACTGGGATAATGCCTCCTCAATATTACCTTGTAATTCATTTGACAGTAGGAACTTTATAGAATCCAGTCTCGTTAAACCTACCGAATCCATCAACATGAGTTTGAGTAATGGTATGTACAAACTGGATAATTTCGTAATTAAGAAGATTTGTAACCACACAAGAAAGAGAGAATTATACTGAGGAATGAGAAAGAAAGTGAGAATGAGGGAGAGTAAGGAGTAGTGTGAGACAAATTAGAGGTACATGCCCTGATCGAGTATACAAAGTACCTGATCGAGTATAACCAAGCCCTCATCGAGTATAACAAAGCCCCCTGATCGAGTATAACAAAGTAACCTGATCGAGTATAACAAAGTCCCCTGATCGAGTATAACAAAGTCCCCTGATCGAGTATAACAAAGTCCCCTGATCGAGTATAACAAAGTCCTGATCGAGTATAACAAAGTCCCTGATCGAGTATAACAAAGTCCCCTGATCGAGTATAACAAAGTCCCCTGATCGAGTATAACAAAGTCCCCTGATCGAGTATAACAAAGTCCACTGATCAAGTATAACAAAGTCCACTGATCGAGTATAACAAAGTCCCCTAATCGAGTATAACAAAGTCCCCTAATCGAGTATAACAAAGCCCCCTGATCGAGTATAACAAAGTCCCCTAATCGAGTATAACAAAGCCCCCAAATCGAGTATAACAAAGTCCCCTGATCGAATATAACAAAGCCCCCTGATCGAGTATAACAAAGTCCCCTCATCGAGTATAACAAAGTCCCCTGATCGAGAATAACAAGTCCCTGATCGAGAATATCAAAGTCAACCTGATCGAGTATAACAAAGTCCCCTGATCGAGTATAACAAAGTCCCCTGATCGAAGAAACTGATCAGCAAGTCGTCATCAGTTGTAGGCTAAAACTAGGCAGGTATTTGCTTTTATAAGTTTACAAATACACGTTAAACCTTGTATTAATGAGTTTGGTAATGAAAAAGTCGACTCGATATTGCGGAGTCTTGTCAAAAGTGAAGAGAGAGAGAGAATCATATTTGGCAACCTTGCCCAGCGAGCCTACACGCTTGTCACCAACAATGCAGTGATTTTCAGTCATCTGCAATACTTGGAAGTGTGAGGTGCTGCCTCTTGTTATGGAAAAGTCTTGGGTGATTACAAGAATTACTGACTTTTTAGCTTAGCGACAGTTCTCGCCGCAACCCTAGAGGAGACAGAAGTGTCCACACTAGCTGGCAACAATTGCTTATAAAAAAAAAGTTAAAACGTTACGCTGTTACGTTAGTAATTCTCATATTCATGTAGGAAACGTCATGGAAAAAAGTAATTCTCGTATTAACGTACGACTTTTTCTTTTCCAAATATAGGTTATTGGCCATCAACTGAACCAAAAATGAGTTCTGGATCAAGTACTAAACATACCCAAATTTACCATTTTCACAATGAATGGGAAGAAGACTATTTTTACCTTGAATAATTTGAAGTGTCTCTGCTTGATCTGCCATGCGTCTCCAGCTCTAGCTAAGAAAGAAAATCCTGAAAGACATTTCAAAAGTTTTCACAAGAAGTATGATAATGATTTCCCACCCAAAAGTGAGCTATGAAAGAGGAAAGTTCAGGAACTGAAATCACAGCTTACTGCACAACAAACTCTTTTACTGAAGCGAGCTCAAAATGAAGGGTAGCAACCATTGCGTCATTCAGGGTGAGTCCAGTACTTACTAAGCACAAAAACAAAACATTTCAGGATGGAGAAATATTCAGAGGCCTTTTTAGAAGCAGCAGATTCGTTGTTTGAAAACCTCAAAAAAATTATAAAAAAAAAATTATAAAAAAAAAAATATAAAAAAAAAATTACAAATAAAAAAAAATTATAAAAAAAAAAAAAAAAAATTATAAATAAAAAAAAATGAAAAAAAAAATTATAAAAAAAAATTATAAAAAAAAAGAAAAAAATTATAAAAAAAAAATTATAATAAAAATTAAAAAAAAATAAAAAAAAAAAATAAAAAAAAAAAAAAAAATTATAAAAAAAAAAAAAAAAAAAAATTATAAAAAAAATATAAACAAAAAAAATTATAAAAAAAATTATAAAAAAAAAAAATTATAAAAAAAATTATAAAAAAAATTATAAAAAAAAATTATAAAAAAAAAATAAAAATAAAAAAAAAATTATAAAAAAAATTATAAAAAAAAAATTATAAAAAAAAATAATAAAAAAAAAATTATAAAAAAAAAAATTAAAAAAAAAAAAATTATAAAAAAAAAAATTATAAAAAAAGTATAAAAAAAAATAAAAAAAAAAAAAAAAAAAAAAATATAAAAAAAAATTATAAAAAAAAAATATAAAAAAAAATAAAAAAAAAAATAAAAAAAAATTATAAAAAAAAAATTATAAAAAAAAATAAAAAAAAATAAAAAAAAAATTATAAAAAAAAAATAAAAAAAAATTATAAAAAAAAATTATAAAAAAAAAAAAATTATAAAAAAGTATAAAAAAAAAATTATAAAAAAAAAAAAAAAAAAAAAAAAAAAAAAAAAAAAAATTGTAAAAAAAAAAAAATTATAAAAAAAATTATATAAAAAAAAAATTTTAACAAAAAAAATTATAAAAAAAAAATTATATAAAAAAAAAAATTAAAAAAAAAAAAAAAAAAAAATTAAAAAAAAAAAAAAAAATAAAAAAAAAAAAAAATAAAAAAAAAAAAAAATAAAAAAAATAAAAAAAAAAAATTGTAAAAAAAAAAAAAATAATTAAAAAAAATTATAAAAAAAAAAATAAAAAAAAAAAATTATAAAAAAAAAAAAATGGTTGACTCATACATGAAAACAACATTAATATTTAGCAGCTTGAGGGACCGAACTAACGGGACAAATTCATTACGATAGGGAAGAGTCAGAATATTCTTAAGTGTAGGAATTTGTCTGGTTTGAGAGGAATGAAAGGATTATTTAGCCCTTTTAAAACAACGATCAACAAACACAGAAGGATACCCAAGTTTCTGTGCAATGGAACGAATGTGTTTCAATTCATCGTCAATAAATTCAGTCACAAATACGCAGACATCTTAAGAACATAACAGAAAAAACTAACATTTTGGTAGACTCCAGGTGATTCGATAAAAAGTGTATGAAACTGTCTACCTGTGTGGGCTTTCTGTATATCTTAAATTTGTAGTTTTGGCCATTTCTCATGATAAGGATATCAAGGAATGGAAGGGATCCAGTTATTTCTCTTTCAATTTTTTTATCAAGATTTATCTTATCCACGTTTTCTTTGTGGATCTACATGATATATATATATATATATATATATATATATATATATATATATATATTTATATATATATATATATATATATATATATATATAAATCCCTCAGTTGAGTTAAATTACATATTAAGACAATTTATCGACAAAACTATCAATAACAAAAATTGCAAAAATACTTTAAAAAATAAGAAAATTAATTGAAAAATACGTTTATATAATTGGTCCCTTTGTTATTATGATCAAGTAAGCGTTGTAGTTAATATCTAATAAATGTAGTTTATAAAAATAAGTTAAGTCATTTATTAATTAGAAATTATTTGTTATTATAAGTAATAAGATAATTGATTGATAGATAATAATTGTTAATAATTTACGTAAAAAATAATTATTATTTCAGTTTTCATTTGATCCAATAATTCCATTTGTTTATCTATTTAGGTCAAGTACAGCCTTGACCCGGAAGTGACACTTAAGACAACTGTTCCTAATTGATAATCCGGGACTGTCCATGGATCTTGTTTACGTTGCTTGTATCTAACGGGCTTGGTATTGAGGCTGAGAATAAACAACAAGTACTTCGTGGCCCCAGTGCCCTCGTCTCTCCAACAACCTGACAGAAATCATTAATGGTTAAAGTTTGATTTTAAAATTAAATAAAACACTAAGTGATACATATCAAAATTTACCTGTTCTCTGTGATTCGTTTTCCGATAATATCAAAGCTACTTTCCTGAGACTTTTACCACCCAGAAGCGACCAGCCTACAGACTACATATCGTGACCTCAGTAAATCCAGAACATTTTTTACTCATCTCAAACACCTGAACACTCCGTTAAACTACAGGTACATTCAAGTCACATTCTAAAAATAATCGACGAAAACTGAGTTCAAAGTGCTCCTGTAATAAGTTATAATCATTACTTTAACAACACACACCGGTTTTTAAGACCAAACTAATAATTAGTTGGATACAATGTGATGAAGAAACTCGCTCTGTTGAACAAGCCGTGGTTACAACTCAGCCACCGTAGCGACCTTCATCCCTTCAGTTAAATATATCAACTTTCTATAAAGAAACTCACTCGTTAACCATAGGTGTAGCGGTCAATAAAAGCTCACAGACTCTTAATGTTTGCCGGAAGGATAGTAATTCAACGAAAAATTCCATAATCACAGCCTGTTTCATCGTCCTTAGATAATCATAATTTTGTCTAATGTAAAATTGTGATTATTATCCATTCATAACCTTCATGTCCATAAACCTAATAGGCAGGGACGGTTTTTCGTTATACACATGAGTAAAACCCCCAACAAAACCAGACCTAAACCTACTGTGGGTGTTGGTATACGTTCTCGAGTTGTTGGTAAGGTTTAATGTTAGATTTTCTTAATGTTTCTGAATGTAAAGTGTACTGATATGATATTGTATTTGATGTTGTTGCTAGGGGTAGCGGCGAGTCAGACGTATTAACCCATAACAATTTTAATAGCTCTGTGTGCCAATTGTAATACATGGCATAACATTAACTAAACCAAAGTTTTAATCATACCTTAATTTAAATTCCTGGCGGAGGGTGAATCAAGTCCTGGTGTAGTTAACTGTGGTGAATACTCTTGTAGTTCCCACATGTTTTAATTGATTTCACTTCAAAAAGGACACTTGGAAAATTCACTACGGAAACCTCGTCGTACTTTTAATGTTCACTAGAAAAAGGGATTCCACGCGTGAATTTTTCTTTAACCTTCAATTACTGTAATTTCACTATCTCCGTTAACGCTATTTATTTCCATTAATCCAATCAAGTTATGGGCCCATAACACTTCACTTGGCATCAGTGACAAATATCCTCTAATCTCATCGAGTCACTTCACCTTTTAACCAATATTTCCCATATATTAACACAACACTTCACGTTACGAGTCCTCCAGCACTTTACAACACCGAACACTTCCACTTATATCAGTATATAACACGGAAAGAGTATCAAGTTTGTAAGGAAATTGTCAAAAATGAAGGAATAATGCACACGTCCATCCTTGACCATTAACCGGACACGAACAGCGGGTCATGTCGTGGCTGTCAGGCTGCCCCATACTGTACATGTTGCCATATCGCCAAAATTTATTTATTTTTAATTCTCTATCGTATAAATCGTTGTTGATGTTAGAATAATGACGTATATCAATTATATTCTTACTTATCTTATTACTCTAAAATAAAACCTTGGTGAGCTTTATTGGAAGTAATTAAAGAAACAAACGAGCGAACTATCAAACAAGCACTGGAACGACTCTTTACGGTACAACAATTCAATAATTATCTTATCACTCATATATTACCGTTACTATGCGAGATTTAAATTACTTTGTAGCAGTTTTTAACGAAGACGAAAACAAATAAATCAAATAAAATCAATAAATAAAACACGAAAATGATCATAAACGCGTAACTCAAGATAGGTGGAGGGAGAGGCAGTCCACACACCACCTCCTCCTAGGGCCTACGAAAAATATAACGAGAACTTTTCTTCCCCTTTTTCTACAGGTTATTATTAAATTGATACTGAGGTACTTTTTTCCCATTTATTTATTACTTAATCCTATTAGTGTCCACCAGCTAGCTGTGCTTCTTGTAAACAAATATATTTCTGTACTGTATAAGAACAGCTGATCTAACCCATTTTCTTTGACTCAATTCATGGCAAACATCACTGAATCTTATTCTTTCGACATCACATTTTATAATTAGGTACTAGCTTGTGTTATTAGTGAATATGCTGTCAAATGGGGCCCCATATCTTAGAGGTGCCTAAGGCCTACGAAAGTCTTAACCCGCCACTGTCCATGGAGGTGATCACACACACACACAAAACACTAATGACTGTTAATACGCAGTTTTATTTTGACTTGTTTTTTGAGGACACATTTTTTCTGTAATTATCACAACTTTACAAGTGTATTCGATGCTAATTAATTAAACGGTGACGGCGTTATGGCTATAGATCACCGGCGTCAAGAATTACAATAACTGCATAAAAAGGGAAGCACGTCACTGCCATCCTGCGTTCTAATTAGCGGGTTTTACATGACGTCATCTTGTACTGATGTTAATTGCGTGTTTTCTTATTACGGTTAACTAATAATAATGTTAAGGGTTCATGTCAGGAATTCAGTGTTGGTAACGAGACAGTTTTTGTGACGTTTATATTGTGTGTAAGGGTAGAGTAACTCATACACTCTATACACGTCTTCTCACACACAGAGCAGGGGTGAAATACTCAGCTGGTAGGGCACTGGCTGACGAAGGTATACACATAACCCACAGCCAAGAGAATAAGAACATAAGGAGTCTGCAATTGGCCGGTTGGCCTGTGCATGGCAGCTCATGTCGAGAGTTACTACCACTTTCTATCGTCCATGAATCTATCTAGCCTCCTTTTAAAACTCTCCAGGTTCCAGCACTAATAACAAAGTTGCTAAGCTTGTTCCACTCGTCCACCACCCTATTTGTGAACCGGTTCCTTCCTTATCCAACTTAAATCCGTTGCTCTGAGTCCTATCCTGCTCGGATATTATAAGAACTTTATCTATATTCCCTTTATTGATTCCTTTCACCCACTTAAATACTTCTATCATATCTCTCCGCTCTCTTCGTCTTTCTAGGGAATGCAAGTTAAGTTTCTTTAACCTATCCTGATATGGAAGGTTTCTAAGTCCCGGAATCATTTTTGTCATTCTTCACTGCACCGACTCTAGTGAATTGATATCCATTCTATAATAGGGGCACCAGAACTGAACCGCATAATCGAGGTGCGGCCTGACTAGCTCAAGATATAGTTGCAATAAGACCTTGAACCTTAAGTACCCTAGATCTTTCATAGACAAATGCCTTAATATTTACTAAGAAATCTTTCTACAGAACCGATCCAAAGCCCACCCATGACCATAAGAATCTCTTAGTATTACCATTTCACAAAAATTTCTCTCAAATTCCTTTACAACTAAAAACCTGAAACGTCAATGTGGCATTTAAATACTCATGCACTGTTAAACAAATGTTAATCAAGAACTCCCCCAACAATATAGGTGGTTGCATTTATAAGGTTCCTTGCAAGGAATGTAATATGTTTTACTTAGGCCAGACAGGTAAAGATCTTGTAACTATACTTAAACAACACAAATACAGTGTTAGGACAGGCCAGGAATCCATTGCTCCGTTTGTTCATTTGAGGGATAATAAGCATTGCATTGACTGGGATAATGCCTCCTCAATATTACCATGTAATTCATTTGACAGTAGGAACTTTATAGAATCCAGTCTCGTTAAACCTACCGAATCCATCAACATGAATTTGAGCAATGGTATGTACAAACTGGATAATTTCGTAATTAAGAAGATTTGTAACCAGGTGCATTTTGAAGACTAGTAGGGTCATTACCTAATACCTGACCATTGTGGACTTAATCTCACCCTCCTCTGTATATATATACCTTGTTTTGTACTTCTCCTTAGTCTGTACTCACCCTTGAAGATGTGAATTACACGAAGCGCTTGGGAACTTCGTGTTTTCTTCTTTCCTTGTGGTTATCAGCATATACCTGGATCATGCGCACCCACAGTGATTTACTTGCATATATATATATATATATATATATATATATATATATATATATATATATATATATATATATATATATATATATATATATATATATATATATATACATCATGTGTGTGTGTGTGTGTGTGTGTGTGTGTTTTGAAGACTCTAGGAAGATCTTTCGAGGAATATTATTTTGATTTATTCATCACACAAGTACAGCAGACAGTTCAATCCTATAACATAGTAATTATTAAGATTTCATTCTCCCACATTTTATCTATACCATTGGGGCAAGATCATAATGTCAGTCACACGTCTACACACCCATGGTATAACATAAACATGGAAAAGGTTTACTATATTCAACACTGTTTCATCACTCCTGTCTCTTTCAGCTGTACTAAACACCCAGTGCCTCACTTGGGCAACACTGGTATCCGGGGCCTTGAACCAGTGTCACCAAGTTTGCACTTAGAGGCACCTAACTAGAATTGTTCCTCTCACTGACATGAACATTGCCACCTCTATCTGACTAAGTCTACATGAATCATAGATACATTTATAGAACTTCATATTGCTTGATAGCCATTTTAAAACCAGACAGCAAACTTTTTAGAGGAAACTTAACAAATCCATGTTTGGTCGTAAGACAGCTGCAACATACCAAACTACTTTGTACTTGGAAATCACTGATCTTTATCAGTGGTTGTTTTAGCTTACTTCTTGTAAGGGAACAATTACTTATGTGTTTGAACAGCAGATGCACTCTTGTTATCATCTACACTCTACAGTGTTCAACAGAGATGATCACCATACATGAGGCACCTGTTGGATTATGAATGTCAATAAGTTTTTCCTTTTTCCTGTACTCTTGCACGAAAACTTGATCCGTTAACCAGATTCTGATATTTTCACTAGACCTTGACAAGTCCACCAAGTGTCGACACATTCATTAAGTCACCAGACATTCACGAGATCCTTATATAATCAACAATCATTGACATGTTCACCAGATGTTTCAAGTCCATCAGACTCAAACCGTTCTTTACCAGGAATCAGATCGGTCCCTCATGTAAACAGACCTCACGTGCAGCTGCTGCTGGAGTGTCCTTCGGTAGGTTCTGTGTCCTCCATCGGTGTTCATCTGCTGCCCCTACTGCTGGTGCCGGTGGTAGAATAAACCTGGGCGGAGGAAGGTGTTGGAGGTGACCTGCTGCTGTTGAGGGTGTTCCAGCGTCTCGTGAAGGTGACCCGATAACTCTCCAGCGACCTCCCCTCCCTCTTGGGACAGAAGAAGAGGTAGATGAAAGGGTTGAAGCACGAGTTGGATGCCGAAATGATCCCGAAGAGCGCCAGCACATTGGGGTTGATTTTGTTCATGTCCCAGAAGGCCATCATGAGCTCCTGAGGGAGATAGGGAGAGAGAGATTTCAGAGATTGTAGGAGAGATAACTGGAAGAGACAATTAACTTCAGAGGCTGTAGGAGAGATAACTGGAAGAGATAATGAACTTTAGAGGCTGTAGGAGAGAGAACTACATTTAAAGGAGATTGTAGGAGAGAAATTGTGATACGAAACGATTCCAAGCACCATCAATAGTTAACTTATGATGAGAGAAAAGATTAGAAAATATCATTAACATTTTATCCTTTTGTGTACTGAGAAGAGATAAACAACTGAGACACGAGTTAATGCATGAGGTCACTAACACAACAATAACTCGATTATTATCTGTCGTTGAAATGATAAACAAGTCATTAATATTCTACGTAAGCCAGAGATTATTTTCACACAGGATAATGAAACAAGCAAATTGAGCAAGAAATATCTGCGAATCAAGACAAAGACTGTTTTTGACGAGGAATAACAACGAAAAAGTAAAAAATAATTAAAGAAAGGCTTTGTGAAGTTCCTCTTTACTGTTATATGTTTAAAGATCCTAATGTGTGTTTGCTGCCATATATTATTCATATATATTTATCATATCTCACTGTACGTCCATATTAATTGTTTTATTCTTCTTACATTATTTATTTTACATTTCATAATTCCTGATTAGTTGTGGTTTATTCTTAAGATCTTATTAATTATTCTAAATTATCACTAATCCTCTGGTTATTACTGTTTGTGGTTATGTTAACTTATTGTGATCCATTCTTCTTTTGTTTCACCAAGGTTTATTTTTTGTGTATTTCAGTTAGTATTGTGGGAGTCTCAATAACCACAACAGCAATGTAGAGTCCTTACCCTGTTGAGAGACTTTTGAGATATTTGTTTGAGAGATAACTGCGGCAGAGACTATTGTGATGTTTATTTGAGAGATAATCGCGAGAAGAGACTTTTGAGATGCAAGCTTGAGAGGGAATTTTCACAAGAGATTTTTCTACAGGTGAGTTAGTGGCAGATAAAAGTGAACCCCGTATGGTAATGTTCTCCCTGCCTCGCCGGAACACCAGCCCACCTTCCCAATGGACAATTTGCATAAGTAATGGGAAGGTCGTCAAAGCTGCCACGAATATTGGGAATTTTATATGGTTAAGAAATTGGAGCTGAATTTTGTATTTGAAGTTTTGAAGATACTGTATATGGAAAATGCATAGTGAATGAGTATGGAAGTTGAGGAGGAAAGAAAAGAAATGTGTGTGTGTGTGTCTGTGTAAACAGTTGAATATTGAAGAGCTTCTCACCTGTATGAAGTAAGGCTTCTCACCTGTATGAAGTAAGGCTTCTCACCTGTATGAAGTAAGGCTTCTCACCTGTATGAAGTAAGGCTTCTCACCTGTATGAAGTAAGGCTTCTCACCTGTATGAAGTAAGGCTTCTCACCTGTATGAAGTAAGGCTTCTCACGAGTGTTATATAGTAATGAACGAGTGTTATATAGTAATGAACGAGTGTTATAAAGTAATGAGCGAGTGTTATATTGTAATGAACGAGTGTTATATAGTAGTGGACGAGTGTTATATAGTAGTGAACGAGTGTTATATAGTAGTGAACGAGTGTTATATAGTAGTGAACGAGTGTTATATAGTAGTGAACGAGTGTTATATAGTAATGAAGGAGTGTTATATAGTAGTGGAGGAGTGTTATATAGTAGTGAACGAGTGTTATATAGTAATGAACGAGTGTTATATAGTAATGAACGAGTGTTTTATAGTAATGGGCGAGTGTTATATAGTAATGGGCGAGTGTTATATAGTAATGAACGAGTGTTATATAGTAGTGGACGAGTGTTATATTGTAGTGAGGGAGTGTTATATAGTAATGAACGAGTGTTTCATAGTAATGGACGAGTGCCTTATAGTAGTGAACGAGTGTTATATAGTAATGAACGAGTGTTATACAGTAGTGAAGGAGTGTTATATAGTAATGGACGAGTGTTATATAGTAGTGGAGGAGTGTCATATTGTAAGGAACGAGTGTTATATAGTAATGGACGAGTGTTATAAAGTAAGGGACGAGTGTTATATAGTAATGAACGAGTGTTATATAGTAATGAACGAGTGTTATATAGTAATGAACGAGTGTTATATAGTAATGGAGGAGTGTTATATAGTAATGAACGAGTGTTATATAGTAGTGAACGAGTGTTATATAGTTGTGAACGAGTGTTATACAGTAGTGAAGGAGTGTTATATAGTAGTGAAGGAGTGTTATATATTAGTGAACGAGTGTTATATAGTAGTGGACGAGTGTTATATAGTAGTGAAGGAGTGTTATATAGTAGTGGACGAGTGTTATATTGTAGTGAACGAGTGTTATATAGTAATGGACGAGTGTTACGTTTTATTGGACGAGTGTTATACAGTAGTGAAGGAGTGTTATATAGTAATGAACGAGTGTTATATTTAAGTGGACGAGTGTTATATAGTAGTGGAGGAGTGTTATATACTAGTGAACGAGTGTTATATAGTAGTGAAGGAGTGTTATATAGTAGTGAACGAGTGTTATATAGTAGTGAACGAGTGTTATATAGTAGTGAAGGAGTGTTATATAGTAGTGAACGAGTGTAATATAGTAGTGATCGAGTGTTATATAGTAGTGGACGAGTGTTATATAGTAGTGAAGGAGTGTTATATAGTAGTGAAGGAGTGTTATATAGTAGTGAAGGAGTGTTATATAGTAGTGAACGAGTGTTTTACTGTAGTGAACGAGTGTTATATAGTAGTGAACGAGTGTTATATAGTAGTGAACGAGTGTTATATTGTTGTGAACGAGTGTTATATAGTAATGAACGAGTGTTATATAGTAATGAACGAGTGTTACATAGTAGTGAACGAGTGTTATATATTAATGAAGGAGTGTTATATAGTAATGAACGAGTGTTATATAGTAGTGGACGAGTGTTATATACTAGTGAAGGAGTGTTATACAGTAGTGAAGGAGTGTTATATACTAATGAACGAGTGTTTTATTGTAGTGAAGGAGTGTTATATAGTAGTGGACGAGTGTTATATAGTAATGGACGAGTGTTATATAGTAGTGAAGGAGTGTTTTATAGATGAGAAGGAGTGCTATATAGTAATGAACGAGTGTTATATAGTAGTGAAGGAGTGTTATATAGTAGTGGACGAGTGTTATATAGTAGTGGAGGAGTGTTATATAGTAGTGAAGGAGTGTTATATAGTAGTGAACGAGTGTTATATAGTAGTGAACGAGTGTTATATAGTAGTGAACGAGTGTTATATAGTAGTGAACGAGTGTTATATAGTAGTGAACGAGTGTTATATAGTAGTGAAGGAGTGTTATATAGTAGTGAACGAGTGTTATATAGTAGTGAAGGAGTGTTATATAGTAGTGAACGAGTGTTATATAGTAGTGAACGAGTGTTATATAGTAGTGAACGAGTGTTATATAGTAGTGAACGAGTGTTATATAGTAGTGAACGAGTGTTATATAGTAGTGAACGAGTGTTATATAGTAGTGAACGAGTGTTATATAGTAGTGAACGAGTGTTATATAGTAGTGAAGGAGTGTTATATAGTAGTGAAGGAGTGTTATATAGTAGTGAACGAGTGTTTTATAGTAGTGGACGAGTGTTATATAGTAGTGAACGAGTGTTATATTGATGTGGACGAGTGTTATATAGTAGTGAAGGAGTGTTATATAGTAGTGGACGAGTGTTTTATAGTAGTGGACGAGTGTTATATAGTAGTGGACGAGTGTTATATACTAGGGAACGAGTGTTTTATAGTAGTGAACGAGTGTTATATAGTAGTGAAGGAGTGTTATATAGTAGTGAAGGAGTGTTATATAGTAGTGGACGAGTGTTATATAGTAGTGACGAGTGTTATATAGTAGTGACGAGTGTTATATAGTAGTGAAGGAGTGTTATATAGTAGTGGACGAGTGTTATATAGTAGTGAACGAGTGTTATATAGTAGTGAAGGAGTGTTATATAGTAGTGAACGAGTGTTATATAGTAGTGAAGGAGTGTTATATAGTAGTGAACGAGTGTTATATAGTAGTGAACGAGTGTTATATAGTAGTGAACGAGTGTTATATAGTAGTGAACGAGTGTTATATAGTAGTGAACGAGTGTTATATAGTAGTGAACGAGTGTTATATAGTAGTGAACGAGTGTTATATAGTAGTGAACGAGTGTTATATAGTAGTGAAGGAGTGTTATATAGTAGTGAACGAGTGTTATATAGTAGTGAACGAGTGTTATATAGTAGTGGACGAGTGTTATATAGTAGTGGACGAGTGTTATATAGTAGTGAACGAGTGTTATATAGTAGTGAACGAGTGTTATATAGTAGTGAACGAGTGTTATATAGTAATGAACGAGTGTTATATAGTAGTGAAGGAGTGTTATATAGTAGTGAACGAGTGTTATATAGTAGTGAACGAGTGTTATATAGTAGTGAACGAGTGTTATATAGTAGTGAACGAGTGTTATATAGTAGTGAACGAGTGTTATATAGTAGTGAAGGAGTGTTATATAGTAGTGAACGAGTGTTATATAGTAGTGAACGAGTGTTATATAGTAGTGAAGGAGTGTTATATAGTAGTGAAGGAGTGTTATATAGTAGTGAACGAGTGTTATATAGTAGTGAACGAGTGTTATATAGTAGTGAACGAGTGTTATATAGTAGTGAACGAGTGTTATATAGTAGTGAACGAGTGTTATATAGTAGTGAAGGAGTGTTATATAGTAGTGAAGGAGTGTTATATAGTAGTGAAGGAGTGTTATATAGTAGTGAAGGAGTGTTATATAGTAGTGAACGAGTGTTATATAGTAGTGAACGAGTGTTATATAGTAGTGAAGGAGTGTTATATAGTAGTGAACGAGTGTTATATAGTAGTGAACGAGTGTTATATAGTAGTGAAGGAGTGTTATATAGTAGTGAACGAGTGTTATATAGTAGTGAACGAGTGTTATATAGTAGTGAACGAGTGTTATATAGTAGTGAAGGAGTGTTATATAGTAGTGAACGAGTGTTATATAGTAGTGAACGAGTGTTATATAGTAGTGAACGAGTGTTATATAGTAGTGAACGAGTGTTATATAGTAGTGAACGAGTGTTATATAGTAGTGAACGAGTGTTATATTGTAGTGAAGGAGTGTTATACAGTAGTGAAGGAGTGTTATATAGTAATGAACGAGTGTTATATAGTAGTGAACGAGTGTTATATAGTAGTGAACGAGTGTTATATAGTAGTGAACGAGTGTTATATAGTAGTGAACGAGTGTTATATAGTAGTGAACGAGTGTTATATAGTAGTGAGCGAGTGTTATATAGTAGTGAACGAGTGTTATATAGTAGTGAACGAGTGTTATATAGTAGTGAACGAGTGTTATATAGTAGTGAACGAGTGTTATATAGTAGTGAAGGAGTGTTATACAGTAGTGAAGGAGTGTTATATAGTAATGGAGGAGTGTTATATAGTAGTGAAGGAGTGTTATATAGTAGTGAACGAGTGTTATATAGTAGTGGACGAGTGTTATATAGTAGTGAAGGAGTGTTATATAGTAGTGGAGGAGTGTTATATAGTAGTGAACGAGTGTTATATAGTAGTGAACGAGTGTTATATAGTAGTGAAGGAGTGTTATATAGTAGTGAACGAGTGTTATATAGTAGTGAACGAGTGTTATATAGTAGTGAACGAGTGTTATATAGTAGTGAAGGAGTGTTATATAGTAGTGAACGAGTGTTATATAGTATTGAAGGAGTGTTATATAGTAGTGAACGAGTGTTATATATTAGTGGACGAGTGTTATATAGTAATGGAGGAGTGTTATATAGTAGAGTAGGAGTGTTATACAGTAGTGAAGGAGTGTTATATAGTAATGAACGAGTGTTATATAGTAGTGAAGGAGTGTTATATAGTAGTGAAGGAGTGTTATATAGTAATGGACGAGTGTTATATAGTAGTGAAGGAGTGTTATATAGTAGTGAACGAGTGTTATATAGTAGTGAACGAGTGTTATATAGTAGTGAACGAGTGTTATATAGTAGTGAACGAGTGTTATATAGTAGTGAAGGAGTGTTATATAGTAGTGAAGGAGTGTTATATAGTAGTGAACGAGTGTTATATAGTAGTGAACGAGTGTTATATAGTAGTGAACGAGTGTTATATAGTAGTGAACGAGTGTTATATAGTAGTGAACGAGTGTTATATAGTAGTGAAGGAGTGTTATATAGTAGTGAACGAGTGTTATATAGTAGTGAACGAGTGTTATATAGTAGTGAACGAGTGTTATATAGTAGTGAAGGAGTGTTATATAGTAGTGAACGAGTGTTATATAGTAGTGAACGAGTGTTATATAGTAGTGAAGGAGTGTTATATAGTAGTGAACGAGTGTTATATAGTAGTGAACGAGTGTTATATAGTAGTGAACGAGTGTTATATAGTAGTGAACGAGTGTTATATAGTAGTGAAGGAGTGTTATATAGTAGTGAAGGAGTGTTATATAGTAGTGAACGAGTGTTATACAGTAGTGAAGGAGTGTTATATAGTAGTGAACGAGTGTTATATAGTAATGAGCGAGTGTTATATAGTAGTGAGCGAGTGTTATATAGTAGTGAACGAGTGTTATATAGTAATGGACGAGTGTTATATAGTAGTGAAGGAGTGTTATATAGTAATGAACGAGTGTTTTATAGTCGTGGACGAGTGTTAAATAGTAGTGAACGAGTGTTATATAGTAGTGAAGGAGTGTTATATAGTAGTGAAGGAGTGTTATACATTTGTGAACGAGTGTTATATAGTAGTGAACGAGTGTTATATAGTAGTGAACGAGTGTTATATAGTAGTGAACGAGTGTTATATAGTAGTGAACGAGTGTTATATAGTAGTGAACGAGTGTTATATAGTAGTGAACGAGTGTTATATAGTAGTGAACGAGTGTTATATAGTAGTGAAGGAGTGTTATATAGTAGTGAACGAGTGTTATATAGTAGTGAAGGAGTGTTATATAGTAGTGAACGAGTGTTATATAGTAGTGAACGAGTGTTATATAGTAGTGAACGAGTGTTATATAGTAGTGAAGGAGTGTTATATAGTAATGAACGAGTGTTATACTTTAGTGGACGAGTGTTATATTGTAGTGAAGGAGTGTTATATAGTAATGAGCGAGTGTTATATAGTAATGAACGAGTGTTATATAGTAGTGGACGAGTGTTATATAGTAGTGAAGGAGTGTTATATAGTAGTGAACGAGTGTTATATAGTAGTGAACGAGTGTTATATAGTAGTGAACGAGTGTTATATAGTAGTGAACGAGTGTTATATAGTAGTGAACGAGTGTTATATAGTAGTGAACGAGTGTTATATAGTAGTGAAGGAGTGTTATATAGTAGTGAACGAGTGTTATATAGTAGTGAACGAGTGTTATATAGTAGTGAACGAGTGTTATATAGTAGTGAAGGAGTGTTATATAGTAGTGAACGAGTGTTATATAGTAGTGAACGAGTGTTATATAGTAATGAACGAGTGTTATATAGTAGTGAAGGAGTGTTATATAGTAGTGAACGAGTGTTATATAGTAGTGAAGGAGTGTTATATAGTAGTGAAGGAGTGTTATATAGTAGTGAACGAGTGTTATATAGTAGTGAACGAGTGTTATATAGTAGTGAACGAGTGTTATATAGTAGTGAACGAGTGTTATATAGTAGTGAACGAGTGTTATATAGTAGTGAACGAGTGTTATATAGTAGTGGACGAGTGTTATATAGTAGTGAAGGAGTGTTATATAGTAGTGAACGAGTGTTATATAGTAGTGAACGAGTGTTATATAGTAGTGGACGAGTGTTATATAGTAGTGAACGAGTGTTATATAGTAGTGAACGAGTGTTATATAGTAGTGAAGGAGTGTTATATAGTAGTGAACGAGTGTTATATAGTAGTGAACGAGTGTTATATAGTAGTGAACGAGTGTTATATAGTAGTGGACGAGTGTTATATAGTAGTGAACGAGTGTTATATAGTAGTGAAGGAGTGTTATATAGTAGTGAACGAGTGTTATATAGTAGTGAAGGAGTGTTATATAGTAGTGGACGAGTGTTATATAGTAGTGGACGAGTGTTATATTGTAATGAACGAGTGTTATATACTAATGAGCGAGTGTTATATAGTAATGAAGGAGTGTTATATATTAGTGAAGGAGTGTTATATAGTAGTGAAGGAGTGTTATATAGTAATGGGGGAGTGTTTTACAGTAATGGGGGAGTGTTATACATAAATTTAGGATTGTTATATATTAGTGAAGGAGTGTTATATAGTAATGAACGAGTGTTATATAGTAGTGGACGAGTGTTATATAGTAGTGGACGAGTGTTATATAGTAGTGGAGGAGTGTTATATACTAATGAACGAGTGTTATATAGTAGTGAAGGAGTGTTATATAGTAGTGAACGAGTGTTATATAGTAGTGAACGAGTGTTATATAGTAGTGAACGAGTGTTATATAGTAGTGAACGAGTGTTATATAGTAGTGAACGAGTGTTATATAGTAGTGAAGGAGTGTTATATAGTAATGAACGAGTGTTATATAGTAGTGAACGAGTGTTATATAGTAGTGAACGAGTGTTATATAGTAGTGAACGAGTGTTATATAGTAGTGAAGGAGTGTTATATAGTAGTGAACGAGTGTTATATAGTAGTGAACGAGTGTTATATAGTAGTGAACGAGTGTTATATAGTAGTGAACGAGTGTTATATAGTAGTGAACGAGTGTTATATAGTAATGAACGAGTGTTATATAGTAGTGAACGAGTGTTATATAGTAGTGAACGAGTGTTATATAGTAGTGAACGAGTGTTATATAGTAGTGAACGAGTGTTATATAGTAGTGAACGAGTGTTATATAGTAGTGAACGAGTGTTATATAGTAGTGAACGAGTGTTATATAGTAGTGAACGAGTGTTATATAGTAGTGAACGAGTGTTATATAGTAGTGAACGAGTGTTATATAGTAGTGAACGAGTGTTATATAGTAGTGAACGAGTGTTATATAGTAGTGAACGAGTGTTATATAGTAGTGAACGAGTGTTATATAGTAGTGAACGAGTGTTATATAGTAGTGAACGAGTGTTATATAGTAGTGACGAGTGTTATATAGTAGTGAACGAGTGTTATATAGTAGTGAACGAGTGTTATATAGTAGTGAACGAGTGTTATATAGTAGTGGACGAGTGTTATATAGTAGTGAACGAGTGTTATATAGTAGTGAACGAGTGTTATATAGTAGTGAACGAGTGTTATATAGTAGTGAACGAGTGTTATATAGTAGTGGACGAGTGTTATATAGTAGTGACGAGTGTTATATAGTAGTGGACGAGTGTTATATAGTAGTGAACGAGTGTTATATAGTAGTGAACGAGTGTTATATAGTAGTGAACGAGTGTTATATAGTAGTGAACGAGTGTTATATAGTAGTGAACGAGTGTTATATAGTAGTGAACGAGTGTTATATAGTAGTGGACGAGTGTTATATAGTAGTGAACGAGTGTTATATAGTAGTGAACGAGTGTTATATAGTAGTGAACGAGTGTTATATAGTAGTGGACGAGTGTTATATAGTAGTGAACGAGTGTTATATAGTAGTGAAGGAGTGTTATATAGTAGTGAACGAGTGTTATATAGTAGTGAACGAGTGTTATATAGTAGTGGACGAGTGTTATATAGTAGTGAAGGAGTGTTATATAGTAGTGAACGAGTGTTATATAGTAGTGAACGAGTGTTATATAGTAGTGGACGAGTGTTATATAGTAGTGAACGAGTGTTATATAGTAGTGGACGAGTGTTATATAGTAATGGACGAGTGTTATATAGTAGTGGACGAGTGTCATTTAGTAGTGGACGAGTGTTATACAGTAGTGAACGAGTCTTATATACTAATGAACGAGAGTTATATAGTAGTGGAGGAGTGTTATATAGTAGTGGACGAGTGTTATACAGTAGTGAACGAGTGTTATATAGTAATGAACGAGTGTTATATAGTAGTGGACGAGTGTTATATAGTAGTGAAGGAGTGTTATATAGTAGTGGACGAGTGTTATATAGTAGTGGACGAGTGTTATATAGTAGTGAAGGAGTGTTATATAGTAATGGAGGAGTGTTATATAGTAGTGAACGAGTGTTATATAGTAGTGAACGAGTGTTATATAGTAGTGAACGAGTGTTATATAGTAGTGAAGGAGTGTTATATAGTAGTGAACGAGTGTTATATAGTAGTGAACGAGTGTTATATAGTAGTGAAGGAGTGTTATATAGTAGTGAACGAGTGTTATATAGTAGTGAACGAGTGTTATATAGTAGTGGACGAGTGTTATATAGTAATGAACGAGTGTTATATAGTAATGGACGAGTGTTATATAGTAGTGGACGAGTGTTATATAGTAGTGGACGAGTGTTATATAGTAATGGACGAGTGTTATATAGTAGTGAAGGAGTGTTATATACTAGGGAACGTGTGCTATATAGTAGGGAACGAGTGTTATATAGTAGTGAAGGAGTGTTATATAGTAGTGGACGAGTGTTATATAGTAGTGAACGAGTGTTATATAGTAGTGAGCGAGTGTTATATAGTAGTGAAGGAGTGTTATATAGTAATGAACGAGTGTTATATAGTAGTGAAGGAGTGTTATATAGTAGTGGAGGAGTGTAATACAGTAAGGAACGAGTGTTATATAGTAATGAGCGAGTGTTATACAGTAGTGAAGGAGTGTTATATAGTAGTGAAGGAGTGTTATATAGTTGTGAAGGAGTGTTATATAGTAGTGAAGGAGTGTTATATAGTAGTGGACGAGTGCTATATAGTAGTGAACGAGTGTTATATAGTAGTGAAGGAGTGTTATATAGTAGTGAACGAGTGTTATATAGTAGTGAACGAGTGTTATATAGTAGTGGACGAGTGTTATATAGTAGTGAACGAGTGTTATATAGTAGTGTACGAGTGTTATATAGTAGTGGAGGAGTGTTATATAGTAGTGGACGAGTGTTATATAGTAGTGAAGGAGTGTTATATAGTAGTGAACGAGTGTTATACAGTAGTGAAGGAGTGTTATATAGTAGTGGAGGAGTGTTATATAGTAATGAACGAGTGTTATATAGTAGTGAACGAGTGTTATATAGTAGTGAACGAGTGTTAATTAGTAGTGAACGAGTGTTATATAGTAGTGAAGGAGTGTTATATAGTAGTGAAGGAGTGTTATATAGTAGTGAACGAGTGTTATATAGTAGTGGACGAGTGTTATATAGTAGTGAACGAGTGTTATATAGTAGTGAAGGAGTGTTATATAGTAATGAAGGAGTGTTATATAGTAATGAACGAGTGTTATATAGTAGTGAAGGAGTGTTATATAGTAGTGAAGGAGTGTTATATAGTAGTGGACGAGTGTTATATAGTAGTGAACGAGTGTTATATAGTAGTGAACGAGTGTTATATAGTAGTGAAGGAGTGTTATATAGTAGTGAACGAGTGTTATATAGTAGTGAACGAGTGTTATATAGTAGTGAAGGAGTGTTATATAGTAGTGAACGAGTGTTATATAGTAGTGAACGAGTGTTATATAGTAGTGAACGAGTGTTATATAGTAGTGAAGGAGTGTTATATAGTAGTGGACGAGTGTTATATAGTAGTGAACGAGTGTTATATAGTAGTGAACGAGTGTTATATAGTAGTGAACGAGTGTTATATAGTAGTGAACGAGTGTTATATAGTAGTGAAGGAGTGTTATATAGTAGTGAACGAGTGTTATATAGTAGTGAACGAGTGTTATATAGTAGTGAACGAGTGTTATATAGTAGTGAACGAGTGTTATATAGTAGTGAAGCGAGTGTTATATAGTAGTGAAGGAGTGTTATATAGTAGTGAACGAGTGTTATATAGTAGTGGACGAGTGTTATATAGTAGTGAACGAGTGTTATATAGTAGTGAACGAGTGTTATATAGTAGTGAACGAGTGTTATATAGTAGTGAACGAGTGTTATATAGTAGTGAAGGAGTGTTATATAGTAATGAACGAGTGTTATATAGTAGTGAACGAGTGTTATATAGTAGTGAACGAGTGTTATATAGTAGTGAACGAGTGTTATATAGTAGTGAACGAGTGTTATATAGTAGTGAAGGAGTGTTATATAGTAGTGAACGAGTGTTATATAGTAGTGAACGAGTGTTATATAGTAGTGAACGAGTGTTATATAGTAGTGAAGGAGTGTTATATAGTAGTGAACGAGTGTTATATAGTAGTGGACGAGTGTTATATAGTAGTGGACGAGTGTTATATAGTAGTGAACGAGTGTTATATAGTAGTGAACGAGTGTTATATAGTAGTGAACGAGTGTTATATAGTAGTGAAGGAGTGTTATATAGTAGTGAACGAGTGTTATATAGTAGTGAACGAGTGTTATATAGTAGTGAACGAGTGTTATATAGTAGTGAACGAGTGTTATATAGTAGTGAACGAGTGTTATATAGTAGTGAACGAGTGTTATATAGTAGTGAACGAGTGTTATATAGTAGTGAACGAGTGTTATATAGTAGTGAACGAGTGTTATATAGTAGTGAACGAGTGTTATATAGTAGTGAACGAGTGTTATATAGTAGTGGACGAGTGTTATATAGTAGTGAAGGAGTGTTATATAGTAATGAACGAGTGTTATATAGTAGTGGACGAGTGTTATATAGTAGTGGACGAGTGTTATATAGTAATGAACGAGTGTTATATAGTAATGAGCGAGTGTTATATAGTAGTGAAGGAGTGTTATATAGTAGTGAACGAGTGTTATATAGTTGTGGACGAGTGTTATATAGTAGTGAAGGAGTGTTATATAGTAGTGAACGAGTGTTATATAGTAGTGAACGAGTGTTATATAGTAGTGAAGGAGTGTTATATAGTAGTGAACGAGTGTTATATAGTAGTGAACGAGTGTTATATAGTAGTGGACGAGTGTTATATAGTAGTGAACGAGTGTTATATAGTAGTGAACGAGTGTTATATAGTAGTGAACGAGTGTTATATAGTAGTGGACGAGTGTTATATAGTAGTGAACGAGTGTTATATAGTAGTGAACGAGTGTTATATAGTAGTGAAGGAGTGTTATATAGTAGTGAACGAGTGTTATATAGTAGTGAACGAGTGTTATATAGTAGTGGACGAGTGTTATATAGTAGTGAACGAGTGTTATATAGTAGTGAACGAGTGTTATATAGTAGTGAACGAGTGTTATATAGTAGTGAACGAGTGTTATATAGTAGTGAACGAGTGTTATATAGTAGTGAACGAGTGTTATATAGTAGTGAACGAGTGTTATATAGTAGTGAACGAGTGTTATATAGTAGTGAAGGAGTGTTATATAGTAGTGAACGAGTGTTATATAGTAGTGGACGAGTGTTATATAGTAGTGAAGGAGTGCCATACAGATGTGAACGAATGCTATATATTAGTGAACGAGTGTTTTATAGTAGTGAACGAGTGTTATATAGTAGTGGACGAGTGTTATATAGTAGTGGACGAGTGTTATATAGTAGTGAGCGAGTGTTATATAGTAGTGAAGGAGTGTTATATAGTAGTGAACGAGTGTTATATAGTAGTGAAGGAGTGTTATATAGTAGTGAACGAGTGTTATATAGTAGTGAACGAGTGTTATATAGTAGTGAACGAGTGTTATATAGTAGTGAACGAGTGTTATATAGTAGTGAACGAGTGTTATATAGTAGTGAACGAGTGTTATATAGTAGTGAACGAGTGTTATATAGTAGTGAACGAGTGTTATATAGTAATGAACGAGTGTTATATAGTAGTGAAGGAGTGTTATATAGTAGTGAACGAGTGTTATATAGTAGTGAACGAGTGTTATATAGTAGTGAACGAGTGTTATATATTAATGAAGGAGTGTTATACAGTAGTGAACGAGTGTTATACATTAGTGAAGGAGTGTTATACAGTAGTGAAGGAGTGTTATACATTAATGGATGAGTGTTATATAGTATTGAACGAGTGTTATATAGTAGTGGACGAGTGTTAATCATTTGTGAACGAGTGTTATTCTGTAATGAAGGAGTGTTATACAGTAGTGGACGAGTGTTATATTGTAATGGACGAGTGTTATATAGTAGTGAACGAGTGTTATATAGTAGTGAACGAGTGTTATATAGTAGTGAACGAGTGTTATATAGTAGTGAACGAGTGTTATATAGTAGTGAAGGAGTGTTATATAGTAGTGAACGAGTGTTATATAGTAGTGAACGAGTGTTATATAGTAGTGAACGAGTGTTATATAGTAGTGAACGAGTGTTATATAGTAGTGAACGAGTGTTATATAGTAGTGAACGAGTGTTATATAGTAGTGAACGAGTGTTATATAGTAGTGGACGAGTGTTATATAGTAGTGAACGAGTGTTATATAGTAGTGGACGAGTGTTATATACTAGTGAAGGAGTGTTATACAGTAGTGAAGGAGTGTTATATAGTAGTGGACGAGTGTTATATAGTAGTGAACGAGTGTTATATAGTAGTGAACGAGTGTTATATAGTAGTGAACGAGTGTTATATAGTAGTGGACGAGTGTTATATAGTAGTGAACGAGTGTTATATAGTAGTGAAGGAGTGTTATATAGTAGTGAACGAGTGTTATATAGTAGTGAACGAGTGTTATATAGTAGTGAACGAGTGTTATATAGTAGTGAACGAGTGTTATATAGTAGTGAACGAGTGTTATATAGTAGTGAAGGAGTGTTATATAGTAGTGAAGGAGTGTTATATAGTAGTGAACGAGTGTTATATAGTAGTGAACGAGTGTTATATAGTAGTGAACGAGTGTTATATAGTAGTGGACGAGTGTTATATAGTAATGAACGAGTGTTATATAGTAGTGAAGGAGTGTTATATAGTAGTGAACGAGTGTTATATAGTAGTGAACGAGTGTTATATAGTAGTGAAGGAGTGTTATATAGTAGTGAACGAGTGTTATATAGTAGTGGACGAGTGTTATATAGTAGTGGACGAGTGTTATATAGTAGTGAACGAGTGTTATATAGTAGTGAACGAGTGTTATATAGTAGTGAACGAGTGTTATATAGTAGTGAACGAGTGTTATATAGTAGTGAAGGAGTGTTATATAGTAGTGAACGAGTGTTATATAGTAGTGAACGAGTGTTATATAGTAGTGAACGAGTGTTATATAGTAGTGAACGAGTGTTATATAGTAGTGAACGAGTGTTATATAGTAGTGAAGGAGTGTTATATAGTAGTGAACGAGTGTTATATAGTAGTGAACGAGTGTTATATAGTAGTGAACGAGTGTTATATAGTAGTGGACGAGTGTTATATAGTAGTGAACGAGTGTTATATAGTAGTGAACGAGTGTTATATAGTAGTGGACGAGTGTTATATAGTAGTGAACGAGTGTTATATAGTAGTGAAGGAGTGTTATATAGTAGTGGACGAGTGTTATATAGTAGTGAACGAGTGTTATATAGTAGTGAAGGAGTGTTATATAGTAGTGAACGAGTGTTATATAGTAGTGAACGAGTGTTATATAGTAGTGAACGAGTGTTATATAGTAGTGAACGAGTGTTATATAGTAGTGAAGGAGTGTTATATAGTAGTGAACGAGTGTTATATAGTAGTGAACGAGTGTTATATAGTAGTGAACGAGTGTTATATAGTAGTGAAGGAGTGTTATATAGTAGTGAACGAGTGTTATATAGTAGTGAACGAGTGTTATATAGTAGTGAACGAGTGTTTTATAGTAGTGGACGAGTGTTATATAGTAGTGAACGAGTGTTATATAGTAATGAGCGAGTGTTATACAGTAGTGAAGGAGTGTTATATAGTAGTGAAGGAGTGTTATATAGTAGTGGACGAGTGTTATATAGTATTGGACGAGTGTTATATAGTAGTGAACGAGTGTTATATAGTAGTGAACGAGTGTTATATAGTAGTGAACGAGTGTTATATAGTAGTGAACGAGTGTTATATAGTAGTGAAGGAGTGTTATATAGTAGTGAAGGAGTGTTATATAGTAGTGAACGAGTGTTATATAGTAGTGACGAGTGTTATATAGTAGTGAAGGAGTGTTATATAGTAGTGAAGGAGTGTTATATAGTAGTGAACGAGTGTTATATAGTAGTGAACGAGTGTTATATAGTAGTGAACGAGTGTTATATAGTAGTGAACGAGTGTTATATAGTAGTGAAGGAGTGTTATATAGTAGTGAAGGAGTGTTATATAGTAGTGAACGAGTGTTATATAGTAGTGGACGAGTGTTATATAGTAGTGAACGAGTGTTATATAGTAGTGAACGAGTGTTATATAGTAGTGAAGGAGTGTTATATAGTAGTGAACGAGTGTTATATAGTAGTGAACGAGTGTTATATAGTAGTGAAGGAGTGTTATATAGTAGTGAACGAGTGTTATATAGTAGTGAACGAGTGTTATATAGTAGTGAACGAGTGTTATATAGTAGTGAAGGAGTGTTATATAGTAGTGAAGGAGTGTTATATAGTAGTGAACGAGTGTTATATAGTAGTGAACGAGTGTTATATAGTAGTGAAGGAGTGTTATATAGTAATGAAGGAGTGTTATATAGTAATGAAGAAGTGTTATATAGTAGTGAAGGAGTGTTATATAGTAGTGAAGGAGTGTAATACTGTATTGAACGAGTGTTATATAGTAGTGAAGGAGTGTTATATAGTAATGAAGGAGTGTTATATAGTAATGGACGAGTGTTATATAGTAGTGGACGAGTGTTATACAGTAGTGAAGGAGTGTTATACAGTAGTGAAGGAGTGTTATATAGTAATGAACGATTGTTATATAGTAGTTGACGAGTGTTATATAGTAGTGGAGGAGTGTTATATACTAGTGAACGAGTGTTATATAGTAGTGAAGGAGTGTTATATAGTAGTGAACGAGTGTTATATAGTAGTGAACGAGTGTTATATAGTAGTGAACGAGTGTTATATAGTAGTGAACGAGTGTTATATAGTAGTGAAGGAGTGTTATATAGAAGTGATCGAGTGTTATATAGTAGTGGACGAGTGTTATATAGTAGTGGACGAGTGTTATATAGTAGTGAACGAGTGTTATATAGTAGTGAACGAGTGTTATATAGTAGTGAAGGAGTGTTATATAGTAGTGAACGAGTGTTATATAGTAGTGGACGAGTGTTATATAGTAGTGAACGAGTGTTATATAGTAATGAGCGAGTGTTATATAGTAGTGAAGGAGTGTTATATAGTAGTGAACGAGTGTTATATAGTAGTGGACGAGTGTTATATAGTAGTGAAGGAGTGTTATATAGTAGTGAACGAGTGTTATATAGTAGTGGACGAGTGTTATATAGTAGTGAACGAGTGTTATATAGTAGTGAACGAGTGTTATATAGTAGTGAACGAGTGTTATATAGTAGTGAACGAGTGTTATATAGTAGTGAACGAGTGTTATATAGTAGTGAACGAGTGTTATATAGTAGTGAACGAGTGTTATATAGTAGTGAACGAGTGTTATATAGTAGTG